>VZRF01008456.1:2124-108264 GCA_013396875.1 Vireo altiloquus | reverse complement strand
CGCGCCCGCCCCGTCCCCTCCCGCCGCCTATGGGCGCCGTCCGCGCCGCGCCGGGGCAGAGCCGGCGCCGCTGAGGAGTATGGCCAAGGGACCCGAGCAGGGGGACGCCTTCCTGCACCTCCCGGCCGCGCAGGCGGTGCCCGCCGAGGCGCGGGAGGAGAGCTACGCGGGGCTNTGGGTCCGGCGGGGACGCGGCTGCCGAGCCCTTCCCTCAAGCCGCGGCGGGCAGGGCGGCAGGCGGGAGTGGGGGCGTGTTGCAGGACCGTAACCATGCCCTTGGGTCTCTCTTCTTGTCCCCCGCGGCGCTCAGAAACACACTTCGGCAGCGAAGCCCTCTCCTCGGAAGAAGAGGATGCGGATGCTCGCGACGGCGCGCTGACAGCCGCCGACCAAAGCCTGTCGTCGAAGAAGAGCATCACGCAGATCATGAAGGACAAGAAGAAGCAGACGCAGCTCACCCTGCAATGGTAGGGCTCTGGAGAGCCCCCGCTGCCTGCCCTGGGGTCTCCAGGACTGAGCCCGCTTGTCCGTCACATTCAAAGGGACCTCTTTCTAACAGCTGAGCTGGCAAGGAGGGCGACATCTCACAGTTCTTTTAGAAAGAATTTGTCATTTTTGGGGTGTTTCGTTAGTTGATTTTTGGTTTTGTTTTGAGAGGCTGTTTTTGGATGAGCCTCGTCTACAAATAAGGACATCCATCCCCAAATTTCTGAGTTTTGAAATTATCAGAAGTTTGTCACTTAACAGATGTCTCGGTCAGATTCCCAAACTATGTGGCTATGAATGAAATGTATCATCAAAATGTAGAAATGAAACATTGAAGAGTTGCATCTGTGAATGGCTACTTTAATTATTCTTTAAGGCTGTGACAGATTTTCACTGTCTTATAATGCATTTCTTTTACATTATGTTCTCCCACCCACTGAGGCCCTAACTTTGGTTTATTTTATCTGGGTTAACCAGATAAAATAAAAATTTAACCAAATAAGAGGTCAAATTTTGTAGACATTAACTGATAAATGTTTCTGTTAAAGTACATTTGAAATTAGTAAGGAGTGCTGTTGAATTAAATGGGAACTTAATTACCAAATGCAGACTGTCAACAGAGATGGTTTTTTTCCTTCCATTTGAAAAATTAGACGACTCCAAATTATTCAGTTTCTTATTCTAGTTTACATCTGACTTCTGAGTATAAATAGTTAAGGATTTGAGTCTGGTGAGTCAGTGCAAAATTATTCAATATGTAGCGCTTACTACACAGTATTTTCTTACAGATTCAAGTAATTTGAGAAACAAATTTATTGCACTTCATCCCAGGAGTAGTGAACAATGTAAAAAGATAAAGAAAAAAACCCAATAGGACGGCAGTGAAATACTCAGCTGTTACCAAGGGTTCTGTTCAAGTGAAGACAGTCCGGTTTTTGCTTCAGTTTTAAAAATTTTACTTTAATGACCATCACTTAGCACGTGTATTCTGTAAACTGATTGGGAAGCCACACAGAAATTTATCTTTAAATAATGCTGTTCTTTATTTTTTCACTGTGGTTTGAAGCATTTGCAGGTCCAGAGTGGAAATTAAAAAGCAAAAGGAGGAAGAAAAGAGACATTAGCTGAGGTGTTGAGAATACAGTGGGACAGAAGATGCAGGTCCAGATCCCTGCTCTTAAATCCTTTCAAAGGACTGACTTAAACCTAGGTCTTTTGTAGACTAGTTAGTGCTCTTATTTTCAGACTAACTCTGGCTCTTAGGTGATGGTAATTTAGTTATTTAAGTAAAGCAAAAAAGTCCAGACGTTGAAAAAGGCTTATTAAGAACAGGGATCTGGCTCCGGTTTTTCCATATTCTGCAAATAGTCTAAGCACCAAGTGTGGAGTCAGTCTGGAGCGTCTGTCATGTTCAGGAGAAATTCATCTGTGTGGAATTCTTCAGTGAAATTTAAAAAAGAAGAACAACCGAAAAAAAGAGATCAGTACCAAAAACTGGAAAATGCGATCAGGAGAAATGACATATTGCTTCTTACTCTGGCAGTTTCTTTCTCTACACAGGCTGGAAGAAAACTACATTGTATGTGAAGGAGTTTGTTTACCAAGATGCATCCTTTATGCACATTATTTAGACTTCTGCAGAAAAGAGAAGCTGGAACCTGCCTGTGCTGCGACTTTTGGGAAGGTAATAAGTAAATGCCTTCATAATTTGTTAGAATAATTGTTTGAAAGAATCACAACTTAGTGCACCTGTGTAAAACTTCTAAAATTCATGCGTTTTCTACTGCTAATGTACATAGAATCAGACTAACTATAACTACACTGTCTCCTATGAAGGAATTTCTTAACATCACCGTTAGGAGATTGAAGCTGAAATTCCCTTTGATTTGTTGTTGTTTTTATGAAGGCATTCTCTCTGAGTGCTTCTTTTCTTTTCCTTTTTGTTGATGACATTAATAGGTTCTTTCCACAAAATCAGATCTGACGTACTTATAATTATACTAAAGGCATCGTAAAGTGAGATGTGACACAAGCAGTACTATAAGGGAAGAGAAATTAATAACACAAAGAACTCCTGAATGAAAAATTGTTGGTTCATTCTTTTTTCTACCCTTCCCTACGATTAATCTTGTTAATTCTGAACTTAATGAAAGGGAGATGTGAACTCTCCAAATTAAGTCCTGAGTATTTAATGAAACAGGAAACCAAAAATGCTTCAAGGATCATCTTTTCTTTAAACACTGCTGATCTAGTAACTGTTCATACATAGCAAAGTGCATTAATTTAATGAAATAATAAGAATGGATTTAAAATCTGGTTCATAAAAAGTTCATTTCCTATTTTTTTCCTCTTAAACTGGATATACTAAAAAAGTGGATATCTAATTTTTATACACAGTTTCAGTATAAATGAGAAAGACAGTAGGTTCCATTTAAACATTGTTTTGACAGTGATCTGTCTGTTAGACAGATCTATTAGATCTACCTCTATTACTGAATTAATTTTTCAGATCACAGTTGAAAATAAAAAAAATCAACTTATTTCTGGTTGTTGGTCTTTGAAAACAGAATAGCTAGATGACAGAGTTTCCGCTGGTTTTGTTTAGACTGCTGATACAAGAGATACTTGTACTTTAGGAACTTGAACATAATAGAATTCTGGTGAAGAAAACAGTATTTTAAAATGCAGAAGTGAAAACAGAAAGAGGGAACAGGTGGGAAGACTGGAGATACACAGCAAGATGGATGAGGATGGAAGAAAGCCAGCAGTGTGAAACATGGCTGTGAAACGTGGCCTGATCATTTATGTTGTGCTATAAGTATCAAAAATGTTTGTTAATGAACTATCTTAGACCATATATTTACACTACGATTTTTGTATAAGCAGATTGCTGCGAAATTTGACTGGTGTTAGAAATTAATGCAGTTATTTTCTCTTTAGACCATTCGCCAGAAGTTCCCTCTCCTTACCACAAGGCGGCTTGGAACAAGGGGCCATTCAAAGTAAGGCACAATTACGTGTATATCTGCTTTTAGAACTAATTTTAGGAATGATGAGTATTTCCATGTCTCCTTAATATATGCTAATTGGCAGAGGGCTTTATTCAGATGATACACTACAAGTGATCATTTTCATGTACGTGATGAAACTGATACTCAAATTCAAGAGTTTTAAGTTTGAAAACATTGCTGCAGGCATAATTTCCAAAATTAAATTGATGATGCTTCTAAATCTTGTCATTGCATTTATAGACCCATGCATATGTTGTAAATACATGTCAAAATATTAGATATAAAAAGCATTTATAATACATACGTCTTTTTATAGCTGCTCATCTTTCTATAAATAGTGATTTTATTTCCCTTTTGCAAGCCTAACAACTTTCATTGTGTTCTCTGCATAACAATATGGATTCACTTAAATACACCACCAAAAAAAATCATTGAGAATTTTAAATTGAGAATAAGGTATACTTCTGCTTGTTGTGGGTATCTTATAAAACGCTGAAAAGTACAAAATTTATAGTGCAGTCATTTCATAAATAATGTATCCTATTAATTTGTATATTTGATCTGTGAAATATTAGGTTGTAGGAATAGATCATAGACAATTCTATATCACCTGGTGGTTAAATTTTTATTAGTTCTGGTTCTGGCATTATGCTTTTGGCCATGAATAATTTAGTGTAAAACTGTTGTGAAGAGTGGTAACACACATATTCCCTCACATTCATTTTGCTAATGAATAAGATAGAAAACCAGAATAATGATAGTGATAGAAGAAACTCAAACATTCTGGTTTTTTTGGGAAAACTCTTCATTTTGACCTACTTAGCCTTGAAAGACAAAGTTACTCCTGTCTTTCAGTAGTTTATAAGGAAAACTCAAAACAAAAGGAGACTGAAAAGAAAAAAACTTACGAGACTTGTTTTCCTGAGTGATACTAGAAGCGTCTGAAAAAAAATGTTTACGTTCATAGTTTTGGGAGGTTGTTAAATGTTGTTATTATATTATATAGGTTTTCTTCCTGCCTTAGAAATACAAGAAATAGATGGTTGATTCCACCTTAGTTTTGCTGACAAATGAATGGGATTTCATTTGTGAATTTTAGGTTTTGTTGGAGAAAAGATGAAGGCGGGGAAGAATTTAAATTCCAAATTTTTGCAGACATTCTATTTTGAGAATATGTCTCAAGCATTTATTTTAAGTAACCATTAATAAAAATAAAATCCAAAGGAAATGAAGTCTTCATAGAACATTATTCCTTTTTTTATTTGGGTTTTTTTTGTTGGTTTCAATGGAGGATAGTTCTTGCATAGTGTCTGTCAGTCTTACAAATTTGTAATCCATTATTCTCTTTTAGGAGATTGCAATGTATAAAGTGTGCAATGTATAGAGGAAAACTGGAACTGAAGTTCATTTCTCTTTTTGTAGGTGACCTATAGATGCTGAGTAGTGGGGTTTTGAGGAGAGCAATTATTGGAAAGGTTATTTATTAGGGAAAAGGGAATTTATGTATTGTCTGCTGTGGTGAATTTAAGATGTTATTACATGCATAAGATGATGTAGACATAGCTTTGCTGCTGGTGTTGTGTTTAAGATTTTAAGACACCTGGCATTCACAATTTGTGCAGGAATATTTGACAGCCTACTAATTAATCAATGCCTTGGTGAATTCTTAATCAGTTTCATAACCCAACATATTTAGTGAACCACTTAGTTACAATGAACAAGTTAATACATAGGAGAAGTCTCCCACATGCTCATTATATATTTGTTCTGACATATCTAACAGATTGATAAACAGGATCCAGTGAGGATCCAAACTTCCAAAACATATCATGTGTCTGCATGATTTAAGCACAACAGGTCAACCTTTATTAAGTAAATGAATATGTTTCAGATATGTATATAGCTACAAAATTAATTGTGTTGGAACATGTGTCACTATATTCCCCTTTTCTCAATGACATTAAACAATATTAATATAGAAATAACTCATGCCCAACATTTCTTTGGAAGATTTCATATCCTTACTGACCTTGTTGATATTATGTGCCATATTTTCATATGGATTAACTGTTCTTGAACAATTTCCTCAAAGGAATAAGAAATCAGCAGCCTTTGTTTGAACATCTGGCACTTGTTTCTCTGTATTTTTTATCAGTTTTCCTCAGAGGCTTTTCCTCTGCAATTCTCATTTCTGCTAAGATGCATTTACCTTGATCTTGCTGTGCTAAAAAGGACCTCACAAAGGGACAAATGGCAATATTTCCAGTTCAGAGACTGAATATAGCAGGAAGTAGTCATAGAGAAGTGTCAGTATAAATCACAGAATCATAGAATCATTGAGGAATAGAAGGATAGAATGACTGAGGTTGGAAGGGACCTTAAAGATCATCTAGTTTCAACCCCCGTGCCACAGGCAGAGACACTTTCAACTAGGCCAGGTTGCTCAAAGCCCCATCCAATCTGGCCTTGAACACTTCCAGGAATAGGACATCCACAGATGCTCTGAGCAATCTGTGCCAGTGCCTCAACACTCCCCCAGTAACGAATTGTTTCCTAGTATCTAATCTAAATCTACCCTTTCTCAGGTTAATGATCTCTGATAATCTATTTTTCTGTCTCCGATGGTGTGGGCCCCTCAGAACTACAGACTCACTGAGGAGCAATTGAATTTCTGATTTCACCAGTTAGTCACACAAATGTCATTTAAAGAACTGTTTCCATTAAATTAATAAGAAAGTTAAAGGACTGTAATCAGTTCGGTAAATTACTAGTTACGCTCTTTTTATGCCAGCATGGACTCTAAATGTTGTAAGCTGTTTCTGGGTTACTGGAACTAGTAAGAGAGCTCTTAATAGCAATTAAATCATATTTTTTAAAGTATGATAGTGTAGTGACATTGTATAATTTTTATTGCTGCTATCATTATTACGATATAGTGCTAGTAGGAGCAGTATTTGTACTAACTATTCCTGCCAGTGATGTTTTATATGGCAGTATTGCCTAGGAGCTCTGATCATTGTCCAGGACTTCACTGAGTCAGGTGCTGCAAAAGTGTGAAAAAGAAGAAGAAAATTCTTCTTCAGTTATTCAATGGAATAATTGTTCTTATATTGTAAAGAAAAGTTAATGCCCCAGGATAAAAGTGCCTTCCTGGACACTGCAAGCATGCACGGTAATCTGTTGGTAGACCCTAGCTGTGATCAGAAGAAAGCAAAGAAAATAAGTTCATTTTCCTATCATCTTCAAGGTGACAGAAATTGTTTTTCTCCCACACTGAAACAACTTCTTTCTAATATCCCGATGAGCATGAACTGGATTTGAGCAGGAGCTCCTGCACTAATATATGGAATCCTGTTGCCATTCTAAGGGGTGAGATACACAAATGTTAATTCCGCCTCTGTTACCAAACAGCATTTGTCATCTCTAGTTCTGGACAAAGGGCAAACTTAAAACTGAGTCTGATGATTCCTAGAATTCAAGTCAGAGTCTTTCTCTGTGTTTACATCCAACAACCTATTTGTACAAAAACATCAGTACTAAAACTCATTTAAACATTTAGCCAAGAAAGTCCAACACATTAGACATGATTTTGTTAACAAAATTCATTAATCTCTCATGCCCCTCCTAATCACTCCATATAGGTGAAAGTAAAGGAAATTTTCTGTATTCCTGCTAAGTGAAAGAAGCTGCAGCACCATAAATTCTGCAAACCGCTCTCTTAGATTAGTATTTCATAAGCAGCAGATCTCTGTTCTGAATCCACTTTTTTGCATTGTTAATGTTGAACATATTGTAGTCACTCCTAGAACTCAATTTTAACTTTCACAGAACGTGAATCACCTAAAGCAGCTCTTTGGGAAAACATACAAACTGCTCAGTCCATACACACGGAAGACTGTTTGAGCTCAAGTTACAATTTAATTTCTTTGTAGACTTTGATCAATGATGAATCTTAGCTTTTATCCATCATGTCTGAAAACTATTATCTTATTTATTAGGAGTGATTTAGTGGGTTAATAAAACTGATATGGCAGCTGGCCCTGTGATAAGAAGTTATTGCAAGTCCCTGAACAGCTTAAGCCTATCATTTCCTTATCAGTTATCATTTGTGTCAGTGTATGCTAAAATCAGAGCTACAAGTTGTGTAGGAACATATGTTACAATAAACCACTGAAACTAAAAGAGAAAAGTAGTTCAGCTTGTTTTATAAAATGCTTTTCAAAAATTGAGAGTAAATTACTTGTAGTGACTGATTACATTTTATTAATTACACAATAGAAATAATAAATAGTAAAATACAAATATACTGTACATACACTTAAAAATATGCACATAAAGAGGCAGAAGGAAGGCATTTGAAGATGTAGGTTAGAGATGTTATCAGTGTGTCTGGGATGGGTATACTACTCTCAACAGGGAGCCCAAAATAAGCTATTCAGCAAATAGCTTGTAAGAGAATAATAATCTTCATACCCTATTACTCTATGGAGTATGCCAGATCTTGAAAAGTAAGTTTATATTATTTTTAATTTTTTCTGTGTTGTGAACAGAAGGATGTACTTTTCCGCACTAAAAATTCAACTACACATTACTGAAGAAAACCAGAATGATATCTGCTGCACCTTTAATATACACAGAATATGTACTGAAAATATCTATTCTCTACATAACAAGATGTGTCAGTGATAAATTCTGATATCTGGGGGCATTTCAGCAGGAACAAGTATATTGTCTGCCACTGGATACCTGAGAATCTAAATCATACAACAGTTCTTGTTCCTAGCCCAAATATATTAATATTTGAATATTAAATTAAATTAAATATTGAATGAAATAAAGTAATTAAAATATTGAATTAGATGTTGAATAATCTGTTCCTTGAATCATAACTTTGTAAACAAGTAGCGCTTTTCCTTGCCCCTGGTCCACCCCAACCTTAGCAGGAGGGAATGCCAAATTTATGGTGAAAGTGTAAAAGTGATTTTTTTTAGAATTTAAAAAATGGCATGTGATTGAAGCTGGGAGATTTAAACTGTTGGAATGAGATGTAGGCAACTGCTTGCTTCAATGGCCAGTGATAAATGTGCAGATAACATTGTTAAAGAAGCAGTCACAGCTCTATTTTCTTTTTCATCCTGTTCGATGGACACACTTTGCAATGTAAAGACTAAGTAAATGCTGTTATTTCAAAGAGTCCATACATGTATATTTTCGATATCTGTTGTGTCGCAGTAAGGAAGGAGGGGAGAAAATTTTGGCTTTCCTAAGGGTGACCTAGCAGTTTTATGTAGACTCATCAGTTTCAGGAAAGCAATAAAACTGATGGTGCCACTTTCTGTCGTGTTTCTTGGCTGTAAAATCCTCAGCACACGCAACAGACTGTCCAGAAACAGAAAAACAATTTCAACTGAGATTGTCAAAGCTACCTAGGCTAGGCAAACACATCATCCTAATGAACATTTTCTTAGGCATAATTTGTATCTAATGCCTTTAACCAGCTCTGTAAATATAAAGCACGTGAGGGTTTTGTTCTTATGTGTGCCAGTTCCATAGATGAACAAACAAAATATTGTGATTTTTTTTTTTTAATGGTCATCACGGGGAACAGCAGAGATGACATGAGATTAACTTTTCTTAATGTATTTTATGAACTATTTGCTGGGGCTTTGTGTCTTAGGAATGCATTTCTTCAAGCTTTTGGGGAGGTGCAGTGAAATCACTGCGGTGTGTTGCAAAGTGCTACTTTGAAGCAGTTCAGTTAAACCAACCACCGTGGTATTTTCAAACTAATTTTAGTAAAAAACAAATTTACCTTTCTATTCTATCCATAACATTCATAGATAAATTTGGTTTAACACAATCAGTTTTTAAATCTATTGTGTGGAATTTATAAGACAGGAGCTATCACCTTTGATAGATGAACTGAAGCAAACTTTGCTATGACTGGTAAGGAAAGAGCTGTCCCCAGCTTGCTCTCCTGCCGTTCTCTCAGAGGTCACTTATTTTGTAGCAAAATCAGTGGAAAGCAGTAAGTAGCTACTGCACAGCCAGTTTTCTCAGCACCAAGCTATCCTCTTTAGCATCTTGGTGTCTTTGGTTAAGGTGTTGGATGTGAGCACTGCAAAGCCTGAGCAATAGGCATGTTTCCTTTTTCAAGCTCTATTTGGGAGCAGTAATCTCCACGAGAGCAACAAGGGAGACATATGTGAATGAGAACTGCCTAAACGGCTAAATAATTCAGAGTTAGACTGCAATCGAATGAATGACATATTACCATTATTAGTCACAGGAGGCTGAACACTAAGTTATAAGGTACACTGGGAAGCTATTTACATCCCAGAGGTGCTCTGAGGTACTGTCTAAATGTGATGGTAGCAAGTCAGATAAAATAAACCTGGTAGATCAAACCCAGCATCTTTTCAAGCAAATGAAGTAAAATGAAACAGAATGCATATTAGGGAAAAGAGATGTATGATATTTCTAGATTTTATGTTCAAGCTACATTCTTGTAAGAGAAAATATATTTTAACTTTAACCCTCAAATTTTGGATCAAATCATGACAATACTGTTTTCTATGACACCAGATTTTGTTCCATGTCATTGAAAGGAATAGTTAGACACTGTATAGAGAGGTTTTCAGAAAGCATCTAAAATCAATTTGACAGCTTTGTTTACTTGACATGTCACTCATAAACACTCCTCTTTTTTTTTTTTCCCGCAGGTATCACTACTATGGAATTGGCATTAAAGAAAGCAGTGCATATTACCACTCTGTGTATTCCGGAAAGGGCTTGACCAGGTAAAATAAAGTCTCTTCTGAGACTTTAGCAGTGAAGGTCTAACTATAACCTTCCTTTAGGAAGGTATTTGCAGGACTCTTAATTTTTGTTTCTACCAGAACTACTATTGTTTCTTATCTCAGTGTTTTAGGAGGTTGATCTGTGTATTTTGCTAGTGTCTTCCAGTTTGACCCTATCACAGTCAGTGTAGAGCTGCATCAACTTTTAACAGCAGAACATTTGTTCAAGTTTATATTAGGGAGCAAAATCCCATTTCCAGAACACTTGTCTAATTTTGTTTGCTTGTGTATCACCCTGTGAGTTCTTTCCCCGGGACACCTTTCCATTATAAAACGTCTGGAGAATGGTGTGAAGCTGGCACCTGTGGGGCAGGAGGGAGGGGTCAGAGTAGATTAATATTTACAGGTCCTTTGACTGGCTAATATCAGTTTAAACCTAACCCAGGAAGCTCTAATTATATTTATTTAAGGGACAGCTAGCAGGATCAATACGTTACGATAGCTGCCTGTTGGTTTGCCAAAGATTAATAGTTCGTAAAACAAATGTCTCTGTTCACATATGGCTTGAATGACGGCTTTCATTGTCTGTGGCAGTATACCTGGATAAGTGGGACTCTGAGAAAGGAAAGGAATAAATGAGTTTATAATCACACATAGAAAATATGACTGGTGGCAGATTTAGCTTATATCCAAAGAGACCTTTCCCAAACAGTAGGACAAGTGTAAAAATTGAGTGTAATGCTGCCAATGATGCTTAAAAAGGGAGGGTTGTCTCCACAGCAATACTTAGGGTGTAACAGATTGGAATATTCTATTTCTTTGTCTGGTATTTATCCAGAGCTGTGGCGGCGATGCTGGTGCACAGTGTATTCTTCTTCCATAATACAGAATTATCTTGAACAAATTGTTCGTTTTGTTGACTAAAAGACAGTTATTTTCATTTAAGGGAATATAATAATTCTTACTTCTCAGCTTTATGTCAGGCAGGCACAGTCTAGCAGCAATGAGTGCAAAGAAAGTGGAGGTTCTGCAAAATTCCCCACAGCTGGATTTCTGACAGCATACACTCACATAAAGATGGCATAGATACTCTCTAAGATTTTCAGGACTACTCACTAGATTCACTAATTAGGAACCTTTCTTTTGTGTTAGGACCTGTGCTGTCCTGCATGAGATGTTGAATTTTCAGGGTCCAGCAGTTCAATTGCCTCCCTTGCTGAATTAAAATAGAAGCTCAGATGCTTGTTTTGCACAGCCTGGCCCATCATGGTGATTGGATTTTTCTGTGTGAAGAGTATGATGCAGTAGCCCAGGATTAAGAATAAGCTTTCCTTAAGAATAAGGAAAGAATCAGGCAGCACAGGGATTCAAAACTGAATCTGCCAGTTCCTGGCTGCTGTATATAGTGATCCATGTCTCTTCTAACAGGTGAGGCTCTGGAAGAGCAATGCTAGCAGATGCTGCCTCACATTTTGCTGTACACTCCACGTATATTTTGCTGAACGTGTGGAAATCCAGAGTCCAAAACAAATACATCTAGCCTTGAAATTAATTAGATCCACGTTGTAATCAGCTGTGTGATGCCTTCATCTGTACTTAACTATCAACAGGCAAGGGAACTGTCTTGGTAACATACGCTGGATAATCATGTGATGGGAACTGTCAGGTACCTGTGCCAGGCCCGGGCAGGAGGAATTCCACAACTGCTCAGCCTCTGGACTTCTGAGAGCATCTCAGAGAGCAGGAAACAGCCAGAGAGCATCTCAACAGCAGGAAACCATGATACTGCCACTAATAATTATGAGACTTCATATTGCCCACAGTATCTTATCAGTTGGCAGCTAGTGGTACAGGAAATAACAGTAATCAAACAACATTTATCATTATACTGATCCATTAGAATCACTATTATTACACATTCTCTACTTTAGTAGTTATAATTTAAAATGTTCTTTCTGATTTTTGCACTGAAGGGCTGTCTGATAGTCCAATGACTTCACTGGGAATCTCTCAATTGTACTCTTAATAGGACATTCACTGTACTGCAACACGTTTTTGCCAGTTAAGGAATCTTTTATCTCAGAAATATATTTAATTGCATCAAAATCGTACTGTAGTGAAAAAGAATGGGAAATCACTATGATTTCTTAATTTTTCCAAGAAATGTAAGTTTTATATATATATATATATATATACTTTTTCTACTCTGAATTTACTCATCTCTGTTAAAAACTATGTATTTCCTTATAAAGATGTTATGGACTTGCACTTATGCTACCGTTTTCTGTTTGTGAAGTGGCAAAGATCCAACCAAAAACCTAAAACTGGGTTTTAAACTTTACTGTTTAGTCAGTGGTCTTAATCTTCGTGTTTTATAAGACATCAGTAGGTTTCCTGTTATCCCCAGGCATTTGAAAATCAGTGGAAGAAGTTAAGGAAAAAAAAAACATTAAAAGCCCATTACAACCAGTAATTGCATTTGGAAAATTGTGATAATTTTTCTAATAGATCATATATGTACATAGATATATAATCTCTACAAATGTTCTGCTTAGGAAAAAAAATAATCAAATGTGTTTACTTTCAAAGGTTCTCTGGAAGCAAGCTAAAGAATGAGGTAAGTGCTGTAGTCTGTTTCCTTTTACTTCTGTTATAATCCAAATATTATGTGACCTGTGGTTTCCTTCACATTAATTTCTTTGAAAATTGGAACATTATTTTTCATTAAATATTTGGCTGCATAACCTTTTCTAACAAATTTCCTCCTTTAAATATTCAAAGAAAAATAAGATTTGAAAACACCTTCTGGGGTTCCCATTGCAATCCAGTTACCCATCACCTTATTTAAGTAAAGTATCAAGCTCAAGCTTTTTTTTTTTTACATGTTACTTTTGCAGGAGGGCTTTTTCAGAATCTCATTTGTCTGACTGGAAGCTGAAAAGAAATTTTTTTAAAAACAAACTGAAACTGGTGCCTTCTAGTCAGGATTGCCTTTCTCTATTTTTTGCTCTTCATGACATTTTGTTGCATTATGCCTTTTTGCTGCTTTTGTTTGCTGAAGTGGAGAAACAGCAGCTTTTAGTAACTTAGGCCTTATAGCCTTCCACTCTACTTGTTCTGATTTGAATATCTTTAGAGTAAAAGAAATCATAAAGTCTTGTAAATGGCATGTTTCCAATTCCTATTGGAAATATCCCTTCTGATGAACCCTAGAACTGTATCTGATTTTGTTGGTTTTTGTTCTCCAACCTTCGACAAGTAGTCTACTTTACTACTGTATACTATTGTATAGTCACTGCCATTCTGGTTATATTTACAGTAGAAAATTACGGATTATTGTACATTAAGTGTTAAGGGTTGCTCACAGTATTTTTATTTGACACTGAGTTCAACTGTCATAGAATATCCTGCATCCATGTTATTAAACTCCTGAACCTGCAAAAGTACATACAGACATCTCTGCCACATTGCCACAAAGAAGTATCCCTAATGTGCAGTACCTCTTGATATATGACTAGAAGGTATTTGGGATACTGCTAATTGGCATGGGCCAAAAGCATGCCAGAGGCCATTCTAAGTAATACTGTTCCAGTATTGCCCAGGAATGTTTCCTGACACCATTTAATTTACTAGGCTAAATATTCCTTCTCTGATCAACTGATACTCAGGAAGCCTTTCACCTTTTTCATTTCCAGATAAGCAACTCCTACCCAATAGCAGACATTTTTATTGGTCCCTGAGAGTGTAGCTTTGCTCTATTGATTTTCATCCCCCTTATTGCCATTATCTCAAAGCCATCCACATCTTTCTACATAACCCCTTGGTCTTCCTCTGTTGATGATTTCATTACCTCCTGTCAACCAATTTAATCTATAAAATGTTCAGTGAGATCAGCCCCAAGTCTGGTCTTTGGGAATCTTCACTTCAATCCTTTTTCAACCCAGTAGCTTCCCTGTCAACACAACTTGATAGCATTTCAGCTGGAGTCAGTTTCTTAAAGGTTTTTACATTCTTTTACTAATTCCCACTCTCACTGGCATAACTGATCATTTCCCTTGGTGACACCATGTCAAGTATTTTAGTGAGGTTCAGATAGATTAGATCTGCTGCATTTTCCCTGTTCAGATAATCAGCTATCTTATCAAAAAAAGATAGGGCTATGCCATGGGATATTCCCAACATACTCATAAGCACTACTGCAGCGTTCATTTGTTCAGAGTTTTGTGATTGAATATATCTGGTTCCTTTGGCATAAATGGATGCATATTTTCTTCCATCACTGATGTGGCATTCCCAGTCTGCCTTGGAATTGACAATCCCACAAATCTGTCTTGTTTCTGCCCCAAAGTTCCTTTGTCCTCCCAGAAAAGAATATTCACAGATAAGTCAATGGAAATAAATGAGAAAGGGCACATCATTGTGAGTTCTTTATTGTCTGGCTCTGCATTGTCTGAAATTATTTAGACAGGTCTTAAGAGAAAAACAACACTTTCATGGTCAAAACTGAATTATAATAATCTCAGTGTACTGAAAATTTGGCATTGTATTTTCATTAGTGTGAACAGGTGATAGATACATCCTTTTTCATTTGCTTCAAAGTACATGCAATTAGGTATTCCAAAAAGATTTACAATGATTGCATAAGGTGTAATTCTCAGTAAGAACATAAAGACATTGAAAAGATGTTAAAGCTCTGATTGTCTAAATATACTGAGTAAATGGCATTTGAATGAACACTTATTGAGTGCCAGGGACACTGTTTACTTCTGGGATGTTTTATCACATTTTCTAGTATTCCCTCTGTAGGGGGAGATATCAGCAAATTCTTTTATCTAAACCAGTTAGTGCACCATTAGAGTCTGCATGGTTAATTAGGCAGATAATATTACTGTCATTATCTTAATGTTAAATGGCCATTAGAAACAGATGGCATTAAATTGAAAGGGCAAGTGGCAGCAGGTTAAAATATTAAGCCTAGAACTGAGGCACAGCCATATAAGTCCATTAGCAAGGTAAAAAACATTGCAGATTGTCTCCTCTTAAACCTCCCACCACCATCACTGCCTTCTTTTAAATGAACAAATCCCTTTTAATCAGAGCTTTTAATATATTTCATGGGTAATTGCATAATAAAATCATTAAGATTACTCCTGTTAAAAAAAATACCCTCCTTATACAGATAGGCAATTATAGCACTACAAAAGTATTGACATGAAGAAGTACTAATGGTTCTAAATTTCTACAATTTCTTTTACTCAGACCTTTATATGTATTTGAATAGTAGATAGCACAGGCAAAATTAGTTTACATGATGTATGCTTTTGGTGTTTTGCTGTCTTTTTTGTCAGACATATCCTCTTATAAAAACAGGGCTGTATTTATGTTGAATAAGTCAGTTACAGGTATGGTTTTCTGAATTCAGTATTTGAGAGAATTTCACTTAAAACTGGTCTCAAAGTAATGAGTCAACATTTACAGAAAAACAGTCTCCTTTGCACACTTTTACACTGTAAGTTGCACTATATACCTATCATTCCCACTTCAGTGAAGTCTACCTGCAGGCAAAGGGGTAGGAAAAGGTCACTTCAAGTTCCATTCAAATGCCTTGTGCATGACCATAAATTTCATCCTTTAGTACAGAGGGAATCTGCAGGGAAGTAGAAGATTTTCCACAGGAATACACAGAAGGCCAGCTCATGGCTCTGCATGCTGACTTGGCATAAGTACTGGTTAGGCTAAAATAGAACAAAGGGTTTCTGCCAAATGGTCTTCTTTAGGTTTCAGTGCAATCCTATGAGAATAAGTACAGTTCAGCCAGTAAGGACAGAACCATAACACAGGTTGTATTTCTTCCCTTAAGGATGAGGGTTTCACCTTAATTGTAGCTTTTGAGACCTTTAGAGTGTTCGATGGAGTTTAGATCTAGATACATATTTAATAACCTTCCTGAGCTGGTGTCCAGATCTGGATAAGCATCGATATTTTTGAAGGATTATCTGAATGCAAGTACTCTGGAACACTCAGAGGCTCATGAGATAATATATAAGTTTAGCATGAATTGTTGGTTTGAGATGTAACAAGATTAGCTTTTTCAATGTTCCTGTTTTTTCCCTTCTGTTTCAGGGTGGTTTTACTCGTAAATATTCTCTGAGTTCCAAAACTGGAACACTCCTCCCAGAGTTTCCAAGTGCTCAACACCTTTTGCTTCAAGGGTGCATTTCTAAAGACAAGGTAAAATGTGAGGTCCTTCTCTTCTGTCTTAGAGCTCAAAAATTTGCCATAGAATGTTTCTTCATATCTTAGCCTTTGAGGTATTGACATGAAAGAGCCAGAAATGTCCATAATCAAACAGAGGTGACTGATTTATAGAGGGGGCAAACCTTTACTAACACCGATTAACCTGCTTTCCAGTGAAAAGGTGGTTGAATTATTTACCTATTAACTGACCTAGTATTTTACAAACTGATGGTATGTAAGACGGGGAGAGCAAAACAAACAAATAACTGAGAGTTGTATTCTTTACAAATACCTTTGGATTTAAGGTAAATTTTGTTCTAATTAGAACAGAACAAATAATTCATGACAAATAGTTATATGAATTTTACTCTCCTTCATTAATTGTTTGAAAAGAGACTGAATATCAGAACATGTCTGTTTTTTTCTTAAATTATTTAAATCATTCCTCAGATCAATACAGTTCTAAGTCCTAAGGATAACTCTTCAGTTGGAAGTATCTCTCCTGTATATTATGTCCTTGACTCTTTGCCTGTGTGTTATGTCTGTTTTGTTTCTGGTCACATTACAGGCTGCTACATCCTTGCACTGTGCTAGAAATCCTTTGACAGACATTTTGAACTTTTCAATTTAACCTCCATTGCAGGTGACCATGGTGACTGATTTGAGACACATTGCTTTAAAACTTTTTGTTTTATCAGCCCCTCCTCCTAAGCTTGTTCTGAGAAAGTAGTGAAGCCTAGGATTCCTGTAGGGAGAAGCTAAACAAAAGGAGCCATCTTAGCTGGAAATCTTACCATTCCTAAAGAAAACCCAAGAACTGGTATAGTCAGCAGTGTGCTGCTGCTATAGTCTCCATCGGTGAAGTGACATCTCTCATATAGACAGCATTCTCATTAAATTTAAATCCAGCAAACGTTTGAGGTTCCTTTAACACCCAACACAGCAGAATAAACAAAACTGATTTTTACTGCTCCAACAATGGAGAAAAACTTGCAATTCATTCTATCGTCATTTTTGGGGCCGCAGAATTGTGCATGACCATGTGGGGACAGACTTACTGAGTTATGAGGAGACTGTGGGGAAGATGAATTTCTTTTTGTCTCCTGCATTCTCTTTCCTTGCTGCTCTTTTCCTCATTTCTTGTTCTTTTATTTCCTGTTTTCTCTTCATACTGCCTTTTCCCTCCTTCAGCTTTTCTGACCAAAGGTTATTGAACCTAAGATACTTGGGTACTGTGTTGAAGACAGCCCATGCACGAAGTTAGACTCCTGCATTAAACTCCTAAGGAATTATGTGCAACTCAAATCTCTGGAGAGTCCATAAATACAGCATTCTGCACTAAAATAGATGGGTAATTCCTGCATTTATTGTTGCTGGAGAGAACTTACCCAATCTTTAAACTTCCATCAACTCCTTTCATAAACAATTCTTTAAAGTGTTCTTGAGTCTCACACTTTGCTATTGCTTGCCAAAGATATGTAGTTAGAGAAGCAGCTCTGAGAGGCAGAAAGGTCTGTTTTCAAAGAAAGCTGCATCCTGAGCCTATCTCATTAAGATGACACCAGGTTCATTCGAAATCTGATACTGGTTTGCTGGAGAAGTTCACAAGCTGTGGCAAACCTTCTCTGACTCAGGACCATAAGAATGGTTTTGCTAGCACTTTTCCTTCCTTAAAATAGTTTGCATATTTCTGTCTTATAATTTGCAACAATTAAAAAAAAATACTATTTTATTTCTTTTTTTTTTAAATAAGAGAACACTCCACTCAGATAAAGTAGCCTGATGAGATGAAAGGGAGTTCTGCTTTTTAAAGTTCAGTTCATGTGAGGCAGTGATTAAACTTTGACCAAATGACTGGCAGCTATTTTCTCATTTGTCCAGCTAGATGATGTCTCAGAACACTCATAGACGCCTGTAGTAGCCTAATGATTAACTTGCACTGCTCTTTGGGATTAATCTTAGCTTCAGAAAGGTGAATTTACTTACCATCTGACTGACTAATGTAGCTATTGCCTTACTTTATTATCCACATTTTCACAGTGTATACAAGTTCGGATGCTACATTTCTGACAGCAACATCAGTGCTTGACTTTAATAATGGCTTAAATAATGCTTGAATAATAATGGCATAAAGCTGTTTCTAAAACTAGAGATGAGTGATGTCCTCATCAGTTCTGGATATACAGGCTGCCTATTTGTAAATATGCATTGCAATACAGTTTATATTACGTGTTTACATACTAGTTACAGAAAGCAGAAACTTAGATCACCATAGCAGTAAAGGAAAGAGTTAAGAAACTCTGCTTAATATTTCTTTCTTCCAAAACAGGTAGATACTCTTATCATGATGTACAAAACACACTGTCAGTGTGTCCTTGACAATGCAATTAATGGGAACTTTGAAGAGGTAAGGTTGTTTGAGCACACACTCTGGGTACATATTCATGGAAAACCAAGAAAGCATGATTTATGTCTATGAATCTGGTTCTTATTCCTTTAGATACAGCATTTCCTATTACATTTTTGGCAAGGAATGCCTGACCATCTTCTTCCTCTGCTTGAAAATCCCATCATCATTGACATTTTCTGTGTCTGTGACTCAATACTGTATAAGGTAAGTTAAGCATTTAGCAACATGGATAATTTCACCCACAATACAGCTTTTGTATGTGTAAAAAGATAGAGTGACAGGATGCCATGACTGCTTTCTGCTATAAATCAGCAAGGAAATCATTGAAATCAAGAAATAAAATGGGCACCTATAAGAGATGAACTCCAGCCTCAGCTCTGCTGAACACCTGGTGTGTGAGCACAGGCAGCACAGGAACAGTGAAACCCCAACCTGCTTTCTTGAATGTAGCTAAAATAAATGCTCACATGCTCACTGGCAAGGCTGACTACGGTAATCCTGGATGAAAACTGAAGCCTTGTTTTCAATGAAAAGATTATTGCCATTTCTACCAGAAAAGACTGTCTGTGGCAAATTGGTAAGGTGATTCCAGATGCCAGTCTGCTACTCACAGGTTATGTCAGGCCATGGTTTCATGTTACCAAGCTGGAACAATACTGGGTTAAGATATTCTTGCTTCTCCTGCCTGCTGTCTTTCTTTCCTGTTCCTGTGCTGCTAGATGTACCAGCAAAACTGCTACACTAAACTACTCTGGGTTTAAAAAAAAATTAAGGAATACTTGTTTTGCAGAGCTTTTCTACCATATGAGTTCTTTGGTCTAGCTTATGGCATGACCACATAAATAGTTGAAACAAAGTGACCCTTAGGAGTGTTGCAAGGTCACGAATAAGTTATAGAGCATTGGGGAAAAAACAAAATCATGCTACCAGTGTTTCCTGAGTTTTTCACTTGGAAAGTCAGATCAGATGATTATTTAGTAGATGCAAAGTACTCAAAGTTCCTCTGATAGGACATGCCATAGAAATAGAAAAGGATTGCCATATAAGTGTCTAACAGATTTCACATCACATATTGATGAGAAGAAAAAACTGTTGGCTTAACAGTAAACACCAACCAGTCAAAGCAAAAGACTTGAGGCTTTTTAGCTCTGATGCCTTGTTGTAATCTGTCATTCTTTACTGTGCAAAAATATGGGGGAAAAATCCAGAGAAGATAAAAATATTTTTTCTTAGAAGCATATAAAGCTATAAAGTAAGAAGTGTTTTAGTTAGCATAGTAAAGTAAATGTAATTAGTATCAAGAATCATAATTACTACCCAGGAGTTGGATCATTAAGCGTCATTTACTTGTAGAGGTTATAATGTACCTTGAGTTTATGAGTTTTTTCCTGTTCTAAATGGGCTGTCTCAATAGAGACAATATTAACTTTATTTATGTTAGAATTAATTAGACAGAAGAAGAAATACTAGAGGAGCATTAAATTATAAATTGAATAAGACCGAATTTCTCAAAAGTTCATAAATTTACCATTGTGCCTCTTCTTTGTCTCTTTCTATTTCTTACCTATAATCATGTTAGATATTCTTGATGTCCCAGCTGATAGAAGGAAGAAGGAATTACATTGGGCTGTTATCAAGCTATTTACCTTAACAGTGAAAGGAGATTTCTGGAATATAGGCTAACAACTTTGTCCTCCACAATAACATTCTTAGGGGGTATGCCAGCTGGCACAGTTTTTTTGCCAAAACTGTTCCACACCACACTTAGCTACAGGGAACTATATGGCTAACTCTGAATGCCTACAGTGCCGTGTCCAGTTTGGCAGAAAGAAGAGTAAAGAGCACTCAAGGACATGGGGAGATGTTCGAGTATCTGCTTTACAGAGACTTGGTGATGCTAGAAAAGACAAAGTGCTTATACATCTCACTTCTACTGACTTCCCTACTCTAAGACATGGGGGATAGCATGTCTTGTTTGGTTTTTTTCTCAATTTACTGGTATGAAGATATACATTAAGAATGGGTACTATCTAAGTATATCAATATCTCATATGCTCCTATCTAACAGTTAGTGGAAAAATCCAGGCATATAAATATCTGGACAGTAGGTTGAATGGCTTCATTCTGTGTAAATTTTTTGTACTTATCGCTTTGCAATCTAAGTAGACAAGACAGACATGAATGAATGAGTAAATGGACAGTGGAAGCATGATGTCATTTTCTGTTAACTTTTTGAAGGTTCTTACAGATGTACTCATCCCTGCAACAATGCAAGAAATGCCAGAAAGGTAGGTATTTGACATTAATCATGGTACGTTCTGATTTTTAGGCATATTCCAAATAAATACCAGTAATTCTATATTCTAGAGAAATTTCCTCTCAGTATTTATGCTCATTTTTAAAACAGTAGAGTATGTATGGCAAAATAGTGTCAGCTCTGAGGGCAGCTATAGAACAGCCTTAAAATATTAGATAGCATTTTAATGTCCCAGTTGGCTTACAATTTTTCCCAGAGGAGGTAGATATCAATCTATAGTCAATATATAGATCAATGATTGGTCATTTCCTGATTCTTCTAGTAACACCTGAGAAGTAATTCCCTGATATGTTCGAAAGTCTGTTAGCCATAGATTGAAACCCAATTATTTAAACTAATGCCAGACAATTTTTATTGGTGATTCTCTAAATCACTTTTTGTTTCCCTTATAGTTTACTGGCAGATATAAGAAGTTTTGCAAAAAACTGGGAACAGTGGGTTGCTTCCTCTTTGGAAAATCTACCGGAAAGCCTGAGAGATAAGAAATTGCCTATTGCACGAAGATTTGTTTCGTCCCTGAAACGACAGACATCATTCCTACACCTAGCACAGGTAAACAGAATAAGATTACACATTCAAAATTTCATCAGTTGTATTCAACGTACCTTTCTGGCTATGAGATACAAAGCATTATTTTTTCAAGATGGACCTTTGTCCATGGAAGACTTCTATCTTGTGGTTTTAACTGTGAAATCAGAAAGTGACCATAGATAAATCTGACCAGGACTTTAAGTTTTTGTACCAGAAAAGAGATCAAAGATCGTGGTTATAATGAACTACCATCACTTTTTTCAATGAAATGATGAAGTTGGATATATATGTATTCTGTTTAGTACCAAATTGGAAAATATCAGATGATCCTTCTTGCCTAGCTTAGATTTGCTGCTTTGTCCATGATGTTCTATTTCTTTTTGGGTTTTGAATGAAAAGTGAAAATGGGAGTGATAGGTGTTTGGGGACTCCAAGGCTGTGCTGTCAGGATACAGGTATCTGCAATTAGGAGTCACCTCCATTTGATGGTTTTGTAGATTATACAAAAGGATACTATGCCTTTCATGGAACTTCTTTCCATGCTAGCATCTTGGGTTTTGAGTTGGTAGTCCTCATGATTAATTGTAGACGCACCACATATTCATCTTGACTTGGTTTTCTCTTTCATAAATACTAACACAAAAGCAGCATATAATCTGATAGGAAGGCACATTAGAAGAGCATCGGGAGTCTAATGAAAGGGAAACATTATCTGGTCTGATCTGTGATAAACCCAGACATGACAATAAAATTAAACATAATAAGATTCTTCTCTGAGGAGTTTTTTGGGTGATCCTGTATTGGTTTTGGCTGGGATAGAGTTAATTTTGTTCATCATAGTATGGGTCTATATTTTGGATTTGTACTGGAAACTATTGATAATTCAGGTCTATTTTAATTACTGCTGAGCAGTGTTTACACACAGCTAAAGTCTTTTCTGCTTCCTGAACCTGCCAGCAAGTAGGTTGGAGATGCACGAAAATTTGGCAGTGGGCATAGCGGGGACAGCTGGCCCCAGCTGATCACAGGAATATTTCATACCACAGATCAGCAATAAAACTGGAGGGAAGTTTGGCAGGGGACCACTGCTCAGGGCCTTGGTCAGTTGGTGGTGAGCAATTGCTTTCATTAGCATCACTGGTCTTTGTTGGACTGTATTTTTCTCTGTTGTTTTGGGGATTTCTTCTGAAGTTTTAAATTGTTACTGTTGTTATATTTATTATTACTTTTAAAAAGTTACTAAACTGGTTTTAACTCAACCAACAAGTTTTCTTACTTTTACTCTTAATACTCTCCCCCATCCTGTGGCAGGGCGGGGAGTGAGTGAGTTGCTATGTGGTGCTTAGCTGACAGCTGGGGCTAAACCACAACAGGGTCTCAGCATTTTATCTTGCTTTCTCTTACAGATTGCTCGGCCAGCTCTTTTTGATCAGCATGTGGTGAATTCCATGGTGTCAGATATTGAAAAAGTTGATTTGAATAGTATTGGTTCTCAGGCCCTCCTTGCAGTTTCAGGGAGCACAGACTCTGATGGGGAAGTCTACAGTGAATGTAAGTGTAATCCATGGTGATATATTTGTACCATGAAAAATAATTCATTAATTTGTTCCATGCCACACCAGTTTACTTGGACTGACTGAGACAAGGCACTCATAGACTGCATTCTCTAATCTAGTTCACTGTAAACTTCAGTAGGTTATGATGCCTTATCCAGCTACCTAGAAACAGAGACTAGACAGGAGTAAAGGAAAAAATGGGGTATTTTATTTGAAAGGCCTTCAGGTGCACACTTTGGGCTCCAGAGGGTCCTGCCTCAGTGGATCCCAAAGTGGACGACAGGTCACAAGTTCTTCACACTTTTATATCAGCATAAATTCACCAACCAGAACCCAGCCAATGATGTGATTTCCCCCAAGCTTGCCCCCCTCTCCCCAAGATGATGGTTTACAGTTCTTGTTCTGGGTGTCCTTGGATACCAAGTTACAGAGGTTTGTTATGTCTATCTTAGCGTAGAGAACAGCACTTAACAAGCAACAGAAATCTTCAGAGCTACACTAGCAGTACAGGATTTGAAAAATATAAAAGCTAAAACCTAGAGCATCAGTTAAAAAAAAAAAAATTGGTTGTCCTAGCATGTCCTACGAGAACAGAAGCTTGTGCTGGGAAGTCACCACACCTAGATGACTTTAAATGGTTGCTGAAAAATTTACATGTCAGCTTCAAATATCTTTTGAAACTTGGTCCTAATTTTATGGGGATATTGCACAGATCAGTTCTTGAAAGAGTTGTCAAAAATTATGGCTTAATGTAATGGATATTTGAACTAGTTTACTTTTTTTAATTAATTGGATTTTTTTCTGAAAGTTGAGCTTTAAAAATATATGTAAGTTTCAATTTAGTGTAGCAGCTATTTTCATACACAGAATAGAGTGAAGTATAAATTTTGAGGTAGTTTTCATGTACATTGTTGAAAAATATATATAGCCCTTTTCTGTGTTAAAAAGATAACTTTGTCATAGGAGTCATGTTGATCAGAGTTTCAAGAGCTGAAAGGAATAGAAATGTGTTGTCCTGTAAATATTATTACTTTGATTATGAAAGTTTGTTCTCTTTAATGGTTCAAAATCCTATTCACATTTTCATTTGAGTTGCCCATTTCCTGCTTTTTTTGTGTAGTTATTTTTTATTTTATTCTTTGTCTTCTCTCACACTGGTTAAAAAAGAAAAGAAGAATAGAAATAACTGTTCATTCAGGCACTTTTTTGAAAATGGGAATTGAGGAAGTTAACTTTATATCCTATTGTGAGAACCTTGTAAAATATAAAGGAAACATAAGATACTGCAAATCTACCATATTACAGAGAAAGCTTTACTCCTAAACTTAGTATTAGCATGGTTTTCAAGATTGAATCTACAAATGAATGGAAAATATAATAATCTTCTTTTGCTTTTATTTTCTTATAAAACTTCATTGTCTTACAACCTGTGTCATTGTAATGCTTAAGTAATTAAAATATATGTGTGTGATGGATGTGTGTCTGCTTGCTTTGCTGGGGAACTACTTATTTCTTTACTGCTCTAATTCTTTGCTTTTCCTTTCCATGCTACAATATTGTCATATGGCTGGTGAGTGGCATTTTCTCATGTTCAGAATAGTGTGCGATGATATGTTCTCCTTTTTACATGGTAGATGACTCTATTACAGTGTTCCAAGAACTGAAGGACCTTCTAAAGAAGAATGCCACTGTGGAATCATTTATTGAATGGTTGGATACTGTGGTTGAGCAAAGGGTTATCAAGGTACCTTTCAAATGTTCTGCCTGACTCCAGACCAAATCCTACTCCCCTTACTCCTTACATAAACCCTTATGCAGTCCCACTGATTTTCCACAAGGGATTTTCTTCTCTGCTCCTATCTCCTTACTGTAACAGGGAAGTTTGTCATTTGGTGTCAAAGATTCCAGTGATATTATTTCTAATTAGTCATGCTGAGCAGTCTTATGTGCATGACAAGTTAAGAAGTCTTGTAACTAAAACACTGAAATCAGCATTTTCACAAACTACATGAAAGAAACCCTTCTGCTTTATGCGTGCCTGCAGAATCACTGGGGGATTGCTCTGAGTAAGGTGAGCAAAAATCGTTCCTTGGAGAAGCAATTCTCTCTTCCATGGCATTTGGGTGGTACTGTATGTGGTATAAGTGACTGCATCAGGTGGATTCAGAAGGAGCTAGCCTCCTGAAGGATCCTTCATTCCAGGATGGAAGATACAATTTTGTAGCTTTGTAAGGTGCTTAACACAGTAATTGGTGGTTTTGATAGGATTCCCCTGCCTGCCTCCAATTTACAAGATGCATTTTCATCACAAATATTTTATATGCATGTAGTTTTGTAGGGGTTAATAAACTACAGCTCAGAACAAAAGAAAGGATTTTTGACTTAGAGCTAAGTAAGAGATACTTTGTCAATTTGTTACTCTAATTACTGTTAAACTAGCAGAATAAGATGTTACATATTGTTAGCTAATAGCTGAACACTGGTCTTCTCATCAGGCTTTTTCTATCTGAAAATGCAATACCTTATTCATCATTTTGGGTAGGATCTTGATATGAATGGATACAAAAGGATGAGACAGTACAGTTAGCACCAACTGGTTGGCAGAAGAGAGACTGCCACTTACAGGAAGACCATAGGCATGTTCTTTTTCCTTTATTTGCCTGTTATCCCAAATTTCAGTGGAGACAGTGGTAATTTCTTTCTTTTTAAAGTACTCTGAGTTTCCTAACAATTGCTGACACGTGAGCAGCACAGTAAGGAGCTTTGGATGACTCTGGGTAGCAGAGCCAAAGCAAGTCTTCACATACACAGAAAACTCCCTAGGCAAAAAATACCCCATTGAAGCTGACTAATCTCAACTTATTTTAGACCAGAATGATTATGGTCTAAATTCCATTCCACAGTTTCAGAAGACAATTCCTGATAAACAAGTCAGGCAGAAAAGATGAAGCAATTTTCCATTCAGCATCTAGTATGTGATACTGTATTATTAAAGCTAACAGGTATGGTTCCTGGCATTGTTCTCTTGTAGTTAGGGGAAGAAGTACCAACAAGTTCTGATATGAAGTTAGGTCAACTAGAGCAGAAGCTAATAATTTACAGAACATGTAATCCTTCCCCTGCTGTCTGCCTTCTGTTCATGCTAAAGTGTGGCTACTGTCAAACTCACGCAACAGGTTCTTTCTGCTTGCTGTTTGAGAAGGTAACAGGGCATATGTTACCACACAAACAAGTCACTCCCAGAGCAAAGTGACTGTATGAAATGAGCAGTATTAAAAACATCACTTCGATCATCACAATAGTAACATGCCATTCATTAGGAGAAATTCTGACCAGTATTATACCGATTAAATTACAAAGACTAATTTCTATTCCCTGCTTTTGTGGAATAACATAGTGCCAGAAGGTGGGAGCTTTCTCTTTCTTTCTTTCTTTCTTTCTTTCTTTCTTTCTTTCTTTCTTTCTTTCTTTCTTTCTTTCTTTCTTTCTTTCCTTCTTTCTTTCCTTCCTTCCTTCTTTCCTTTCTTTCCTTTCTATCTTTTCTTTCTTCCCTCCATCCGTCCATCATTCTGTCCTTCCTTCCATCCTGTATAGAACAACTTGGCACCTTTAATACTAGAATATGAGGTAATTTATGTACCTTCAGGGCACATCAGGGCCCAATCAGTAAGCAGTTTGCTTCATCCAGTATTGACAGACAACATTCTGTGGTTGCACTGGAAAGAGTGAAGGCTGCTCTGTTTTACCAAGTCAGGTCACACAGCAGGAAGATAGTTTGAATCAGGCAGCTTGATTCACTCTGCCACATCAGCCTGAGTCAAGGACTCCTTGAACTCTCAAGAATATTCAGTTCTTCTCTCCTGTTTGCACAAAGCAAGTGAGCATACTTAACAGTATTTTACTATTCTCTTTCAGGCAAGCAAGCAAAATGGGAGGTCTTTAAAGAAGAGAGCTCAGGACTTCCTTCTGAAATGGAGCTTTTTCGGTGCTCGAGTGATGCATAACCTAACTCTAAACAACGCATCAAGTTTTGGTACCTGAGATTTTTTTTTAAATATGAGTAAAAAACTTCATATTTTGTACATATATGTTACCACTTACCAGCTTTCCACCATTTCCTGTGCTCAGGAACCTATCCTAATCTAAAGATTCTTTGATCAAAGCCACAAATACTGTGTAATGTGTTTTTCAAACTAACATTTCACAGCAAATGCTGGCAATATTTTGCTGGTGACCTGTGACACAGGTTTGTTTTTAAAAGTTATTTTTCCTTTAAATTGCTGTTTTGATACTGCTTTGACATTTAAGTGATAGAAACTTTATTTTGATATGGCAGTGGAAATGTAGCTGTGTATGTCAGTATAAGAGAGAGAAGATTTAAATTACTGATTTTACCTGTGATCAGTTTGGTAAAAAATTACTATTGTATTTAAGTTCTTGAGCATGGCATGTTTTAATAAAAGCTAAAGGAATTTGGCAGTCACCACACACTTAATTCTGGAATCAGCAGATGATCAATTTAACAGTGTTTGTGGCTTTTAAAAATTAAGATTCATGCATCCATCTTTAGGAATGTTTACATTTTTGGGAACACTCAGAAAGAAGCTTTTATACGAGAGAAGATGGCAGAGCAAGTCAAACAAATGCGAGTATGTAATTTCATATGTTTAGTCATAGGTACATTGTTATGTAAAATTCAGAGGATATTTGAAATTACTGTAGGGACACATACATTTTTTAATGTGTTATATCCTTGAAATAAGGTCAAAGACTTCAGCAGTTATTGTCTGGTTATTTAGCACAAGGCAAACAGAAATAGAGCAGAGGCATTCTAGCAGACTTCAGCCTTATCTAGTTCCACTGTGTGCTCTCCTCAGGTATAAAGCATGTCTCACTTTCATCAGTATTTTTCTTTGATGTAATTAGTGGTCAAATAGCCTACAGGACAGTAAACAATTGAGCTAGGTGGGCCAGTGCAAAGAGAGATTAGAGCTAGAAGTTAGGCACTAGCTCTTGTTGGTCTTGCCAGGTCATTTAAAGTCCACAATTATTTGTTTGTTTCACTGGCTTCTTGTGGAGTGGTGAGAGATGGTCACAAAGATAACTCAGCTACTCTCTCTCTTTCTCCTCCATAAGGTTCTTTTCATTTGATCCGCATGTTACTAGATGAGTACATCCTGCTTGCCATGGAGACACAGTTCAACAATGACAAAGAACAAGAACTCCAGAATCTACTGGACAAGTACATGAAGAATTTAGGTAACTAGATCTTGGTTCTTTTGTGTTTACTCCGTTATGTTTAGAAATTGATGTATTTGTTTGAGCAGAAGCAAGTTTACTGTGTTCTCCTGAAGGTGTAGGTATGTGCAGCATTGTCAAATTCACCTGGAAAATTTGTGACCATTCACTCAGCAGTTCATTCCCACCTTCCTACTACAGTAACATACTTTCATAACAGGTTGTTGGAATGTCAATACTAAGGATCACTGAAATTATCTTGGATGCAAAAAAGACTTGTAGGTACATCAGGTACATCTGAAGGGCCATGAACTGAAGTGTGAAAAGATACATAATTAGCAGACAGGGCTACTCAATTCCTAATCCAGTTTTTCTCCAAAACTTAAGTATGTAATTACAACTTGAAATAGATATTTATTAAATGTTATCAAAATGCAAATATCCCTTCAACATTGGAACACACATTTGGAGCTCTATGTAGCATGTGGCTGAAGTATTACTATATGGAAGAGAAAAATTATTTGAAAACAGTATCCTAAATATCTACCAGGCTTCTTCAAAGTTAGACAGTTTGAAGTTATATGTTCCAGGTCCTTGGCTATAAAAAGAATGAAGATTGATTTGGATCAAGTTCTGGTCCAAGTTAATCCTTAAAAATCCAGTGAAACTTCAGAAACTTGCAGAATTATTTTTTTTCTTAGCATTACCGCTGGCAATCAGTCCTTGACTTTTTTGTTGTTGTTACTCTAAATCTGCACTTTGCTGCAAGAAACTTGTGTAGAATTTGTCTGACAGTAGATGCTGCACTTCTTTTAATTCAGGCTGCAGGAGAAAAACCTGGCCTTTGTGACAGTTGCCTTATCCTTGTATGTTTAGGTGAAGTACTTAAAGCCATACGGTAAAATCATGGTTTCAGTTGAAGAATATCAAAACTGACTTCATCAATAGCCTTCAAAAAGCTGAAGAACTCTTTAGTATAACAAACGCTTTTCTCCAGATACCAATATGAAAAGTCCCAGAATTCTAGTCACCATTGTTAATTCTTTAGGATGCAGTGTTGATCCTGATTCCCTCTTAATGCACTTTACTTGACTTAATTGTTGACATTTACTTCAAGGGAATAAATCTGATTCATACCTTCACTATGATGGCTTCAGTAAGGAGCTGATACTGTGTGATGTAGATCTGTGGTCAGGGAAGATGATTCAAAGAGAATTTATGTGCAGTGAGGATACATAACAGCCAACGAGAGTTTTCATTTACCCTTCCAGATGCAAGCAAAGCCACCTTCACTGCATCACCAAGCTCTTGCTTCCTAGCAAATCGCAACAAAGCTGCTCCTTTGTCCAGTGACACTTCAGTCAAAAATGAGTGCCTAGGAGAGCAAACCTACATGTCCTTGTCAGCTGGCCAGCCCAGCAGTACAGCTTCTGGTCTGAACCCCTTCACCACAGGAGATGGGGAGAGTATGCAGCTGGCAGGTGTGTATCAACTCTTCCAGCTTTTCCTTCCCTTATTTGCCTGTTAGTCTTTCAGTTCATGGTAACATGTTGCTGTAGGAGGAGCGATGACCACATCCATTTATGAAGACCTCTAGTAAAAAACATTCCATGAGCTCACCTTCTGTGGTGATTTACAGAAGTCGGTAACTGTAATTATCCTGCCAGTAGTAGTTCCTCTTGGAAAAATGGTAAAACTGCCTTATAACTCTTGGCTTGGTGAGGTTCTTGTGAGGAGAGAATGAACAGTAACACCTGGAGCACATGGGGGTTGTAACTGCTGGAAATTCCCACTGAATGTGGCACTTCCAAGCTGGAGAATAAAAGGGGAAGTTTTATAGCCTGAAGCCATGAAATAAAAGCTGTGAATTGTATAGGTGGGAGCCAGTGCATATCCTTTTTAAAGGTTTCACATGGTAATCTACACTTCCCTAGAGCTTTTGCATCTTAACAGCAGTACTGAGGTATGGACACTAATCACGGCTAATGTGCATTTATTCCAGATCAAATGGAGCTGTCTCAAAGCACTGGTCACCTCATGACTCCACCCATTTCACCAGCCATGGTCAGCCGAGGAAGCGTTATCAACCAGGGGCCAATGGCTGTGAGACCTCCCAGTGTGGGTCCCATGTTATCGACACATTCACAGTGCTCTTCCTACTCAGAACCCCTTTACCAGACTTTGTCACAGACTAATCAGAATTACTACGGAAACAATTCCAATTACCAGGCTATGTTCAGAACACAGGCCCATTCCACTTCAGGAGTTTATGACCACAGAGCAGAGCCCAGCCGATTCAATGCCTTGAGTGAGCAGCAGTTCTCCAGAGACTACTTCAATAACAGCTGTGCTGTGTCTCCCTACAATGCCAGATCCCCTTCCAGCTACGGTCCCTCCAGCATGTCTCAGGACACACACAATATGCAGTTTCTGAATACTGGGAGTTTCCATCTCGTGAACAACTCAGTATCTACGTGTCCAGGAGCAGCTTATCCTGCTAATGCTTCCAACGGTATTAATACATATTTTCATTTTCCTTTTGTTTATCTTTCATTGCTGAAGTAAAATGCTTTTTCTCTGCTTTTTCTTTCCTCTGGAAGACGTATTTCAGCTTTTATTTTTACATTCTTGTTTTCCACTTCTCTGATAGCACACAGAGATTGTAAAGCAGTTTAATAAGCTACTTAAGGGTTTATTTTCCTCTGGTGAATCCTCAGTTGACCTCAAATGCATCTGCTGCCTTATGCTAATCTTCCTTTGGTATCATCACCATATCTTGCACAAAGGAAGCGAAACTAGGATGACCTTGTGGTTTAACAATCTCTTTAAAAGCCCCCAAAACATTTGTGAAATAGAGCAGACACAAGATAGCTTACCTCTGGGATAAGCATAATGGACCATTCCAGTCACAGGGTGAAAAGAAGTATAAAAGTGTGCATTAGCAACAGTTTGAGTCTTTGGCCCTCTCATTTCTCATCCTTCAAATGTAAAATTACTGCTTCAGATGTATAGTCAGCTAAACACCTCCCTCTTCTGGAGGAAAGACACAATGGAAATCTTACTTTATATAGATTTGTCTATGCAGTGAGTACATATTATCCTGCAGATTTTCTTTCCATGTATGCTTTCCTTGGTTGTAAGCTTCAGAAGGAAGCACTGAACTGTGGGTTGGACTCCTCATGGTGTCTCTTATGGCCACTAATTGCAGGTTATGTTTGATTCTGAACTTGGAAGGAAAGAGCAATTTTCTGTACTGAAAGCATGACTGAACCCTTACAATCTTGATATCCTTGTTACTGCCTCTCTTTTGGGTCAGTCATTGCAAATGCTGCTTATGTCCCTAGGCTGTATGTGTACGTAAATAATCTTATTCTCAAGGGCTTCAGCCAGTAACAAGTACTTTTTTCTGAGGTTTATCACAGGCTCATACACTGCCCAGTAGTTTCATTCATCTTTTTTTTTCAATTTTCAATTAGGATATTATGGAAACAGCTTAAATTACTCAGAATCTCACAGACTTGGAACAATGGTGGACCAACATGTTTCTGTAATCAGCAGTGTCAGCAGCATTCGGTCACTGCCATCATACAGTGATATACATGATCCACTGGATATCTTGGATGACAGTGGAAGAAAACAAACAGGCTCATACTACACAGAGTCCTCCCCTCCAATTGTCTGCCGGACCCCTATGCGTAAGTATAATCAACAATGGAGGAGCAGCTATGAAGTTTTCAGCATCCTAACAAGTGCTGAGTATTAAACTGTAGCTCACAAATACAATCTCTGAAATGCAACATAGAGATGGACTAGCTCCGTTCTTAGGATGTATCATGTGTTTTCCTTAAAACTGAGTTAATAAATTTTCTTCCATAAGGAGGTCTATGATTCATGGGGAGTGGAATGATTTGCCTGAGTTGCATAAAAATATGCATTAGGAAGCACTTTCTGACTATTAATTAAACTAATAATAGTCTGGGCTTTTCTAGGGTCTCTTAGAGATCCTCTCTGTGAAACAGAGCAGATGAACCCTGGGTCAGAGGTGTCTCAGTATGTACTTCCTGTGGTGTGGTCCCCCATCCTATGCTTCAACAACTGTGTGTATTAGACAAAGCTCCCACTGACAGTGAATTTTAGGAATAAATACCCAACCCTGATGGGTTTACTTTGGTATATGCCTTAAACAAATGGCAACTGAGTTTGGTCTCCCATTCCAAAAAGGATTGCATGGAAGATATAAACTATATATTTCTCCACAAGATTTCATCTTTCTACTTCTTACCTGTTAATCTTGCACAGAATATGAGACATTTCTGTCCTTCTGGTGATGTGCCTGGTAGATAGGAGTTTGCATCAAATGAAATTGGATTGTGATTTCTGTTAAATTCAATAAATTGGAAACTTGCAATGATGGTAACCTTTTTTTCCCACAGCTTCAAACTTGCAAACCACATCTTCACAGTGTATGTACGGAGCATCTGGTCAGTTCCCTTCTCAGGAGAACCTGGAGGTCCATGCCCCACCAAGCAGAGATATGGTGTCATCTTTACCACCAATCAACACTGTCTTCATGGGAGCAGCTGCTGGAGGAACCTAACTGGGAGAGACATGTCTGTGTCCTAAGCTTACTTTCCAGCCCCAGACATTAAGGCTATGATGACAATCCCCTTCAAGTTGGTGGAAGATAAAAGTATTACATAGAGGTGTTAAAGGGGCCATTTTAGAGATGTTATCAGCCCTCCACACACAAAAAAAATTAGCTATATTTAGATTGGGTCCTGCTTGGGAATCTCTGAGGATTGTTCTCACCATTACAGCTTTTCAGTCAGAAATTCAGGGTAAGCAGAAAGAGCCAGTGATTCTTACATGCAAGAATAAGTTGTAAAGAAATTATTGCATCTATTCCTAATTTATTAAAAATGCTATTTTAGTCCTTCACTTATATCTTTTTATATATATATATATATAAAATGTTTATTTAATGCCTGTGTTGCTCATTATTTATTAGGACCACAGAGTAACTGTTTACTTTCTCATATTTGACAGATTGTCAAATGTATGTATCCTACCTCCTATGGAAATGTTTACAAGGTCAATTTTTACTGTTTTAAATGAAACTAAGCCAAATTCTTAAGTTTTTTACTGTTGTACTCTGGAAAGTCAGTTTCAAATGTTTAGTGCCTACTTGTGTAAGTGAAAGTCCTCAGGAAATAAATAAAACATATTATGGCGATTTTATTTCTCTTCCTTTTAAAATAGGACCAACAAAACACATAAATATCATAAGCTAACTAACTGCAGTAGCCTGCTACTGTACCTGGTTAACTGAAGGAAATGAAACTATGCCATTAAATATCACGTAATTTCAGAATTACCTGAGGTATGAGCCCAAAGTTTCTACTGATGGAAATCCACAAAAATATGCTCATCAACTTTCATTGGTTTAGGGCAACTGTGTAAACTGAGACCAAAAGTAATAGATTGTTAAAAATATTGCAACCCTTCAGAAAGCTATTTTAATTTTAAAAAGTGTTTTACAAGTGCCATGATAATCTGTGCACAAACACACATTTATTTATGTTTCTGGAGAGGCCAAAAATATTCACAAATGGTATTACAGAGAACAGAGAACACACTTGGAAAACAAACTCCTTGCTACACAGTCATGAAATAGCAGTTGTTATTTGATAATCAAATTGTCTCAACATCAGTTGGACAAGTTGGGACTTAAATCCAGACTTCTAATGATATTTGATGTTCATATTCCCATTTATTCCACTGAGTATATGCTGAATGTTGTGAAATTGAAGAAAAGTGGATCTTTTGGTGAAAGAAAATGGATGATACCATGATGAAGCTTTCTTGCTAATTCCGTATAATTTCCTTTAGTATCTCTCTATTATGAGAAGTCTGACTTGCAGAAAAGTAATCAAAATCATTGACTGGACTAGGTCATGAATAATTCCGGATATGAGACACTTTATGCAGGAACAAGACACCACAGTTCAGTAATTGAGATGTGGAAGACTTCAGCTCATTTGCTTCCTAATTCAGGATGAGGCCTTATGCTGTGACCAAAAGTACCATAATGGTGCAAGAAAGCTTTGGTTTCTATAAAAATTCACAAGGACATTTAGTGGTAACACAGATTGTTAAAAGAAATATTTATTGGACAAAGCTTTGTAGCAAATGAAGTAAGTACTGCAAAAGAGTTCTTTCTTCTGACTGTTCAGAGCAGGATATATTCTGTCCTAAAATTAGTCCTATAAAAGTCAGGTTCCCTCCCTTTGTATGCAGGTCACCTCTGTAGTCAGTGACAGGGGAGGAGATACCTCCTGTTGCGAGGAGTTAGATGGGGAAGGGGAGTATGAAGGTAAGGGATATGCCACTAGAGCAAGTGATATGTCACTATCCTGAAATCCTTGGCTCCCTCTGCTGACAAATGGCATGGCACAAATAATTTCTACATGGCACTGTGCACAATTTCTGGTAATTTCCTTGTTTTCATGTCAACCACTTTGCACTGGGGTTTGTTGGGGTTTTTTTGTGGTTTTTTTTCCCTCCATAAATTACTGTATCTGCACATTATCTGAGATAAGATACAATCATATGTCATTAAATGTGCAGATTCTCCAGAAGGCTGCAGAGCACAAAGTAGCATGAAGTATCTCATTATTGTAAATTGCAGTTCATTGTCAATATCAAAGAGCAATAAAAATATTCTAATATTCAAGTAGCCAGTTGAGAGAATTCTCTCATGGTGCTGCAGAACAAAAAAAAACCCCATCATAATTGTAACTAGCAAAACCAAATGAGAAATTTCCATTTTATGACCCATTAATTCAGTCAAATATATGGTTTGATGAATTCAGTAGGTTTTGTCTGTATAAAATGAAATAACTCATAGCTTTTGTGAATCGCCCATGGGAAGATTTTTACCTTTTGTATTGTAACAGCGTTACAGTAAATTATATGAAGAATTATTGGAGTTGCTATTTGGTGTTTCTGTATTACTTAGTTCACCTGCATTTTTGTGGATGCATTAATACTTTGATTTTAATATATACATGCCTGAAAAGCTGTGATAAAAATTGTACATACTAAGTACAATTAGTGTCAAATGAATATTGTCTAAATGAAAAAACAAAGAGAAAAAGCCCTTTTTTTTCTGAGAAAGAAAGATGAAAAATTAAATCCTTTTGTTCTATTTGTCAGTATCAATGACTCTGAACTAGTGCTAGGAAAGGCAAAAAAGGTGGGTGAGCAGGTCAAATTTGCTTCCATTTCTAGAGTAAAATTGATTCTAATACAAATTGTATCAAGCAAGATGGAGAAATATTGTAGAAAAACCACTTGTCTTGTGTGCCATGAGCCCAGGCCTAGCTGTGCAGAACTTGTGGTGGAAGAGAGGTGCAGTTCCTTGACCCTGAAGGTAATTCAGACCATGGGAATATTGCTCCAAACTCAAAATTAGTGAGAAAGTTGGCCTTTACCTTTAAGTAAACCTGTGTATTGTTCTGTCATCCCACATGCCAAATGCATCTCACTGGTCAGATCAGTATCCTGCCACCCGTCTCCATCTCCATGTAAGTGATTGGTGGTCACAGAGAGGAAGGAAGTCTGCCCTGCAGAGCCATTGAGCAGAATCTCATACCTAGTGCCAGCTATTAGAAGGTCACAGATACACTGGAATAGGAGCAGATGTTTTATATGATTCAGCACAGTACTCTTTCCCTCAGTATGGGGTCAGGACTGAGTGGACTTTAGGCTTATGGAGCAAGAAACGGTGGCCCAAAAAAAACCCCCCCAGTCTTAGAGCACTTGGAGAAAACCTGTAGAGATGTTACCACTCTTAGAGAAGCAGATATTTGCCACTAAAGAAACACTACGGGTTGTTAATGCCATGCCTCTGGACAGAGGTGTACTGCTGCAGGCTGGGGGTCCCACAGCAACCAACACTGCTGTGCTAAAAGTACAATTGGCCATCAAACTAAACTTAAAATGGTTGAGGCTGCCTGCTAGTGATTAAATCAGCATAATTCAGGCAGCCTAACCTGCTTTTGAAAACTGAGGATAGATTAGAATTAGTTTTAGGTTTGATATGCTCCAGGTTGTAAGTAACGGACTTTCCTATGAATAGTTTTGGGCTACCGTTTAATTGGAATTACGAATCTAACTTTAAAGTTTGGATTAAATTTGATGTTAGCCAAGGGATGTAGTCTCGGGAAGGATGGGCTGGTTGGTAAGGGCCTAGGGACTGTTGCAGATAAGGGCTGGTAAGGCTATTCTAAATTGCCTGTCTGAAACAGGTCACAGGTCTAGTTTTTGTGATGAAATCTGTTTATAGGTATTGGGAATAGCTATGATTGGGTTTCTGGGCTTGGATTCAGGCTACCATGTTGGATGAGCCTGCATAATACCTGAGCTTGGATTATGGCTCTTGCCATAAATGTTTTCATGGTGTGTTTAACTCAATATAGTTAATTCATGAACATTTGATGTTTTCTTCCTAGTGATGCACTTAGGATGGAGCTTAAATCTTAGTTTGGTTTTGCATGAGGGTTAACTTAAGAGGTTGGGTCAACATGAAGCTGAGACCACAGGATAATGTTGGATTTAGAAGTGGCTGTCAAGCTGGACTTAAATGCTGCTGCTAAGAGGGACACACAAACTATGCTTAGTTCTAGAAAAAAACAGAATATAGACAGAACAATAGAGACTACTATTGTATTCAGAACTATAATTATTATTTTCTAGGGCAGCAACAGGTAAAAGTGAGCTGTTTCTGCATGTTTCTGCATTTAGCAGGAGCTGTTGAGCTTACACAAAAGCTTACTGCCAGACCACATGATCTAGTTATGATTCTTTCAGGGTCTAGCCTTAAGACTAGACTTAGAACTGGTTTGAAATTTACATTTGGAAACAAAAGATGATGAGCCATTTAGGATAAAGCCAGGTCTAGAAGAAACAAGTGAGACTAATTTGGAGTTTAGGTGATGGAGATCACATTATTGCTCATACTTCTGAGGTTGGCAATGTGAAATCTGGAGTTGTGGTTGGGGTTCAGGCCAACATGAAGCAATGAATCTGAACTAATTCTGGATTTAAGACCTTCAAGAATTTATGCTTATTGAAATGAATAAGAATCATTATCTTCAGGTAAGAGTTGAAGTAAAAGGCTAGGACTAGGTCAGTAGTTGTGTAATACAAGGATCAATGCATGTCTAAGTAGTCATTAGCTGAAACTTCTTTGATGGAAAGGAGATGCATCTTTCCCAGACTCAGATGAGAATGATATCTTTAAGGGAAGGACTGCAGGACCTGTAGCCTCAAGAGAGATGCTGCAACATTACTAGCAGCATCAAGTAACCACCTCAAGTAACCAACGCTACTGGGATGGTGAAAGATCAGGAGAGCAGGAGATCCTACCACAAACTCTGCTGCTTCCATGGTCACCAGATGTTTGCAGCAACTACAAGTCTCAGCAGAGTCCCTTCTTACAAGGACCTGAGGCCTTATGCCAATCAAGGCATAAACAGGCAAAACAGGAGGAAAGTAGGGCTGGGATCTGAAATATTGTGCCCGCTGTGTAATGAGAGTGACATCTATTCTCTACATTCTCATCCATTACTCTACCTTTGTATTCTTTGCTATTTGCACAGTTTTTTCCCATTTAACAATGGCTGCATGTTACAATGCTGCACGGAGCAATGGTTACACAACTGGGAACACGTAAAAGATTATATTAGCAGCTGAACTAGGAAAATCTACTTCCCTTCCTTTTGGCTTAGTTGATTATTATCTCTGATCAAATAAAGGACCACATGTTCATACTGCCCTTGTGCCCTGGTTGCTACAGTAAAAAGAGACATACAGTGAAATCGTACATTTAGAGTACTATATGCCTTTTTGATTTCTGTCAAGTTTAATTTTCCCATATAATTCAGTTTTGTTCAGACTTTATTGATTACTCACCTGTTTTGCATCAAAATACATAGAGGTCACTCTAAATTCAACTACAATTATTTTTTTAAAAAAAAATCTCCATTACAGTAAAAATAGCAACTGTGTGCTATACAATAATAGGCCTTCCTCTCTTTCTGCTATGGTTTTTACCAAGCTTCATCTTCAAAGTATGATCAGCCTTCAAACACTAGGCCAGATGTACTGAATCCTCTTACAGCATCATTCCCTTGACTCTAAATGTTTTTTCCCACGTAGGTGTGCCATCCAATGACTGACCTACTGGATCTGTGCTCCTCTACACCCAATCCACAACAGCTGTGAGTTTCTGACAGATCCCAACTTTCAGTTCTTGCTGAGCACTTGCATTTTAGAGGTCACATGGCCAATCTCCAGGCATGCTTAAGATAGCAATTACCCAACATCTGGCTCCTGAGAAAGATCTGATAGAACACCTTCAATGCCCTAGATGTAACAGTTATCTTTCAGTTCCACTTGTGAAACTACCAAAACATTGCCATTGTATGATTGATAGTATGGGCAATGTTTAAGGAATTTTAGAATAGAATATAAAAAGTTTCCTACATGACTGAGTTCCTTCTAGAACTGAAAAGTGAGTTTCATTCTAAATAAAAGGTATGTGGAAAAATTTAGGGAAATTAATTTTTAAAATAATGAAATATTGAGGTTGAAACTGAAATGAACTCAGTCCATTGTACTGAGGAGATAACACTTCACTTAAATAAATAAATACTAGCTGAGCCATAGATTAAGTCTGATATTGAGCTATTTCAGCTGATCATAGTGTTTGCTCATTTGGAAGAAAATCAGATCTCTAATCCTGCTCCAAAGTTTACATGTAGTGGAATGGGGCTATCAGAAGAAACTAAAAACGTATCTATATAGTCAGCTTGGTTTGCTCCTCTGTTTGCAGAGTGGTCTTTATCTCCTGATTGTACAGTCAGCTCTATAGAGTATACTTAGGCTTCAGCCTTTAGCCAAGCAATTCCCTTTGCAGAAAAATAGGGAAATAAAATCAATATTTTGTCCACTGCAGGGTCCACATCTACTCTAGATCATCAGTGTGATGTCCATCCCTTCACAGTCTTTCAAGAGGAGCCTCCCAAATCTCTTGCTCCATCCAAAGAGCTGGGGATGAGGTTCATACTGCTTCTGCCAGCAGTCAGGAAGTGATATGCCCCTGAGTCCTGGGACAACTCCTTCACAAGTGAAACCGCACTATATAGGCCTGGAACTTTGTCCCTTTCTCATCCATCTCCAAGCAAGATAGAGTTTGGCAGGTGGCTGTCCCTAAGTAACGCTTTAGCTCAACAAATCCCTTTCCTTAGCCCTTGCTGCTCTTAGAGATAGAATTGTGGCTCACATGATTTCCATGAGCCTCTCCATGTATCCTGTGGGAATCCTAGATGCCTCAGCTGAGACTGAGATGTCTGGTTGGCAACAGGTCATGTAATAGTCATACAGTCAGTACATGAGAAGCTTTAAGCCCCTTCATGGCTGGTTTCCATGACCCTGGAAAGCCTCAATGGAGCCGGCAATGTCAGGGTGAGGTGTTTTTCCACCTGCTTGGACTACTCTGTGAGCCCCAGCCCGGGCTGGCTGCAGCCCTGCAACACTGCAAATCAAAAGAGCTAACTCTGACCTCCAAGAAATGCTGGTCACATCGCAGACCAGACTGAACTGGACATCATACAGCCTCCAAGATGAAACCAGATTGTGTCCAGAGAGTGTGCAGTGGAACAGATATGTTTAATCAAAATCTGGCTATGTGCTATATGTCATTGTGAATAAGATGAGAGGTGAGCAGAGAGATAAGCTAACAAGTGCCTGGGCATTTTTGAGTGGCATTTGGAGTTCAGTTTTGTTAACACTGACGGGTGCGGAGAGCTTTTGATATATATAAGGAATCCAGCCCCTAATCCTATAAGTAATAGAAAATATCTTCTAAAAATATCCATACATCTAATTTATAGATATCTTTCTTCTATAGCAAAACTTACCTGTCTTTGAAGAAACTGATCTTCACCCTTGCAGTGCTGAGCAGAACAACACATGAAAACATGTAAAGCCCCCCTGAGACTGCTGGTCCCACATTTGAAAATGCTATCCTCTGTTCTTTCATCTTATTGACAATTCTAAAGGTAAGGCAAGGCTTCCACATCTGCATTTAGTTTCTCAAGTAAGCAAACAGTTCTTCTGAAGTGTTGCACACTCAGCAGTTCCTGCTGGCTGGCATTAATGAAATGGCTTCGCCAGGAAAGTGCATGCTGGAGAGCCATGGAGATAAAAAGAAAATTCACAGAGTGGGGGTGGGTGGGTGTGGGTCCTTCTCTCACTTCATGTCACTGGCCTGCAGCAGCACTGGGTCAAATGCTACACTTTTCCACAACTACAGCATGGCACAAGGGTTCTGGTTTAGAGAAAGAAATTAATAGTTACAGTGGGATAGAAATTAGTGAAACCCAGTGTAATTGATAGCAATGGTTACTGCTGTCAGATGGGATTGAATTAAATGGAATTTCTCAGCTGCCTACAATCACACTTCATTGACCAGTTTTCTGTTCACTTCCAGGAATTTTGGTGAATTAGTAATTTCCCTGTGAGATGTTCATGAAGCGAATCAGTGGGGCAGGCAGTTTGAGACACACCAAAGGGTGGCCAGTCCTCTATCAGCCTCAGGAGCCCTGAAGTGCTGACACCACTTAAACAGCAAAAATCTGCCTCTCTCAAGCTCTGTTTTATTTACTGTCCCTCAAGAAGAGCTTCAAAAGCTGTAATGTCAAACAAAATCAGGCTGAGATCAAAGCACAAGTCTACACAACCTGTGTGACAGACATGGTATGTGTGAGAACATTTTGATCAGAGATTTAGGAATATTGAACATTTGCTGTCTGATTTAGCACTTTGTTCTGTCCTGGAAGAAAATTCTTTTTTGGCAAATTAGAACGAGAGGAAAAAAAAAAAAGAAGGTGAATTTTGATGAATACAACCGGAAAGATTCTCTGCCAATTCCCTCTCTCTTCTTTTTTCAATAACTCAGGTTTATGTGACAAGATGTGAGAGTGCATTTGTCCCTCTCATGTTTGTCAAAAGAGCTCTGCCAATCTGACTGCCAGTAACAGAATGCAGGTGCATACACAAATCTGGGGCAAGATGAATCAAAACTAAAAGACTTATTTAACCAAGGGGTGAACAAAAATGCCTGACCTAGTGATTTAAATTCAGACCAGCAAATCAGGAAGCAGGAATCCAGCAAAACCCCAAATTCTTCTTGCCACACATTCAGCATGTATTTGGATCTGCTGAAACTGTAAGCCTAAACAACTCATGGAAACAAAACAAAACAAAAGAATTCCACACAGCTGGGAGAAAGGAAATTGTTTTACCAGGGCAGAGAAAGACAGCTCAGGTTTCAATACCTGTAAGTATCACAGATTCATACATGTTTGTGTCATAACTGTTTCAACTAAGATTATCTTCCTTGTGTTGGCTTGGTTACACCAGTGAAGGCCCAGAATTTGGGGTTGCCAAGTGCTGATGCTCATTTTGATGTGAATTGTCAGATCATTTTACCCCGGAACAATTTGCTGTGACTTACTCCATACTGATTTAGTGCAACTTGCAGGAGTAGGCAAATCCTGAGGGATTTGTGCAAGATTACCCAGGCAGATGTGCTACTGTTTGAGCAGCACTGAGAACTTCAGCTACAAGGTGTTGGATGTCCTGGTCAGCAGGGAACTTACAGAGGTGGGCGAACAGACACAAACGGCTTCACTAATTCTGCTTCTCTCTCTTCTGCTTTAACCAATCTTGTTTTTTTTCTTTCCCTAAGCGCAGAGAGCTCAGTGGTTCTCCACAGGATCAACCTCTCTTGCCAGGCTCTACCCTGGTAGACCTGGAGCTACATCCCCTTTTCTTACTTCTCCCAGTGGAGGTTCCCGGCGAGGGCTGCGTAGTCAGTCAGAAAAGGGAGGTGCCTACTCCGAAGCCCTCTGCTTTGTTCCTGGGACAGGAGGAGCCAGGGATGCAAGTCCTGTGTGCATCTCCTCTCTCAAGGAGCAAAAGTTCAGTGCACTTCTGCACGTTATCTTAGAAAAATGAAATTATCCTCATTTTTCCTTTCTACCCCCATCCTAAGAGGGGCTTTGCAATTAAAAACATGATGGCGTTTTGTTCCCAGAGAGGAGGGGTGGAGTGGGGGGTGGGGAAATTGCCCATGTACCATAACAGATGGTTTAAGTGCCGTGATTACAAAATCCTGAAGTTAAAATAGTTTAATTACAAAGTCAATACTGCCTCCAACCTCTGCTAAGCCCCTAGTGTAAAAACAACAGACGGTATAGTGCAAACGGTGGGACAATATTTAACCAGAACTTTGCATTAGCTACTGCAGTACAGCTCTCCATCAGGCCTTCAGCAAACGGAAGATCAACTGATTTTCCCAGCCTGTATTTGTTAACCATCTCTGCCTCAGTATCAATGGGCAGCTCTGAGAGAGCCACAAACAACCCAAAGGAAGTAAACCACAATACTATACTGCACACAGAGGCTCGACAGGGTTGGATGGATAGTCCAGTGTTTCAAAGGTACCTGAGGGAATTATTAGCACCAAATTCACAGAGTGGGCAGTGGTAAAAAAGATGAGCAGGTTGAGGTGCTTACATATAAAATGAAAATAAAATTCAGTGAAATAAGTGATGTTTTGTTTTATATGCTGGATTTTATAGAAAAAAGATTACAAAATATGGGAAGGCACAGGGAAATAAAAAGGTGGGCATGATCTCAAATAAACCAGACTTGATCTTTCACATGCAGGGAAAGCAGCAGCTCTATAGAGCAAGTTGTCGGGAAATCTCACTAAGCTGTGCTCTTGCACTGAGAGCCTTGGTCACAGCCGAGTGTGTACATATGCTGCTTATTCTTTAACAGCAACAAGCCCTCCCTCTGTTGGGCTGTGTCCCTTATAAACACCCGGTCAAACATGGAGCCAGAAGAGTCAGGGCAAGTCTGGCTCTACTTTATTAGCAATATGCTGAAATCCAGTCCCATCTGCCTCCATCATGAGGCAGCAGGAGATGTCCACCCTCCCTGCTGCACACAAAGTGCTGTGAAGCACTGCTCACGCCCCTGTCTGTGTGGGTAATTTAGGCACTAAGCAAGCTGGCGACAAGAGATACAGACCCATGAAAGCAAAAGCCAAAACAGACAAATGTGAGACAATTCTATGCTTTTTCTTACCGCTGACCCCTGAGCAAAATCAAAAAATAAATCAAGGGGGAAAATGGGCTCCAAAAGTGACACTACAACATGGAGGAGATCTCATAACTGGGCTTCACCTTTATAATTTTTATTGCAGGGTTTGAGACATGAAGACTAACTTTGGGTGTTTGAGATCATAATTGAAAAGTCAAATAAGAGTTTCTAGTAGGTGATTTGTTTCTCTGGGGTTCTTCATAACTAACAGCATTTGGGACAGAGAGCTGCACTGGCAAAAATGAGGGGAAGGGATACTCTGCTGTATCCATGAGAAAATCCTCTTTATTGATTAAGACAAAAGAGGAAGCATTCCTAAGGCCTGGTCCTTCAGGTTGCTGTATATTCCAGTCCAGCTTTTAGTAAGTTAACTTTACATATATGAGTAGATCCATTGACTTTCAATTAAGACTAAGTGCATGTTGAAGTGCTTCATTTCATTAGAGTGGAAACAATCCTCTTTAATAACAGAAAAGAAAGCAATAGAGTAAGGTTCTGGTGGAAATCACAGCATGACTGGCATAGCACTGACAACACAAATCAATTTGAATTATTTTTATATGTGAAGAGAAAATACTTGTATTTTTTCCTAGAATATGATAACAAATGATTTTGTTACTACTATAATACCAAATAGCCCTTTTAAAGCATATTGTAGAGGATTTGCAAACGTCTAGTAATTTCTTTAATTCTCAGGCTTGCCTCCTTTTTTTACCCTAAGCAGGTACTTGTAACTAGGAAATCAATCAATAAATAAGTCATGGCCACAGCCTTATTTTAAAGCTTTTAAAATATCTCATCTTGGGGCAGAACCCACGAGTTTGTGTCAGATCTCAGCCTCTCCCCATAGTGCATGTTAGACACAATTGCCATGACTGCCCTCAGGATAATTCTGTTTTTAAGCCAGTAGCTCTTTAGTGACTGCTGTCACCCAGAAGCACAGGGACTGATGCTCAGTGCCCAGTTCTGAGAGCAGGACTCTTCTCTGACAGGAGATAAAGTAGACCTTGGGCACCCCTTTCCTGAACAGATTCATTGAGAAAAAAGCTGTGAAGTGAAAGCATCTGCTCTGTCTCCTCTTGAACACCCACAGGAGCTAAGAATGGAGGCTGTCTTCTGTGAGGACCTGATTCCTACAGGTACACATTGTACAGACTCCATAGACAAAAATACATAGGAGTTTGGATACCAAAAGTCCAGTTGGGGCTTGGTACCTAAGGGCTCCTTATCTCTCCTGCACCAGCACTTTACAACAGACACTGTTTCTTTGCCCCAGTACCACATCAGGTATGCCCTTTTTGGAAAGGGCCTTGTATCCTGAGGAGGGCACAAGTAAATAGGTAATTTTAGTGATTTCAGCTTAGGAACTGCTATGCATACTGCAGTTAGGCTGGGAATTTTGGCTGTCATCATTGCTAGACAAGCACAGTCCCAGGAAAAGCATGCCAACATCACAGTTACGATGTGTTTCAAGAAACACAACTCTTTGGGAGAAAGTGTGCCTGGTGATGGATTATAACACTAAACCAAGCTGTCCAATAGTAGCTGTTTGACACAATGCACATTCAGGATGACGTCCATGGGCTGGCTAGAAACCACAGCACTCAAATTCTGCCTTACTATGCCACATTAAATGTTGATTTCTGTAGGAATTTCATGAGCAGATCAGGCAGAATTCAGTTCTAGTGGCTGGATCTCAACTTCACACGTGCATGGGAGACTGCTCCTGCAGAATTTCCATTCTTTTTGGGATCTCTGTGGTCTGAAGACAGCTGATTTCACTCCAAATTCGTTGGCAAGACTTTGGATACAAAGTGCTGGCACAAGGACTATCAGTGCTGTCATCGCTGTTATCAGTGCTCTCAAAGCACTCGGCAGTGCTGCCAGGGATTATGGCCCTGCTGCTCTGGCAGCACCTCGGGCACAGGAAGGAGGAGGAGGAGAAAGGCAAGTTGTCACCACCCAAAGCTCGCCCTCTGAAAGTCTGGAGGTGAAATGGCAGTGCAGGCTTCCTCAAGCCCTCATCAAAAAGCAGGGGATCTGGAGCCTGAAATCTATCTGTGCAGTATATAGAGGAAGATTCATTTTTAAAAACTAAGTAGGAGGAATCCTGTTGTTATAGACTGACCTTTTTTCCTCCCAACAAACATTTACCCAGGATTGTCTCATGACTGGTTGACTTTTGTAATCCATTAGAAGGTGATGCTGTTGCATGACATGATCAAACACCAAACACAGCAGAAAGGCCATAACTATATCTAAAAAGCCTTTGCTTTGTCAAAGTCTTTCACTAATGCTAGCAACAAAATTATTGAGGTCTGTAATGAGCTGATCTCTTGTCAAATAAGCCTTCTTATGAGAGTGTTAAGCTTTATATCAGCTTTCAAATTAAACACTTTGGATTTATTAATGTTTCCTTTCCTCTCCAAATTTCTTTGTTGAGAAGAGGTGCCAGAGAAAATGTACTGGCAACAGTAGGATGTGAAGTATAGTTGAAAATACATTAAACATATGTTGATGGGGCCATTAGCAGAGTTTATAGATACCACCACCTGTCTCTTACTCCACTTGCCATTACTTTAGTGACAGAAATCACACTGTAAGAAAGTGTGCTACCATTAAATCTTTACTCCTGTGTTAGAAGCAACATAGCAGCAAATTCATGCCTTATTGCTAAAAGGCATTTCCAATAATGGTTCACTTATTGAGCCATATACTTTTATTTATAAATAAATCTGAATGAATGAGTGGAGCAGGGGCTAAGGAGTATATATCACTCTGGGTTTGGATGCAAAAGAGACTGTGAATATCTGAGAGGGAAACCCTTTGCCATAAATGTTCAGGGGGGGTAGGGGGTGGGGTTGGCATTTAATGCTTTTCTTGCTCCTTTCAAGACAGCAAGCCTGGCCTTAGAGCATCACTGCGAAGGGAACTCTTGGACCTACCACACGCAGGGTTTATTGCCTTCGGGCAAAACAAAAAACGAAATTCTTAAAAACGCCTAAACAAACTCACAAAAAAAACCCTCCCGAAGCCAAATAATAAAATAAAAATGCCATAAAATAATGTAAAAAGAATGAAATAAAGTAAGTGACGGTGAACGAGCGCTGCCGTCGCAGCGCCCCGGCCCAGGCGTGCCCCCTGGCGGGAGCGGTGCAGCGCTGCAGGGCCTCGCAGGGAGCGGGCCGGAGCAGGCCGGAGCGGGCCGGAGAGGAGCGGAGCGCGGGGCGGGGGGACCTGGGGGAGCGCTGCCGAGCCGGCCTGGGGCAGCTCGGACGCGGTGTGGAGCGTGGGGCGAGCGCGGCGTGCCCACGGTGCGGAGCGCTGCTTGCTTGGCGCGGGATGCGGTGCGGAGCCTGGGGCGGGGCGGGCGCGGTGCAGAGCACCATGTGAGGCCTGGTGCAGGAAGCAGTGTGCAGTGAGAGGTGAGCTCGGGGGGTGCAGTGAGAGGTGGGCCCGGGGGGGATGCAGAGTGCAGTGAGAGGTGGGCTCCGGGTGGGCGCTGTGCAGGAGGGGCGCGGAGCGCTCAAGGCAGTCATTCTTGAGGAGGTTCGGAGTGCGGCTCTCTGTCGGTAGCGCTGTTTCTAACCCCGAGGTGAGAACAGTGCCCCGCTTGCAGGGGAGCGTCAATTGCCCTCGGGTGTCAGCTCCCGCTGTCTTCCCGAGGGGACTACCTAGTGTTTGTGCTGCGGGGGAAACCCCAAAAGTGCCCTTGGCCTCATGGCTAAAAGGGACTGCAGCAAGGCAGTCACCCCACAGGAAGGAAAGGAGGAGCACGAGTGGCAGGGAGGAAGGAGGCTGGTGCAGCCTCCTGCAGCCTCAGGGAGAAGAGAGCGATGCAAGTCTCAATACTGAGGTGGGGAGAGGAGAAGAGACCAGGCAAAGACCTGTAAGTCTCAGAGTTGTATCATGGATGTGAGTGCATCAGAAAAGGCAGGATATGACATTTCAAAGAAAAAAAACCAAAAAAACCAAAACCAAACAAAAAAAAATCTTTCCTAAAAATTGAGGTTGAATTTCCCAAAAACTGACATTCAGAAAATGTTACTCATCTTCATCTACTTGAAGAATAGGCTTTTCCCCAGCCTCTCTTCTGCCTGTGAGGCAGACTGGGAAGAGCCCTTAGCAAGAGCAGCTCCCAGCAGCTCTGGTCCTCCTCCGAACCCAGCCTCAGTGCCACTGCCTGTGGGTGTCCTCTGCACAAGCACTCATGGCAAACAGAGCAGGTGTGAGGAAAGGGATGGGGTTCCTTGCAGAGCACAAGTCCTACACAGAGCGGCTGAGGGAGCTGGGGTTCTCTGCCCTGGAGAAAAGAAGACTTGGGATGACCTTATGTCTCTCTACAACTCCCTGAAATGAGGTTGTAGCAAGGTAGGTGTTGGTCTCTTCTCCCAAGTAACAAGAAATAGAACAAGTTTAATGGTTTAGTGGTGAAGCCGGTGGTGCTGTGTTCAGAGCTGGACTCAATGATCTTAGAAGCCTTTTCAACCTAAGTGATTCAACCTTCTATGAGTCTACCGTCGTTTCTGGAAAGAGAAGGGAAAAGGTTGCTAGCCTTTGTCGCAGTAGGCTTTCATTAGGGGAAGCCTCAACTTTGATCGGGAGATGGCAGCACAGCTCTGGAAAGCTCGAATAACTCCCCCACCAACTCCCCCCGCTAGCAAAACCTCAGGGCGAGGACGCTCGGGGAAGCAAAGCACCCTTTTGCCCACTGGAAGAAGAATTTAAAAGAGAAACCCATGCATACGCCCAGTAAGTATTTGAACTGAACTGCTAAGAACCCACTTAAAAATCTAAACTGAAATTACTGCTGTGCATCAGAGTCCTCAAGCATGATGATGGCACACATCTCACTCCAAAAAGTTGCAAACTTTCACAAGAGGAAAAAAAAAATCCCTCAAGAGATGAAGTGGCAAAGATACCACTGGAGACTTCATTGTTTCAGTCCTTTTTAAGAGTTTATATAGAAGTGTCCACGTACCACCAACACCAACAGAAAGATAAAACTCTGAAATGCCTCTTTCCTGTTTTCCAGCATAAGCTTTAAATGGGTAAAAAAGATGATTTGAAAATTTGCTAGCATGATAAGCAGGGCTTTACGTCGGACCCAAAAAAATTTGCTGCTTGATGCAAACCCAGAACCAAACCTGCAGACAACATAAAGTACCTGCAAGGTAAAACAAACCTGAGCAAAATTAAAATCACTACAAGTGAACTGTTTCTGGCTTATTCCTAGATGAGCTTCCGTTCAGAAGATGCAGGCAAAGGTATTAATATTTTGCTTCTCTCTTGGCCCAGACTCCAGGCTTGCTCCATCTGTGATGGAAGAATTCCCACAGACCTGTTGGTGTTGCCAGGCAAAAAATTTGTAATTCATTAGGTGGTGCTGAAAGTCTTTGGTGGAAGTGCCATCATGCTGACCGTGTCAGCGTTTTCTAGAGCTGATCTGCCTGAGGCTTATGAGGGGAGATTCTATTGAAAAAGCTGTTTGGAGTTGGTTTGGCACCATCTCTGGCACCCTAGCCAGACTCAAGACCTTTTGGTATTCACTAAATATACAAATTAGTGCATGTAACCCCTCTTTCTGAGCACTTCAACATAGTCATAGATCCATTTCATTTTTGACACTTTATTTAGTATTGGAAACATTCGAAGAACATAACAAATGGAAATTTAAGGTTTAGCCAGATTGTATCAACTGTTGGTGTTGGAACATCAGTGAAGCTCAAACAAGTTTCACTTGGCAGGACAATTGCACAAAAGCATTTGATGTTGAATCACAAACTATTTTCAAGGTTCATACACACAAAAGGGTTCAAATATAAGCAAATTAAAGTCCTGGTATTAATGAAAAATATTCTCCTTTCCTTTCTTCTTGCCAACTATTTAACCTGGTCAGGAGACAAATTCACATGGGATTAATTCTATGGAGCCAACCTCAGATTCCTCCTGGGTTTCCTTGAAATGAGGTATCCTTTGCTTCCTATCCTGCACGGTTTGGTAATGCAGCTGCACATTGTTGAAAAATTGCCACAATTCATGGCGGGATGGCTGCGCTTCAGCAATGAGAGAAGTTATTTGAAATACATATGTCTATGTTTGCATGCTTGTGAAGCTTACATGTCTGGCTTGTTAAGCTCCAGGAAGCTCCCTGATGGACAACACCACGATATGCAATGGATGGCAATTAAGCCATGAACGTGAGCAAAAAGAGGCTGATCCTTAGCACTGTGAACTCCAAAGGAACTTTAGGATACTTTTATAATTCAAAAGGCTAAAATCTCCTGTAGAGTGGAAAACCACATAGAGGATGAAGCAGAAAAGGTGAAAAACTTTCCACAGCCAATGACTCCCTGTGTGCTGTGTGGTGTAGAGATCAAGCCTTAGAGCCTGGCGGCCTCAGAGTGCTGCTGTCTTTGCACAGAGCACAAGCAAGAGAGGTGACCACGAGGAGCTGGATTGAGGGAGCTCCTGCCACCACTCCTGCTCCGTGCCCCAAGCGAAGTTGGGCACTACAGGGCACAGGGGGCAACACGCCCAACTGGTGTTACAGGCATTCTTCCAAGGTTTTAGACTCACTTGCCTCCTCCTGCCTTCTGCCATGTGACAGAGGGGGTGTTTGGCCTGACAGTATAAACATCTTCTGTTTTGGAGTAGGATTAGAAAAGGGTGGGAAAATCAGAGATTTTGGCTGTAATCTCAATGCTCCAGTCTTTCTCGGGAATGAAGGTGCATCCCTGCACAGGTACAACATGGGAAAGCAGAGGGCTCAACAGGGCCTGAAAGGCACTTCTGCACATAAAGATGTGATGACTTGGGCGGGAAGAGCTGGGGCTCATTCAGATCTACAGTGGATTAACTAAACCTATGCAAACCAAACTCACAACCTGCAGCCCAGGAGCATGAGCAGCAGATTTGCTCAGCAGCCATCTAACTGCAAACTGAAAAGAAATCTCTCCTTACAATATGTAGTGGCTGGCACTGGCACAGAAAGTTCTTGCCTGTGCTCGTTTCCTTTGGCCCTGAAAGAAATGTGTCTCTGCCTCCTAGGTGTACCCATTCTGTGAGCACTCTTGGTGCCCTTATACCTACACAGGCCATGAGAATATCATGCAGCAGAAGCCTACTCTTTTCCATTTTTTTATTTAAACACAAATGGTGTGTCCAGGAGCATTTTTAAACCGACATGATGAAGGCCTGCTGGAAGAGGCCAGATGAAGGTGGGCACAAAAGGTCTGGCTATGCTCCTGACCACAAATCCTCCCCATGATGCTGGTTTTGTCCCCAGTGTAGCAGAGGGACTGTTTAGCACTACTAGCCATCGGCACGGAAGCTGGGAATGGAAAACAATTTTGACATTGGCAGCCTGGAGTCCTGCCCTTCTCAAACACATTTGATGTTCATACATGGTCTTTTGGCTGCTGCTGCTGGGGACCATCTGTTGGGATGGCTTCGTGCCTGATCAAATGGTGGCATGCCAGTTTCACTGGGACACGAAATAGATGCCAAACAAAACGCGTCTGGTTTTACTTCTATTACTCTGAATTCAAAGCACATGCTAATACTAATCCCCATTTTAACACCATTGTGGTGCCAGTTAAACCTTCATTTTTTTTCCCAGTGTCTGCCGGGTTTCTACCACGTACTTAGAAGCTCAACAAAATCCAGCAGAAATTTTCACTGCTGACTTCACACGAACAAGAGCACTGTTTGCAGGAGTTTGGTGAGAGGTGTTAACACTAACAGCAGAGATGAATGCATGAGTTTCCTATACGTGAAATACAGGATTCTTTAAGGAGTTGAACTAGGACATTTCTTTGAAAATTGCCTCTGAAACCTCGTCCAAATATAATAAAATTTTCTGCACAATGGAAATGGGACTTAAAAATTTAAAAGTGTTAGTGCAGACAAAGCATGGTTTAAAAAAAAAAATCTTCTGACAACTGTGTGAAGGCTTTGAGCAGTATGTGAGTATTATCTGAGATGCTCTAAGGACATTTTCTTTTCACTGTGCTAAGACTTCACTGTAGCTCCAACCCTGGTACACAGTAAAATCTTCCGTGCTGCGGCTGACTTTGCTGTCTGGGTTTATATGACTAACTCCTTGTGAATGTTCCACATTCAGAGAAGTGTGTTCCTGACCTCAGCCAAGATGAATATTATTGTCAAAACTGCCATCATTGCAGCTACTGTGGGTTTTCAGATTCTTCTGGTGTTTGTGGGGAAAATCCATCTGCTACAGATGTTCCCTTGGATGACGGATTTTCTCCTCTAGTCCCATAATGGGTCAGGAAAACCTAAGGGAACATCCCCTGATGGGATTCCCTCTGCTCCTCATCCTCCTTCTGCAGTGCACTGCTAAGAGGCTGGAGATCTTTGACACATTCTTTCCCATCCTCTTCCTCCCTCTGCCTCTACAGAGGGAGATGATAAAAAATCAGTGCTGGCCTCCTCAGACCAGATACCACTCTGTGCAGCATTCAGATGTGCCAATTGAGGTTTTAGGAAGTACTGGGACTTAGTTAAGGGTTTATTTCCTCTGTTCCTGGATTCATTATGATTTAAAGCACTTAATCTTGTTAATAAAGCAAAAAATTTCTGAGTTATTATAATTTAATAACCTCAACTAACTTCTTAACCACCTTCCTTACATTGTCTTCTTGTGTATTTGTGAAATAAAAGTTAATATAGAAATGTGAAAAGAATTGCCATAAACAATTAAGGAAAGTTAGAGAATGTGCAAGTTTATGAATGCCATTTAGCATTGTACTACCAGAAAGAAAAAGAAAAGTAGTCTTTGAAACTCTCAAGTAATATGGCAGGGCCAGGAGCATAGGCCAACGAGTGGCATGTGAACCGACCATAAAATTAAAAATAAACTTAAGAGTAAATGTGCAGCTAAATGCAGACCATGAGGATAGGATGTGAACTTCAGCTATTTCCTGGAGCTAGTGTGGTTCCAAAGTTTAACAGCTTTAGCCTTTGGAGACCTGGAGGCGTGCATACTTGTGTTCAATTTCTCCTCCTTTCATCTCCCCCCACTCGGAGCCCCACTGCCTCCCAGCTGCCCTGCTCGCTCCATCTCTCTCCGCAGAAGGACACTCCTCTTGTCCTCTAATGCCATCCCACACGGCTCTTGGCGCTGAGCATCCCTGCGCAGCAGCAGGGCCTCCCCTTCCATCCTCCTGTCCTCCAGCCTGCCGTGGCCCAGATTCCCATTTGCCCTCAAGGCCTACTGGATTGCAAAGGATTGGCTGCTGCCTGTGAGGACAATCCAGGGATGGCAGCAGGTAGCTGGCCCCGCAGAGCCAGCTGCTCTCAGGGCCTGCTGTTAATCTTTTTATTATGAGAGAGTATACATGTGTGCATACTGCGGTGTTTGGGTGTCCTTCTTTCACACAGAAATTGTTATCAAAATGCTGTTTTATCAAAAAAAAAAAAAAGTTTCTGTGTCAAAACTTTGGTGCTATATAATTGTAATTTATTTAAAATATATTGGCCATTGCAAAATGTTCAATTCTGGGTAGTAACAAGCTCCCAGGGCTGAGACCTCAGTGGACATATTTCTTATTTTCTTTCCATGAAAAAAAGAGGCAGAAGAAATCTTAATACACTCTTGGGTCACTATTTTCCTTGACCATAGAGCCTTAAGGTCTTAAGAATTGGGATGATACAGGAAAAAAATTGTGTCTGTTTTATGTCTTATGCCGTCTACCTTTATAATATTTTCTAAAAACACTATCCTCCAATATTATTTTATTACAAATATGGTAAATAACAGAGTGTTGCATATCAAAAAAAATCACCAAGATGAATATGTAGTATTTGTAAATGTTTCTAAGAATTTTACTTGTATGAAGGATTTTCCTGTTCCCCAAAAATAATTTCTTCTTTGTGCTGTAAGTCAGAGAAGACAGAGAAGTCACACAAGGAACCTTTGAGAGGGAAATGCCAGATTTTGGTTTCTCCTTTCCTTTTTATCTGGCAACGAAGACTTAATTACAGACCAGTTTTTCCGTGTGATGCCTTAATGTTCGTGGATCTTTATCATGCAGCTACGTTACCACTGACCCCTTCAGGCTTCACCTGTAAAAACTGTAAGATTTGAGTTTACAAAACTGTCAATCCTGCAAATGATCTCTCAAACTGATGCCCCCAAGGGGAAAATCCCACTAGTGCTTAAGGCCATGTGGTAATAAGTGATGCAGGTCTCAAAACAAAGGGGCAAGAAGTAATCCTGTATTTGGACTACTGATCAGAGTTTCATCACAAGAAGTAACTCTTCATCTATGCATTGAATCCTCAATGTTTCAACAGCTGGGGCTAGTTGTCACTTCCAGAAGAACATTACCACTCATGAAGGAAATGGGACATCTGGGGACATCTTCACTAGCAATTTAGGGAGAGCTTTCTACCTGGAACTTAAGGGTGGGAAGAGGGAAACCAGAGACAGTTTTTTTGAATTATATGATTCAGCGTGCAAAGTCTTGCAAAAAGAAAAATGTATTTTATAGATTAATTGTTTGAGGAAATGTTTTGTAAGGGAATTGTTCCTCTGAGGTAAACTTTTCTTTTACAGTGCCTTCATGAAAAGTTGGTGAAAATAGCAGCTTTTCTGAGCAAGTTAGTAACACACTGCAAACCATTTCATGGGTCACCAGCTACCATGGAGTTTACTGCAAGATAATTTAAATTCTTCTACAGTCTGAGCCGTACTGGGGAAAATCCAAGGTAAACCAATGACTTCATGTTATCAATTAAAACATAAAATTGCCTGAACAATCTTAACTCTGCTTTATTGTGCATACACATTGTGGCATAACCTTGGAGTACATCCCCACGTGCTGCTTCAACCCCACCCCAGCCGGGCTTTCAGCTGATTCTGATGGGATGGTGAAGGGGCATTTAAAATACTCAGTTTTGTACATTGTCTTCAATGCATGACCTTTCACATAATACACTGCAAACTACAGTTGTCCAGCATAGGATTCATCTCATTAACTTTAAAAGTCATAAGCCCTAATTATCTAGCCTCTGTAGGCATTCTGTACTCTTTCTCCAGAGGGTGATTCATCTGACCTATTTTAGACAGCCACTCAGGGTGAGATATGTCACTTGATTTAGACAGTTGTGTTTCATGTGAGGTGGTTGAACCCTCAGCTTCAGATCAAACACTAACATGATCTAGGATGATCAAAATTTTTTTTTCAAAATTTTCCAAATTCCTTATCTAAAGAAACAAAGTCTCCTGAAAATTAGTGAGAGTTTAGGGCAACCTATAAAGTCATTAGGTTCAGTGAAAAAGGTAGGTGGGTGTAAAGAAGCTATTACGCTTTAACAAGAGAGCTGATGAAATGATGCAGCGAGGTCTTCTGAACACTAGTTCTTGCTGTCATTTTTCAAACCTGGATCACTTGCCGTAGCTTTCTTCTTCAGTAAAAACTGCTTGGTTCTTTCAGCCAACAAACTTGTCCCCAGGGTTTAGCCCAGATGGCAGCAGACTGACTGCCCTTTTTAGGATACCCCTCTCAAACTGCGTGTAACTCAACTGCCCACGTGTCAGTATGAGTACGGATCCTAGCCTTCCAGTTAGCCTGGAAGTTCACAGTTCCAAAAACTCTCTTTTACTGTCAGTTTTATTCTTTGCATGTATAACAGGTCTGTTCTTCGTACATCTGTGTTAAAGTACATGGTGGTTTTGCATTATACAGAGTTATCAACACTGTCTGTTAGCCCTGGCATTAAAATGTTTGTGCAATGTTTTGCCATTTCACTCATTTATCTTTTACACACAGACATAAATAGCATTGCATTTCACATATTAACCCTTCACCTATATATTCATCAACAAATATGAGCTAAAAACTGTGGAGAGGTACCAGGTGATTCAGCAGTGAAAGTGCATTCTGCTCTGTATGTGGGCTGGTGTATCATAAACCCTTGTCTCCAGCACATGCCTCCCAGCCTGAGCAGGGCTATGGGTGCTGGAGTGGTAACCATCAGGCATTACAGGCATTTCTTTCATTGGTGGGAAATATCTGGAAAATCTTTCTGCATTTTTGCCACTGTAAATCTTATGCTTAGCCATAACTTAGAGATAAATTATGGTACATTCAGCTGCCATTAATTTTGAATTAGCAGTGTCCTTTATATTTATCTTTTATCTTTTTTCTTCTTTTTTCTTTTTTTTTATATAAATGTCATTAAAGTTACAGATTCCAAAAGTTAGGGTATATATTAACAGAGTGTGCTCACTAATCCCAGGAAGATCACACCTCCTGTTCCATGGGATTTAGGCTTGTATCCGATTCAAACAGATTTGTGGTGTGAAATGCTAAACAGTGCTGCTGGTGACTACTTTTTCACAAAGGCCAATGCTGGTACCTCATTTTTCTTGCCCTCATACACCCTCCATTGCACTGGAAACTGCAAAAAAATTGCACTGGAAACCAAACAAGTGAAAAAAACCACAGTGTTTTCTTCCATGGTTAGATGCCAGTAGCTGGCAAAATAAAAGCCTGGACTGAAAAGTGAAGGCTTTTTCCGTTCTTGTTCCGTGCCGTACCAAAGGGGACTCACAACCTGCAGCATGCATGGGTGGATTCAGGCACAGCCTGTCTTTTTGTGCCCTTGACCCCGAGCTGCTCGCTGCAGCCTGTGAGACAGGGCTAGAGCAGAGCCAAGTGAAAGAATGCTGACACTGCTTTCTGGTGGCCACAGTCAAAAACCATTTAATTTATATGCTTTGCCATATGTGTGCAGCAAGTTTCCTTGGCCTTGTCAAGACTCTGGCAGGGGGAGCCAAGTCATGTCCCTTGGCTTGGCTCATCTTTGGCAATTTTTCAAGCTTTCAGCTTGGCTTGGAGCAGATGACATTCACTTACAGCAATCCTTCGTAATTGTTCACCCTTCAGAAGACAGTGAGTGGTCTGCTAATTTGTATTGATCCTGTTTGAAGCTGCTAGGTTTGAGGCCTGAGCACTTTCCATCTTTACAGACAGTATCTTTGGACAAATGGGGATGTCTACAGGTTCTGCAGAGCATCGAATTGAATGAAAATCTTTTTTCCATTAGAAGAGTTTTCTAAATTGCTTCTTTATTTTCCTAAAAATGAGAGAGACAACCCTATATCTTAGAAAAGAATTAACAATGTTGATTTGTGCTGGAAAAAATCCTCCTTCAAGATGTAAACAATCAGACGCTGAGAATAATTCATCTCAGAGACCAAGCCAGCCAGATAAAAGTCAGCAGACATATCCCTGTTAGTGCTAAGCTGAGACTGAGGCAACAGATGCTACCTCTCAACAGAGCTTATTAGACCATGCTCAACAGCCTGTCGACATAGTTAGATGGTATCCCAGCTTCTTCTGGCCTGCAACAGCTTAGCTCCCTGCGAAGGCAAAGGAGCAGGCAACCACACAAGATCTGGCAGACACACCTACACTCTGGGACTCCAGGTTTGTGGACGACTTTTAAAACCATCAGGGTGAGCTGAAAGCTCTGCTGTCCTTTGCACTTTGGAAAAGTCTCCCCCTTGACCAGCACACCCTACACCGTGGCTCTCTGCATAGCAGACCATTTATTTGTGCTGCAGATGGGCTGTGGGTGTTGCACACCTGCACTGACTGTGGGCTGAGCACGTGCACTGGACATGGGGAGATCTCTTACGCAGAGAAGCAGTCACACCATTCAGCTGCCAGAAATCAACTGGATGAAAACTGCACTTTTAACCACTTTCTCCCTTCCTGCTCCCCAATCTGTGTCCCACTTTATGTTGGTGCCACTTTGTGTTGGTGCTTACACTGATACTGCTTTTCATATGATACAGCATATAGGGCCTTGGGTACCTGCTGTGACTTTCAGTGTACTAATGATGAATTATGGTTTAACTTTTTAATCCAAAATATTTTTTAACATTTATTATTTTAACCAGGTCTCATCTTGCAGCAGTCATTATCCCAAGAGCTGTCATGCATCAAACTGATCAATGATATTATGACACACAAAATGTAAAACTAGAATATGTTTTACCTGGTAATGATTGATAATTTAAACTAATGTCTTCAGCATTTTATGGAAGGGCATTTAAATAATACAGAGAAGATAATACCAGTACTTTTTTTGAGATTTGATCATATTGAAGAATTTATACATCAAAAGTCTAGGTTTTATGGGTTCAGAATGAATTTTCTAAGCACATATCACTGTTGCTTGGTTTAAAATGACGGCCAGCAAGTCAAAAATACAAGTTCCAAGTTTCTTATGGGAAACTAACTCTGAGATACAAATGGTAGCAGTGCAATGGTGACTGCCATTGCAACTGCCTCAGGTAGCACAGCCTACAAGCAGGGCTAGACAAGATGAAAACAAAATGTCTTAAAATGATCTCTCTTCTTCCAGCCATTTTTGTTCTTGACCAGTGACTGGTTCTGTCTGAAATACACCAGTTGTAGAGCTTGCCTGTGAAGACTGTTCCAGAGACTAACAGATGCACTTTTCCATATAGTTTATTTTTTCCATTCTAGTCTTTCCCCTGTATTAATTTATTTGGTTCTAGCAAGCTGCCATAGAAAATAACAGCAGAAGTTCTGCAAGATGGAGAATGAAGAACTGGAGAAAAAGACACAGGAAGAGTTACTGCTTGTAGCAGATCTAAGTGAAGGAAAGATTTTTTGGTGAAAACAGCAGTCAAGTGTGCCTTACTTATCATTCTGTCACCTTTGTGAGTCACAAGTTGTTTTCTTTCTAGAGCTGCACTTCATTTACTTCAAGAGTGAGAATAAGCAGAAGGCTTAGGATAGTTTGACTCACAGAGCAATGAGATAGTTTCATTCAAAGGTTTCCCTGTGTCAGTGGGCATCAAGGAGACCGATGTCTAGCTCCAGTTAGCTACCAAGTCAAGTTTTTGGACAGAAATCACTACTCTGCCCTACCAGTGGTTGTCTCTACAGGGACAAGTAGCCAAGAATTGGACCTCATTGTGATTCATTTGCCTGAACACAAGTCCCAGAAACCAGCTTATATTATCTCCAACTCATTCTTTCAAGGTTTATATCTTCCCTGGGTGCATGTAATTTCAAAATACTTTGCTCATTTTTGAATCACTGAACTTTTACAAGACTAACACAATAGTACGGGGAAAGCCACGAAGAGTTAGTTTTTATACCACAATATCACAAACCACCTGGATGAACCTGATGCAGAACAAGATGTTCCTACTCCTACAGGTCCTTTAAAGGAACGTCTTTACAGGCCCAGTCTTTGATTTTAGCCCATGCACCAAACCCCATCTGTTTGATGCACTTTTATGACACATACGGTGACTTCTGAAATGAGCAGTCAGAGTGAAAACCTAGCTGTTGAGATAGTGAATGTAGCATTCATTCCTCAAAGTTATGAAAACAGTGTCTAAAGGCAGATGAAATGACAGTGACCTGAAATAACAGGAAGCTGGCCTCAGTTATAAATCTGGCAGGGGCTGAGGGTGATGGTGATGGAAGCTTGTGAAGCTGTATCCAAAGCCATGAAATATAGCCCTGCCCCTGAATGAACTGGAAGACATATTTCAGTTTACAGCAAGTCAGAGTTCAAGCATCAGTGGCCTTCAGAACCTCTGTTGAGACCTTGCTCAGATCCAAGTGCAGAAGCTTTGGAATGATCTTTTTACTCTACTGTTAAATTTCACTGGCACTTACGACTTCCCATCTGTTCAGCTGTGGGCTTTCCCCAACACAGTCACTAGTGTTCGTATTTCCCTTGTGGAAAATGGAAATGAGAGAGTAAACTCTTGCATTAAATTTAGCCCTCCCCTGGTAGTCTGGAAGAAAGTGCTCAAGAATCCAAACTTAGGTAATTCTTTTATCTTTGCCTTAGAACATGCAAGGTTTTGTGAAATCTGTCCTGCAAAATGGCTAGCAAAAGGTGAAAGACAACCACAAGGAAAAAAAAAAAAAGCAAACAGTTCAGTAAAAGCAGAGTCATATACCAAAAATTTACTTGAACCTGGGAATCTGATTTATTCCATCAGAGAAGGAAAAAGAAAATGAGTCCTTTGTATGGAAAAATTGTATGCCTTGATAGTTTATGGGGCGTGAGCATTTCAGAGATTCACAGGACATACCTGCAGATCCCTGCATCCAGCTCAGACCCCATGGCAGCAGTAATGGGGACTAGTCTCCCTTTGCCTAGCACCTGCTACCAGTTTTGTTAGTGGAGAATGACTTTCTGGAAGGGTCACCAAGGGAGACAGTATGCAATAAAGGTCTGCTCCTTGTCATAAGCAATATAATTTCCATATTAAAAGCTGTGTCTGATGAAGCTTGATGGGAAAAATGCTAAAAGACAATACACTCTGACTGGCAGATTGAGTCAGAAGATCTCCACTAAAATTAACAATTCTCCTAATTGAGCCATTATGTGAACTTCTATCTGCCTTCAGACACATCACGTACATCACAAATACATGGATTCATGACATACTGAGGCCACTCCAGATGCTGGCTCTCCTCTAGAAGGACACTTTGTCCATCGACTGCTTTGCTCTTCTTCACTACCAGCTTTCACCCAGAGCAGTCAGCAGAGGCAGCTCAGCCTGGGCATGCAGCAGCTGGGTACCAGGAGCATGGGAGAGGACAGGTAACCTGGACCAGAGAGGAGGAGAGCTGGACTCTATTAGTGGCTCACAGTGTTAGTTGGTAGTGAAATTGCACCCCAGAGACACCTGTTATAGAGTGATATGGCAAGCTGATGAGCCTGTATTTGGAAATAGCAGACTTAATGGGGCGGAGCTGTTGGTCACAGCAGTGGTGCTCATGCCAAGATCTTCTAAAATTGCAGGTGTTCTCTGATTTTGGTCTGAATTAGAGGATTGCTAGTGCTAAGTATCTTAGCTAAAAATCTTTTTTACTTTGGAGGACCTGTCCTGGATCCCCAGTCCTTTTAGGATAGTCCATAATGATTTTAGAGTTCACGTTCTGTCTCATTGTTCACTGTGGCACTAGCAAATGGAAGAGGTTCCATAGTCCTTCCCATTTCACTGCTTCAGTCTTATGGGGTTTTGTGCTGATACACAACAACTAGGCGGTAAATGAGTTATGAAACACCACAGAACAAAAAAAATAAAGGACACGGTTATCCTGCTACATAAGGAGTATTTCTAGTCTTGCCTCTTGTCTCCTACAGCTCTGCTTAGAGGGAAGGACAGGGATTTTTTCACTGCCAGCGACTAAGATTTCTGCCATGGCCCTTGGTAGGAAGTCACACAGCCCTCCAAGGTCCTACTGCCAAAACTGAAAAAATCATTGTCTCCCTCTGTTTACAGGCAGGAGGATAAATTTGGACAGAAGGATAAATTTGCTGTTCCTAGCAAAATTAACACAGGACCACGATAGAAACTGCTTTCCTTCAGCAGCTGTGTGCTTTTGGCTGGTGCCTGCTGCTGGCGCAGCTGGAGGTGGGTGCTGTGTGCACACCCGAGAGGCCAGGCTGAGACATCAAGTTGACTGACTGTGCCTTCTGGAAAGCATTCTCAACAAGACTGCTGTATTCCCACATTTGCATTTGAAAGACCTTGTGCACACTCACATATTAAGCATAACCACAGTCGGTGCATTAATATGTGAGAGATTTACAGACCACACTTGAAATTCTAGTCTGCTCATTTGTTAAAAAACTTATACTAAAAAAGAAAGTAAAAATTTTTCTGATGTGTGAGCAGATATGGAATTACATGCAATTTCTGTCTGATTGTGTTTTGATATAGAGCCCACAAGTTGAACTTTCAGCCTTCAACTTGCGATCTTTTCTAACAGTCATCTGAAAATTATGAAAGCATTGAACCTGGGCACTTTTGAACCACCAATGCTATTGTGGTAATTCAGGTTCTCCTTTGAAAATGCTGAAAGAAGATCATACTCCAGCAGGAAAAAGATGAGACTCAGTACTTTTCCTGTAGGTCTTCACAGGACTCACATATTTGTTTCTGTATTGGTAGTGATTCATATCACAAATGCCTTTGTCCATTTCTCTCTTTCTGCTACAATAGCCCAAGTAATTAACTAAGTGAAGAGGCTGTCAATTAAACACTGATACTAATCTTGGCATAAAAGCTCCCTTAAGAAACATTGAGTTGGAACATATTTTACAGCGACACCACTGCCTTCATTCAGCTCACTTCTCAGACAATTGAGTGCTCCAAATGTTTGTGTGCCATCCAGGCAACATTAGTAGCATGAATGACCCCTGCTATAGATACAGTCCTGCAAAGAATGCCTGGAAATACAATGCCTATTGTGACAGCAAGGCTGATTTTATCAACCAAGAGACATTATATAGTTATTTAATGCCAAGATCTTTAATGATAAGATTGTCAAGGACAATTAAGAGGATTATTATAAGTGTCCTTGGTAACAAGAACGCAATACTGGTTTTAGCTTACTTTCACTAAGTGTGGCTTAAAGGTCAGTTTCTCTGAAGTGTGAATACTTAAGCATTCTTTGGATAGATATCATTATACATTAATCTCAGGAGGAAAATACATTTTTCTAATGTAGCTGTGCAGCACATGAAAATTAATCTTGCTAAGAAATTAAGGTAAAATATTTCAACAAGAAAATTCTAGCCAGTGTCACATCCTCAGCAACAGCTCTGGGTCCATGTTCTGAGATCAAGTAAATTGAACAACTTCCTCCAACTTCAGCCCATGTGGTTCAGAACAATGACCATGCAGTCAGTAGATGGCCAGACCCTCTTCATAGAGCCCTCTCATGCTCAGTAAGCTTCTCCTGTTCTCCATCTGCCCAGTATCAGATCCAGGTTTACTGCGTCTCACTGATGCACCACGCCAAAACTTAAAGGGCTCTTGACACAAAATCCCTTTGTGAGCTGGAAGAAAAGTAGTGGATACTGGTATCACAGATTGCATCCTGAATGTTGACATTAAGAGAAAAACTAATTTTGTCTGTTAGAACTGGGGAAGGGTGTCCTGCAAGAGGATGTTTCAGCCTCTTACAACAACATCGTAAATGCAGGGCACTTCATGATTTAAGGTTTTAAGTGACTGCATGAAAGATGGAAGTGGTTTTCTTACCACACCATCCCTTACATCTTAATTCAGTATTCAGCCTCTGTCTGATGCCCAAAAATCACTGACTCAAAAATAAAGAAAACACATTTGTTATGGTGAAAATATTGTGATCTGATGTTCTTCTGCGTGGTGGGAAGAGACTACAGTGCAGAGACTGGCATACCTGAAAGTTGAATCTTCAAAAAGCTTTTAGCAGTTCTAACAAAAGTATGGGGCATGAGTTGTTTGAGGAATGGGTGGCCAACAGATACAACTCCTCAGATATGAAATAAATAATTGCTTAGAAAATATTTCCAAGTCAAAAATAAGTATGAACATTGGATTTTTTTTTTTTAATTACAGCTATTATAAGGAGGGAAGAAAAGGAAAGCTTTCAGCTATAAAAAGAAATATACAGTTTTCATTCAGAGAAATTAAAGGAATATCTAAAATATCAGTAGCCACTTAATTAAAACTAAATATAAGGCATTAAAAAATATATAATAGATAAATCCATGTCAGGTATCAGGTTAATATAGAAACAGACATTATAATTACAAATGTGATTCAGTAAAAATTAAGAAATTTAAGAGAGGCTGCTGTGCCACCTTTAAAACATATGATTTTGTAGTAGTCATAAATGGAAGAGAAAGCTAATTCTTTGGGGAAAAAAAGAACACTATGAAAACAGTTGTTAAAATTACTTATTTTCAAAACCAACAGGTTCAAACTTGCATCCACAATCCTGAAGGATAAGCTAAGGAGCCCTTCAGATCAGAGTTTGTTTTTAGCCACAGAATAATAAACTAAGAGGATAACAAAGGGTCGAAAACTGACTTCCTATTTTTTTTAAAAGGAAGGGAAGTGAATAAAGTAGTTTCTCAAGGGAGATTTGTGCCAGTTACCTGGTGTCAAACCTGGGCAAAACAGACCAAGACTAAGACACTACAAGCTACAAAATTATGGTTAAATGTAATTAGCATGTTTTCTGGAATGTAGGTCTTCTTAAGTATAAAAAGCACTAAATTTACACTAATTTGGTCAATAAACGCAACTATTTTCTGATAGTATAACATAGATTCATCCCAAGCTTTCCAGACATGAGTCCTACCAACATAAACACATTTACTGGGCATGCCTGTCAGTCTCTTCTGACCAGCTGTGATGCTGTTTCTGCACCTCTTTATTTTGGAGAGGTGAAGCCCAGTCATGCACTGGAGTGTTGTTGCAGCTGAGATCTCGCCTCGTTCTCCCCAGGCATTCACCAAACACATGGCCACACTCAATCCCACAGCTGCATCCAACCATCAGAAGACTGCTTCTTTGCATGAGGATGTGAAGAGCTGGAAATCAGCAAAGGACTCCATACAGAAGCACGCCACATCTCTCATTTCACAGCCTCCTCAGCCTCCTTTTCCCTTTCTTTCCTTTCGTTCTCTCACACGGCGTATTCACTTCATGTCTCTCTGTCAGGTCCTATTCTGATATAAAAATATGGTTTTAGGTAAACCAAGGCTCCACACCTGGGGGAAGAAACAGCTCTAGGACATGTTGAAAGTCAAAATTGGGAGCTTGATAAGTACTCATAAATATTGATAAATACCCATTACAGTTGCCTCTACTTCTCCTTTCCTTCTCTCCCATACCCTACCCAGTCATTATTTCCATTTTCTTCTGATCTTTCCTCAGCTCATCCCCACACAGAATTCTCTGAAGACTGCTTCAGGCTTTCTGTAAAAAATGTTGTTTCATAATCTAATTTTTAGGGGGACAAATGTTGTTTCGCTACAGGTACTGCCACAACTGTCACTGAGCATCCCTTTTTGCAGCTGTATCATCACGTGCACCACTGAGAAAAGACTTGAAGAGAGACAATAAATAATATTGCAGCTCACTGACCAGTGGCAATCACCACCACAGGGACCAGATTCTCTGCTTCCATGCTTGAGGATGTTTCTGAGTAAAGATGAAACTCAGCGAGCAAAAGGCTGAGCCTGGAAGCATAGTTAATTGCCATCTTCCCACCAGAAGCTGTTGTGTGTGCTAGCAATTTCAGAGCCCACCCTTCAATTTACTCTCCACACTCGGAAAATCGAGAGGTTCCTTTGCCTGTGAGAGATACAGAGAAATTCTGAAGCACCAGCAGCAGAAAAAAATTGCACAGATTTTTTTTACTACACAGAAATAAATCTGTGTACAGGAAGGTGGGAGGAGAGTAGTGAATAAAAGCAAAAGTGCTGTGTTTTTGCACAACACTTCGTGTTCAGCATCAAAGCTATTTTGCCATCAAGGATATACTTACAGAAGCAGCAGCTGCTGCTCAGCAAGTCTGTTTTTCTTAACTACTTTATGATTGCTTTATTATTAATACATCACATTGCAGTTAAATATCAAAGAAATTGCAGTTCTGATTGTCCATTCACACACGACAGTTTTATTCAGCAGGCTGCTTCCTGACAAACCAGTGGATTGCTTCTGCTGGCTCACAGACTCGAACACGCAGCCTTTCTGATGCTGACAGATTCCATCTGCTCCCCTTTAATTAACATCTAATATGTAAACCATCTAATACATGCAACACTGCATAACAAGGGATTAAGAAAGAGAAGGTAGCTCTTCATCATAAAGCTGTGTCATCTCCTAGGATCTCATTACGAACAGTAAATGGTACCAAAATGTAATACTGCACACTAGTGGAAACAGCACTTGTAGGTAGTCTCACTGAAACAATTATGATCATATATGGACTTAGAGACAAAATAAAGCAGAAGGTGTAGCAGCTTTCATAGATGGATTCACACTGGTACTGCTCCAGCTCAGACATCAGCTGATTTAATGCAATTACAAGGAAGAATGGGATCTACTCATTTGTGTTCCCAATTATTGCTGGCTAGATAAGAAGCATTGTTTCTATAAGACTCTGGTGCAATCCATTAAACCCATTAAAAGTGCTAATTAGCTCATGTTCTACAAATGAAAGTGTCCAGACAGCACTTTGTTGTCTAATACTTGCCAGCAGGCAAAATCTGGGGATGAAAATATACAAAGAATAGCTTCTAGGAAAGCCCTGCAACCAAATTAAGATGTCAAAAGTAAGGGAGATAAAATACTCTTCTTCATAACAGCAGCTGATGAACAGGCATGAAATTCATGTGGCTGGGGGACAGGGCTTGCCACCATTCATGGCTGGCTAAGTTATGTGAAAGGTCAAGGCTGCTATGTTTTCCTGATAACATCTAAGCAGAACACAAGCATTTGGAGAGTCTCATCCACACATCTATCTAGTGAGTTACATTAAACTCATACAGAACAGCTGCAACAAGGCTTGCAATCTCAACAAAGGGCAGGAAGATTAGGCACATCAATAACAAGACATGAAAGACCCTAATGGCAAGAGGAGAAAGGGAACTGTGCTCACTAACCTGCAGCAATGACAGAATCACTATTTGAAGCCTCTGAGAAACTGAAGGAGGGGGAGGGATGAACTAAGGGGACAGTGTGAGATCAGCATCTCCTGGCAGGTTTGGCCTTTGGTTTTCTGCAGCATGTAAGCTACAATCTTGTGCTACGAGCTCTTGAGCTAATAATATTGTTCTAAGTTGTACCGGTTGTTCTCCATTTGCTCAGAATGGATCTGGAAGGCCAGTCTCTGAAAGCGTGCTCCCATGAAACTGCTCTGCGCCGTGCACTGGGCAGGTCTCGGAGAGGAGAGAGGAAAGAACTGCTCACATGTCTTTGAGGTTTCCCTCTTTCCTGCTCCCAGTTTTTGGAGGCATGTAACCAAACACCTTGCTCCAACCCTATACAAGACAGCACAGGAGCCCATCACTCACAGCATGTTCAGTGGGGACTGGTCAAAAGCTTGAGGTGTGGAAGAGGGTTTGCATGGGATCTGTCCCATCTGGGACTGATTGTTCAGTCACTGACTGTTGTCATTGAAGTGGGAAAAAAAAGGGGATTGCCCTTGAGTCAGTGCAAATACACATGAGCTCCTATTAGCATGTGTCTCACATCTCTCTTTCTCTCTTTCTTAGACCCTGGGTGGCTGATAGAACTCATATTTAAGAATCAATGAAAATACAGTTCACGAAACATGCACATAGATGATAATGAAGCGCCTCATAAGACACATGCCAATGTCACCAACTACTCTAAAGTGCAGAGATTCAAACTTACAGCTAGCAAATACCTCCTTTCATATTTGCTTTGTTTTCTTTGATGTCTACTTATCTCAACTTTTCTGTTTACACCAGTGATATTTTCCAATGTTGGAGTGATGTATTTTTTGTCAGGTGATGCAGATGATCTGCCTGTTTGTGTCTGTCCTCTTCACTCTGGTTAATGGTCATGTTTACACTGTTGCAAAGGCAGTGTCTGAACATTCCTTAATAAAGCACATCAGTATTGTGACAAGGAGCATGTTTCACTTGCCTGAACTATGTGCTGTTATCAGGCATTACACACTCTGTGCTTATCTGTAATTTAGTACTTTCTTGAGAAAATATCTATACAAAAATAAAAGCCTTAGTCCTGGTCTTTATTCAGTTCTTCCTGAAATAAGTGAGTTTTCCAGTTATTTTGTTAATGTGCTAAACATAAATTGCTTTCCAATTCTATTGTTTTCCCTGAATGTTTGTTGAGACAATGAACGTGTACTCAGTTGTTTTGCTGAGATTTGCTTCATAGTAGCTTTAACATCAGTCCTGGATTTCCTAACCCTTTTATTTTTCCTTTTTTCCTGCCACAGGCTAAGTCCATTAGATGGATACACAGTCATTTAGAAGCCATTAAACCTTACTTCTGAGAAGATGCGCTCTAGTTAGAGTTTCACTCTTATCTCTGTTTCCAATCAGAGGAGGAAGTTCTGTTACAGCAATCCTGCCTCGAAGCCTTCCACCGGCATCACGCTCTGCAGGAGAACGCCCATCCTCCTCTCCACACCCCTGTGGCATCCAAAGACCCTGCTAAAGCAAGCATTGATTATCTGTCTGCTTGATCTCCATGTTTGCTCCCTTGGGAGTGGTCAGATTGAAGCAAGCAAGCTGAAATCTAGATTTGCTGTGGCAGAGCCTTGCTCCAAACACTATCCCAGCCACAGGACAATTTCTGGGTTTGAAGCCATGCTCTTTAGGGGAGGAACCTTACACTTGCCCTGGTTAATGGGTGATACACTTCAGTAAGGCTGGGGAATAGAAGTTAAAGGAGGGCTTTCATAAAGACGAAATAAATTAATTAGAATGATACCATAGACTAGGTCGTCCCAACAGACATGTTGGGGAGCATCAGCCCGCATAGGTTATCAAGCACAGGTTATTGAGCCTTCACTTGCTCTCTGATCGGCTGCTGCATTCATAACTGCAGCCAGAGGAACCCCTCCGTGTGAGTCCCAGGGACTGGGGAGAGAAAGAGCTTGCTAGAAACCAACACCTGCACTGGGAGTAGAGACTGGAGGAGATGGCCAACCCAACCTCACCATCAGGAGCAGAGGAGGAACAGGGGTTTAAGTGGATAATGCCATGAACAGCAGAAGCCATGCAGAGAGGTTTTGTGTGGCTGCCTTGTGCAGATTTTCTGCTCTCTAGTAATCCGGTTGATTTTATGCTCAAATTACAGCATTTGCCTTTGGGGAAAGTACTAACGATAGTGTGATTCCTACATTTATCTGATGACTTTCTCAAGATTTAGGAGCATGGTGTCATGGAGCTGTCTTAAGACAGGAGTCTTATACCAATACCATGGCAGCAACTGTTCTTCATTCAGATGTTTCTGAAATGGACAGCAGCAGGCAAAGAGCCACACATACTGATTAGGCAGAGTTTGCTTACAGAAATCCTACATTTTAGCAAAACAGGTTGCACTTGAAATCTAGAAAGTTTCATGAAAGGCTGGAATATAGCTTTGGGGAAAAGTCTCACTCAACCCTAATTTTTGACTACTTATTTTCATATTGATTTAGCCTTTTAAAATTTTTTTTTAAATAGAGCTTGTACATCGAGGCAATTGAACTCAATCGTATACCTTGGTAATATTCTGCCAGTGGAAGGGAAAATGCTGTGGTCATATGTAAAGAAGTTTTACAAATTCTTAAACAAAATGAAGAAATATTTTCCAGGTTATAAATAGTTTGGGGTTTTTCTTTTATTAAAAAAATCCAACATTTGCATTTGAGCAAAGAGTACAAGCAAGTTGAACTTGTACAGAACAAGTAGCAGAGAAGGGTTCAGCTCTTGTGTTTTAGGCAGGATCACTAGTGGATTTCAGGCATTTCTGTCTTATTTAATCACCATTAACTGCAGCCTGGAATGCTGAGACGATGTGTAGTGAAAGCAAAGAGTGTAAATTGGGCATGATAGAGGTTTCTTGATGCAGGAAGGAAGTAACATAACACTGAACACAGCTCAAATTGCGCTGTGAGAACAGAATGAATGAGCAAACCAGGTCTCTGTCACAAGACTACAGAGGAAAAAAGATAATTAAAAAGAGGTATAGAAGGAAAAGAGTAATGAAATGTCTCCTTTTTACTTATAAACTGATCTTTTGAAATACAAGAAGAATGGGCACAACTTTAAAAGCATGTTATGCTTTAGTTAAAATAGCAAATTAAACAATTATAATATTGAATTTAGTGAGAAAAATCTTATGCTTAAGTGCCAAAGTGTTTTTTCCCAAATTTTTCAGGAATACAACTCTTGTCAGCTCTCAGGAGCACTTACATTCAAAACTTCAGAGAACCCCAAACACCCAGTGAGTAGCAGTTCAGGGTGTCAGCCCCACTGGGCAATTAAGTGCTTAACTCTGCTGGCCTAAAGTTTCTGCAGTGTATTTTAATATGGAAAAAGCTTCTTGAAGCTCTGTCTTCAGGTTTATGACAATATTAGTTGCTGAGGTTTGAGCAAAATTCTTAGAAGCATACTTCTCAAAAAAACACCTATCTTTTTACAAGAGTGTGTAGTGATAGGAAAAGGGCAAACAGCCTCAATCTGGAAGAGGTAGATTTAGGCTAGGTATTAGAAAGAAATTTTCTTTGTGAGGGTGGTGAGGCACCAGAACAGATTGCCCAGAAAGGCTGTGGCTTCCTCATCCCTGGCAGTGTTTGGAGCCAGGTTGGACAGGGCTTTGAGCAATGCTGTCTAGTGCAAGGTGTTGTCCCCTGCCCATGGCAGGGGGTTGGAATTAAAATATCTTTAAAGTCTCTTCTAACCCAAACCATTCTATGATGATTCTGTGTACCTTGCACCTCCTCAGTGTACCCCATACAGGGAGGTAAAAAGTGACTTTGAACGGGTCCTGGTAATGATCAGCTGCTGTTCCTCTGTGTCCCAGCAGACCAGCCCTTCTCCCAGCCCATCTTGCTTGAGGAAGTGTTTCCCCACTCTTACGCCCTGGTGACACATCCATCCTACCACGCAGAGGCTGTGCAAGGGACGGATGGTCCCAGGGATGCAGGTTGTTCGTGAAGGGAGCCTTAGGGTCCAGCACACCCCGAAATCTCCATGGACCTCAGGAGAAGCTCCACGGTGGCACTTTAGGCTTCTGTGAGAAAAACAGACAGAGAGGGGCTCGGACACCAGAGGAAAGGGGACAACAAGAAGCAGACTGGCATTTCCTCCAGTTTTCTGTGACTCTGATTCTGTTTCTAAACCCAAAACACTGAACCTTCTCCTCAGAACAAATCTTTTGGATCTTGCTCTCCACAGTTTCCCAATTAGGTTCACCTTCACTGAAACCAAGGGACTTAAAGAAAAAGATTATTTTTATTGTACACTGGTACAGTAAAACCTGGTACAAACTCTTCTTTCCCTAGCAAATAATTTTTCTCCGAAGTGAGTGAGAAACTCCATAGGCTGACCAAGACCACCTTTGCAAGCAGCCAGTTCAGAATTACCTTGACTTAAAAACATAAATAGGTACTGACCAGACTTACAAATCACTCTTTAGTCTCACTCACTCTTTTCAGAACAAAAAATACTGTTTAGCTGCTCTGAGATGGACAGCCTTGCTCAGATAGTCAGCACCATATGAAGAGTACTCCAGAGAGGGCTGCCATCAAAGTCCATAGTGTATCTCTTAGAGCTGTTGTATTATAGACTCCACATTGTTTGTTGTATCCAGCTACACCATGCTACAGAAAAGCCTCTCCTTTTTGTTACATGTCACCTCATTTTACCTTCATAAAGAAATGTTTAGGTTTCTATCCTCTTGGTTGCGACTGAATAATGTCACTTTTTATTTATGAACATATATTTTGAATTTCAACACAAGGACAGACCCAATGAACAGCTCTATTATACTTAAGAAATTGAGTTTCTATTCATAAAGAGCTGAGTAGTGCCTGTTAGATGGTTTCCCATACAAAAAGCACTGAATACCTCCAAATGAGGCTGACTATATCAAAACACCAAAACATGAATAGGATTTCTTCTCAAAGGAAAGACTGAATCAAAGTACAACTATACTGATATATCTTCTAATACAGCTATTTACAGTCTAAGAAGTACTTTTACCTTGACTTATAATCACTCTGATTTCTGCTATCGTGTTTTTGTCATAAATATGCACCTTATAATACTGAGGAAGGGCTTCTGTGAACTGTGTAAAGAGCACATTTACACATAAATTCTCATGAATAGAATGTAATGTTTGCCATGAAATATAATACTTGTCATTTTTCACACTTGAAGTATCTTAACTGTGTGTTCATATTTTTGTCTGCTAGTACTTTCAAAAAATATGTACATGAACAAAAGTAACTAATAAATCCTTGATAACAATTTTTCAAGAATTATTCAGGAAAAGAAGACTTAATACCCCAATTCAGTGACAAAAACACTCTCTTGAATGTCAAGTCTTAACCAAAGCAATGGAAAGTAAAAGGGAGATAATATTGCACATTTTATAGAAGCCACATGCAACCTTATCAAATTGTACATCAGGTAACAAAACACAGCCTTCGGAGAAATTTTTAGAGATATAAATTTGTCAGGGATGCAAGCACATGTTCCAGGCAATGCATATATTTGTCTTTTTTCCCAAGGAGAATTTTATCATTTGCAAGGGTTATGCAAAATATTATCATTGATCTGTTAGATCTTAATATCTCTTGTGTTTAGTTTGATGTATAAGATAGTGTGCAGACTAATGAAAAGCCTGGCTCAGCAGTTGTAACAAACCTTTGCTGAGGATGAAGAAGGTGAAGCACAGACATGGCATCGCTAATTCAACTCTGTGATGCACAAGAGTCTCCTTATGCCCCAAAAAAGAGGTGGTCCTGCCCTTCTGGATCCCACTGGAGCAGAGTGAGGATGCATCTGGAGTACTGTGTTCATTTTTGTCCTCCTCAGTACAAGAGAGATGTGGAACTCCTGGAACAAGCTCAGCACAGGGCTACAAAGATGATTGAGGGACTGTGCCTTCGTTTTGCACAAGGAAAGGCTGAGGGAGCTGGGCCTGTTCAGCGTCAAGAAGAGGCAACTGAGAGGGGACCTCATCAGTGTCTGTCAGTATCTGAAGGAGGGTGCCAAGAGCATGGAACAAGGCTCTGCATAGTNATGTGGAACTCCTGGAACAAGCTCAGCACAGGGCTACAAAGATGATTGAGGGACTGTGCCTTCGTTTTGCACAAGGAAAGGCTGAGGGACCTGGGCCTGTTCAGCCTCAAGAAGAGGCAACTGAGAGGGGACCTCATCAGCTTCTGTCAGTGTCTGAAGGAGGGTGCCAAGAGCATGGAGCCAGGCTCTGCACAGTGGTGCCAAGCAGCAGGACAAGAGGCAATGGGCAGAAACTGATGCACGGAAAGTTCCACCTGAATGTGAGGAAGAACTTCTTTACTGTGCAGTGGCTGAGCACTGGAACAGGTTGCCCAGAGAGGCTGTGGAGTCTCCCTCACTGGAGATACTCAAGAACCATCTGGACACAATCCTGTGCTGTGCGCTCTGGGATGACCCTGCTTGAGCAGGACCACCTGCTGTGGTGCCTTCCAGCTTCACCTGTTCTGTGAAAAAACAGAAAGANCTGCTTGAGCAGGGAGGTTGGACACCCTCCCTGCTGTGGTGCCTTCCAACTTCACCTATTCTGTGAAAAAACAGAAAGCAACATAAAGGGATGGCAAGAATATAGATTGTAGGTATTTACTGGGTTTTCAAAAAATGAAGCCCCAACAACCCATCCACTTATTAGCAACTGATGGAGAATATATCAGTGAATAGGTTCCCTACTTCAGTCTGATGTAAGTGAAGAATGGGTACTTTATTGTAAACTGAATATAAGATCAGAGGAAGGGAAAAAAGTGGTTTTGTTCCCTAACCTAAAGTTTAAAAGGCAAAATTCTGTCATGTAGTGATGCCACAAACTTTTTTTGAAAGTTTCTGTTTAAAAGGTTTAAGAAGATTTTTTACTTAAAAGGAGTTTTTGTCATTGTTGTTTTAAAAGATCTAAAACTCTCAAGAACAGTGGCATGTGCTTCAATAGCAAAGCCACTTAGAAACAGCAGTATTCCTGCTAATGGAAGTACTGTTCAAAGGAAGAACAATATTCCTTAGTTTTCCTCCACAGCCAGCATTTTCTAGAAGGGAAGAGACATTGACCTCTGGCTTGTGGTGCGTAAATGTTAGATTACATTTAGCAACTGAAAGTCAAAAGGGCTTTCTAAGTTGCTTTTTAGTTAATGGTGTCTGCTCTGATAAGACAGCGGCTGTTTGTTGTTCCTTCTACTCTAAAATACCTGCTTTGGTCACCAGACTGATTCTGCTAGGTTTCTCTGAGTGGGAACATCCCACAGTGAATATCTATGTCAACCTGTTTCATTTAATTTCTGCACATTATTAATAATTATTCTGATTTATGAAAATTATATTGAATAATTTATTAGAAGTTTTCTTAGATGCAGAGTAATAGGGGCTGTGATCAGTTACAGGCAGCTAAAAGGGGAGTTATTGCCCACTGTAATTAATCTGCCAGTGACTACCAAACCCTTGCTACACCCCACAGAAATTTTAATCATCTTCCTTGTAAATTTCTCATTACCTTGCAGTAATTTTTGTGCAGAAAAAACACAAAATTTTTCATGTGTTTCCTCAGGTGCAAGGGCATGGCAGGACTTGAGAACTAGCTTTTGGCTGTAGGAGGCCTTATTTTAGGCCCTTTGTGTGTCACAGGTTTCCTGGCCTCACAGAAGTTGCACAAGGTCAGTCCCAGGCCTTGGGGTCTCGAGTAGATTTTGTGTGTCCCATGGGACCCAGGGAGTTTGATACCAGAGGACAGGAACAAGCCCAGCTAATGAGGTAGTGTGTCTCTGTATTTCTGCCACCTTGTGCAGAAACTCTGTGCAATCCAAAGTTTCATAGCCCTGTGTCTTGTCACTGAAGGCGTAACTTCTTGGGTTGGAACTGGAATTTGCTCTCTTCACAAACAGTATAGAGACTGAGTTAGGGAGTGGGAGGTCCTTGAGAAGGTTCAAAATTTAATGTCTAGCCTCCAGGCTTTGCAGGCGTGCTTCTGCCTTTCACTGTCCCCGAGGGGCTCAGCTAGAAACCCAAAGGATCAGCAAGACCAAGATCATGCAAGCAGGAGCATGACTCTGTTGCCAGGTAAGTGCATGCACTCAAGATCAAAATAAGATAGGAGAGAGACATCTCCTCTGAACCCTGATTCCTACCAAAATCACTTGATGAAAAACAGATATGCACTTCAAGGCCAATGGCCAGAGTGCAGGGCTTTCTCTCCCTGCTTCACCTGTCTGCAAAGCACAAGGTTATTTTCACTCTGGCTGATCCCATTAACCAGATAGTCCTTGCTGGACAGTGGCAGAGCCTCAGTGCAGGTATGGACAGCACTTCTGACAATTGCAGGATTAAGATGCATTTTGCATGAAGCAAACACTGCTTATTACACACTGCTCAATGTGGAGTAGCATTTTCATGCATTGATTTCACAGCCATCACTGCAAGTGGTGATTTTGGTTCTCCTCAGGCTTCCTTAAGTCAGCATCAGCAAGAAATTTCAAAAGTGGTTTCAGTTTCAGATTAGCCAGATTGCTTCAGAGAGCCCAGAAAATCTGTAATTCACCCACCTAAAAGCAAGAGTGCATTCTAAGAGCTTAGTAAAATTGTAGTAATCTGCATTTCAGTCCCATTTTACTAAACACACAGATTGTTTACTAAACTGGAAAAAGCACTTGGCAGTGGAAGTTCCCTGACAGGTAACACGACATCAGTTGGGTAAACAATGTCCACTGTGCCACTCTCTGCCCCTGTACTTCTGTGGCCCAGGGGAGACACAAGCTTGTGCCACACTTGCTTTCTTGTTCCTCATCTGGTTCCACTGTCACATGAACCATCCTGAGCCAATAACAGCATTTGTCCCACATCATTGCTTGTAACTAGCCCAAACTCATTAGCTCTCCCACAGGCTTCTCAACATCTTAAAAAATGGTCTATTTTACTCACACACTACAGACAAGAAACAGTGGGATTCAACTTTTCTACATGATTACCACCATCCTGGTACCACACAGCTCCAGTCACCTCAGATTTCCTCTGCATCAGAGAAGCTGGTTAGTTCAGGCTCCTGAAATTTAGTAGCAGGCTGATTATAAGGGAATTGAAAATATTTATTTGAACAATTTAGGAAATAAACTGGTGTGGACAGCCTAGTACAACAGGGCTATTAAGCTTAATAAAAGGAAAAGAGGAGGAGCTGCTACTCCTGAACATGTGTTGAATTCAATCTTGCTTCATTCTATTTTACTTGAAATATATCAGAAGTTTGGTATTTTGATATAAATTATCAATGGCAGTCTAACAGTAACCAGGCCCTGATTATTTCCATGCTCACTTAGGTAGTTAATGAACAGAAGTGTTAAAGAAGTTACACTCTGATGGTGGAAACAATTTCTGTTTGTTCTGCTTGAGCTTTATGGTGATTCTTTAATTATTAAACTTACATCAGCATGTGAAGAACTGTTTTACAGAGTGCTGTAATTTGATATGATTATTTGGTGGTAAAGGCTTTGAAGTGTGTCGTGCCTCACACTCAATTGCTTCAGAAAATAAGGAATTAATTGTCAGCTCTATGGATAGTCAAAGCTCAACTCTGACCTAAGACATGAGCATTTGTGACGAGGCATGTTTGCCTATTTGTAACTCCCTGATGCTGCTTTGAAATTCTCTAAGGTGCCGGAGAAAGCTGTGTGAGGCACAGGAGCTGCATATCCTTTTCTGAAGCACCAATGGGTCAGGTTGTCAAAACAGTTTTAATTTTGGAAAAAGTTACAGACTAGATTGAATATGCCACTGAGGGAGAGGTGTAGGTGTACACACTCCTGACGTATATTGCTTAAATAGACTTGAGAGGAAGTAGAGTTGTGACTTTTTTCTTTTCTATACCACCATCTTACCATCTGTTACCCAAAATTCTGTATCTCCCTCCCCTTTCTCCTTTGGGAGGGGCTCCCCTTCTTCCCCAGACCAGGTATCCAAGTCATTTTCTTACCACTGAGTAATCCTATACACAAGGGGGATTTTGGCATTAGCCTGTTTACTTTTTTCTTGCTCAGCTCTACACTGCAAGGGTTAGTGTGAAAATGAACTGCAAGTGTAAAGTGACAAAATGTGTCTCTGGCTTACAGTTTCAGGCTGTAGCTCAGGCTCAGCACACACAATGCCACCCCTTGGGTTTGTTTTTGTTTTCTTTTTCCTTTATTTTTTTACTCATTTACAGAGAGCACAAGAATTTTAAGAATACATAGAATGTCAAAATTGGCACCTCTAATCCTTTTCAGACAAGTGAAATGTTTTTTTCTGTAGCTCCCCATCCTCCTCTACCTGGATTAGCTGCGGACAAACAAAAGCAGTGGATTTTCACCGAGGCTGGGTGCCTAAGACAAGGCTGGGTGACATACAAGACAGACCAGGTGAGTTTAATGTTTTGTCTATTGATGCCTTGCCAGCTGTACCACTATCTTCAAAGGCACTCAGCCATCCCTCGGAGGGCTCAGTGTTCTAAAGCTGTGTAAGTCGTTTCAAGTTAAAATAAGATATATTGACAAAGACTATGTGGTTCATAACAGCCTCAAACCCCCCTCCCCTCTGTCAGAGCGTGTGAGAATTTTGGAACTACATAGCCCTTTTCAAGGAAGTGCTCAACTCAAACTGGACCCTTGGAAGCCTTGCTGTGTCCAAGTTCTAGTCACTTTTCATTACAGTAGCTCATAATTATAGTTGGGAACTATTTTTCCCTGCTGCATCTTGTGCTTAGCTGGGACAATATCAGCTGACACAGCAGCAAACACCACTCGATGGCCACTGGGACTGATAGGACTCAGCCAGGGGTTTCCATGTCTTCTCTGCATCACATGGAGCTTTCCTTCTCTTGTATTCTCATATAAATAAAATGAGGCATTATGGTATTCCAAAATATTTTTACTTGCAGATGTCTTCATTGCAGGTATTCAGCAGCCTCTTCACAGAGAGTAAAGAGGACAAGGGCTTGAGCCAACAAGGGGAATATATATGCTTTCCTTTCCCAGGGCTCAGAGTGGCTGCACTGCCTGAGAGGAATAACCATTAAAGCTGTTACAGAGTAATTAAACTATCTCATATCTAAGAGACATGCCAACTTACTGAGAGGTCTGCAAGTTAGTGCCAAAACACAAAAGCTTTTTTTGTGCCAGTGATATACTCTGGATGAGTTCAGAAACAGAGAACATTGCTGATAAATTGTTTTGAGGAACTCAGAAATGACTGTGGAAGTACCAGATTAGCTGAGTGCTTACTGTACCTCTTGTAGTGGGACAGCTGTGCACAGCCTCCTGGTGACAGAAGTACTTGGTTATCATAATCAATATCCCAGAAGTACTAATTTTAGTTAATACAGCATTTAAAACCTTTATTTTTTTCTTTTTAAATAACTCAATAACAAGTTTCAGTGGTTTTGTTCCTTTTGCATACATCAACCAGGGACAATTACACCAAGGTTTTTCTTAGGCAGCCACATCTCAGTTGGATACATAGTACTTTTACCTTATCTACCATGACCAAAAAAGAATTAGGTTTTTAAAGAGATCTTTAATAAGAGCCACATTTTACCAATGGAAAACAACACTAAAATGTTAAATCAGTTGCCAAGTAAAATATTTTTCATTAGAACAGAGAGATAGGAAAAGAAAAAGCATCTTTTAGGTACAAGATTAAACACACAGAAAAGCTGAATGTATATGTATATAGTGTACACATTTGTATAAGTTAAAGGCTTTAAAAATAACAATTAATTATAAAGCAAAATCAAACTCAAAATGGCACAAAAAATTTTAATTTCTCCTTTTTTTTACTAAAATTCTTCATTATGTTCATATTAAAAACAGTCACTGATAAGCACATTAACAAGAAATTAATATGGTCGGATGCCTGTAATGTGAATGAAAAATCAATATTTTTTCCATATTCCTCAAAGACTTCATGAAGATGATGAGTCAGTGCCTGATGCTAAGCTTTTGTCATTTTACTGCCTGTCTGTGTGTGACGTATTACGATAAGAAGTAGAATTAAACTGCAGTTGTCCAGTTGCATCAACACAGGACATTTTGGGATGTGCTATTCTTGCCTTCTAATTGTCATAATTCACCAGAAGCCAGAGTTTTACAGGTTGTTAGGCACAAGTCCCCTGGAAGTCCTGGAGTTTAGGAACCCACATCAGTAAAATATGGCAATGACAGAAAGGGCACACAAACACACCTTTTCAAATCTGGAACTAATTGATTTCTAAGATTTCTCCACACGGTGTCTTCCAAATGCAGAGAACATCTGCACTGCCAGCACATCAGGGTCTACGCTCAGCAACCTGCCTGTACACTGGGTCAGTCCCTTTGCAATAATATCCAGGAAAGTTCTGGGAAGACACAAGACTCACCCTTGTCCCACCAGCGTCCTCACAATCTTCCTTCTCTCTGGGCATAAGAATGATTCCTGATGAACGTGGAACAAGCCTATCTTTGCACTTGGACACAAAAAACTGTCCTTGCTCAAGTCATAGTCACTTAGGTCAGCTTATTTGCACAAAACCAGGGTCAGTGCTTACAGGTAAATGAAGCACTGAAGATGCTATTTAAAAGGCTGGAGGGCTTAAGAACTTGAGGTTAAACCTCTGAGCTGTCACAGAGGATGTTTGGTTTCAGTTCTTATCATAGACAGAGTTGTTTGATATTGGACAAGTGACTTTATTTTTCTATGCATCTACCTATAAATCAGAAGTATCATCCATGGTCTTCAACCCAATCACATTTAGGCATGATCTTTGCAGAGGTAGGAACAGCTTTGTGCTGAGTGTTTGAATACACACTTGCCTTTTTCCAAACAAAAGAGGCAGACTAAATAGGTGGGGCTGAGAAATGATCCAAGACACCTTATACAGCAGTGGAAACCATTTATCTTCACTTAACTCACTCACTCCTCTGTCTCCCCTATTCTTTAGGCTCTGCTATGCATAAGCAGTAAATTGGGGATAATAGGAACCAGTAAGGCTTAACCTTCCTTGGCAGAAGTCAATGGCGGTTTGTGAAACAACTTTCCATGGTGCCACCTCTTGCAGTTCACCCCCTAGAGTGTGCATTTGACACATATTTGTTTTCAGGGGTTTTAAGCCATAAAGATGTATGAATACCAGCCACTCACTTAATCTTGCATGTCAGAGATGGGTTACTGGGAAGGAGGGATCTTGGGCTCTGATGTACTAGGGCTGGCCACATTTGCAACCTTATTGAACAGACCTGAGACATGAAACAACTTCTGTAAGTCCCATGGCACAGTGCATTTATCCAAAAGAGAAAACAAAACAAACCAGGAAGAGAGAAGGTGTATCCAATGGTTATGTTTAAGGGAGCAAGGAGCAAAGGAAAGAGACAGAGGACAGAAAAGAGGCAAGTGAAAAGCCATTGCTTCCTTCAGGATGCACAGTAATGTTTGCTGTAGGGGCAGGAACCAAATTCTTCTTTTTATAATCAGCATAATCCACCAGAAATAATATATAATTCCTTGTAACTGAACGGCTGTCTCACAGATGGATGGTGTAATGTGTCCCTTGCTTCCCTCGCTTCCCTCCCTTCCTTTCTTTCCCTCACTGGAAGTTCCTGTAATTGTCACTTTGTAATGTATATTCCAGCACATGGACATGCAGAATGAAGGCTACATGCTCATTTTGCACTATAAATGATGTGTACTGCCTTGTGTCACAAACAGTAAATCCTTTATATCGAAAGTCTGTTCATTTTCACACCATTCACTTGTTCAGTAACAGTTGTCCAGATTTTTTAATTCAGCTCCTTCCACTAATCCAGCAACTGCTGGTCTTAGACAGGTGCAGGGATCAAACAGGCTCAATAAACTGAAACATCTGGCCTGGAAATGATAATAGGCCCTTTTACTCTCCTAAGCAGAGAAGGAATGCCAAGTTTTCAAATGTTAAATCATGCAATTAGCCCTTGTAATATTCCTTTTTTAAAAATTGAAACAATAATGTTTTCTATTCAGGGTTTCATTCATTGTATGGGTCCTGCTCTCCTCTCTGGTGCAGGACATGCCAGGCCAAAGAGGTCAAAACATCATCTACTAATAATAAATTTTTAAAAAACTGAACAAACCAGACCTGCCTCCCCTTCTTCACAATCAGTCATGTCAAGAGGCCCATCCCTGCAATAAGCCAAAAACGAATTCTGTAGAAGTGCTTGGAAAGACCTATGCCCCAGAGAACAGAAAAATCACTGTACAAGCCCAGTTTTGTGAAGCTGAGCGATCTCCCGCATGTGAATGCTGGTAAGAGAACAGAGTTAGTTGCAGACAATCACTCCATTATCTGGATGACACTGGGACACAGTTGTCCTCATGCTCTTTCCAGTGCAGAGACTCTCATCAGAGCCAGACAAAACCTTTCAAACTCTGAAAATGCCACAGGAGTATTTCTGTTCAAGGTTGTTCGATTTTGGAGCAGCTCTCACCACACTTGAGCCTGGGTTTGGTTAGGCTGAGCCAGTGGTGGGAAGGCTCATCATGCTCTCTTCCGGGCATTTTTCCCAGCTATCCCTGGCTTGTACACAGCTGCCTCTGTGCCCTGCAAACTCTTCTGCAGGAAAGAAGAGTTGTCAGAAACTTTTATGGTTATGGCTAAGGGGATGTTGTCTTCTGTCAGACCATGTATGTGACCAAGTATTAAGGACAGGTATGTTCCTTTTCCTGCATTAGAAAATAAGTTTCCATTTCTTGTTCAAAAAGTTCTCTATCTTCTTGATGAAACGCTTTGGTTGACTAAATAAAATTCTTTTTTAAAAAGTTTCAAACAGGCCTCACCTTGCCTACTGGCACTCATTAAATCTCATGCGAAGAGTTGGTTTTTTAATCCAGCATTGTTGCCAAAGTAGAGTCTTGGTAACTCTGCACTGACCAAATTTTCCTTTACACTTGCAGCTTAACATGGCATGGTCTCCTGAGTAAACAGGAATCTTCATCTTGGGCCAGAGAAACTTGGAAGCCAGTCCTGGGTCCCACTCCAGCCTTTGCCTCAACTTTCCTGTGAGGTCTGAATGCTGGACTTTCAGAAGTGCTGTGAGCCTGAGTACAGTTTGTTTGGCACATTTGAGGCCAGGATTCCAAAGGTATGTTTGGTTCTTCTGACACACAATCTAGCCTTATAAACCTTATTTGTGAGCAGACTTCTCTTGAAAATACTGTCTTTAGGGTCTCATAACTTCTGCTTTCAGGAAAGCTGGAACTGTTATAGAAACAGAGCATATAGGCTCTAGATTGCCTGCAATGCTGATGTCTTCTATAAGGCAACAATGTATAAAAGATCAATGTAATGAGAATTAACCAAGTGTTCCTCCTCATTTATGCTGGAGGAGATGTTGCAGTGTTCCTGCACTGCTGGCTGTGGAGGTGCAGCCATAGGGACAGAGGCTGAATGCATTCCACAGTCCAGGCCATAGACTGCATTTCACTGCATGGCTTTGCTAAAAGGTCATGAGCCTTCAGCTAAAAACACCCTACATCACTGTAATGAGGATGAGCATATAGGTTTCCCTCAGTCACTGTATGTTGACAGTCTCTGGCAGCTGTAGCAGATCTATGTTCTCATCCTGGAGTTGATAAATGGGACTCATGAGCCAGGCAATGAGGAACTCAGGGAAACTGCTTAGTTTTCCTGAATTCTTGCGCAGGTTTTCCTTAAGGGCACGTGACAACAGGGATCTCTAAACACATGCTAAGTGACTGTTCACCTGTGTTAATGGCACCTCTGTGATGTAAATGAGATAGAAACTAAAAAACTTAACTCTAAGTGAGTACCAGCCTTGATAACCAGTGTCCCTATGTCAGGGTCAGGCTTAAAGTAGACACAGCAAGAGACTTTAGCTCAGACCAGGGCTCCTAAATGCCGAGTTCTCCTTTTGTGATAGACCCTGGACAGTGAGGTTCACTGAGGACAGAGAGATCCTGTGCAAGAGTCTCCATGTGCTCCCAAAGGCATCATCCTCACCTTGCTGCAATGGATGTGTCAGAGCCAGAAGCAGCTACTGCATTCTGCAGCTGAGGGAGTTTGAGTTAAACCCTAAAGGGCAGGATTGCCACAGGCATCTCTCCCACCAGACCAACAGGAGAACATGGTAGACAGCTATCAACTAGCTTTATGTTCTACTCCCTACTTTAGGAACCAGAGGACCCAAAACTTCTGATCTTAAAAAATAAGCTGGACAGAGATATTTCTTTGCATGGGGCAGATGGTACATCCCTGTGTTATCTTTGCTATTCCTGGAAGCCAAAAAAATCCTCATGATTTTTGAAGGAATGATACAAGCAATAGAAAAATTCTGTATTGGTACACATACAGCTGATCTCTCAAAATATTTCAACTATATAATTGCTGATTAGAGCTTTAAAAGTTTCTCAAGTTGTATTCAAAATTACATTGCAATGATTTGTTCTGAAGACACATACAGATGAAGTAGTCAGAATTGTGTATACCTTTCAATTTCTGATTTTGAGATATTTCAGCTTCCTGTAAGTAAGTAAGCCAAGAATTTTTAACTTGTGAGAAGTCTACTAATTAATTTACTTTTACTGCTATGGGGCAATGAAATCCCTCAACATATCCTTTGTTGTTCTCCAGGATCAATCTGCAAGCCTACTTCAAATAGGTTAAGTGTTTAAAACCAACAGCCTATGGACAAATTTAAATTCTCTCTGAAGGAATTTTATGCCTCAGGGATGTTAGCAGTGGAGATAATGTCAGAGAAAAGTGCAGTGGAACAGTATAGTCTGTACAAAAGCCAGGAGGAAAAAAATTACTCTTCAGTCATAGGTGAGAACGCAGATGCTCAGCTTCTCTAATCTGGTTAACAGAAGTTGCAAGGTCAAGAAAATTTATCAAAGCTGTAGCAAAGTGTATTTAGGCATTCTGAAGGACAGAAGAGAGAAGTGGCCTCTAGAAAAACATGTTTTCCTACCGAAACAGAGACCAGGCCTAGTGGCCATGGCTCCTAGTGGCATGTACCAGCACTTGCACATAATTTTGTAATTTGCCACATGAACGCAGCTTATGCACTGAGGATTTACTTGATTTCACTTGACTTGTGTGGATGCAAAAAAACAAAAATAGCAAGATCAAGGTCACATTTATTATTGACTACTAAGCTTAGGTGTAAAACATAACCAAGCCAGAGATGGTTTTTTTTAGCATATCAAAAAGCAGCTAAATTTGAATGTATTTCATGAATTCAGTATTGTTCTTGACACATTAGAAACTCTGGTTTGTTGAGCCCTGCCACTATGTCCTTACAAGTCTTCTGTTCACATGCTCACTTCTGGTACACTAAATCCATCCTATATGTCTGTTATAAATAGGGTACTGCACATACAGCAAATGCAGCCCCCACTACACACCCTTGTATGATCTCTTCAAATAGCACACATATTCTCACGCTATATTTAGTGCTACATCCACGGTAACATATCACCACATCATTATATACAAAATGTCTTCATAAAAACAAACATTGGAGCAGAGAAATGTGTCTCTTCAGCCTGCGTTGCAGTCTGCCAAGCCGCAAAGTCCTACCAAAACTTTTATTTTACTTAGTTTAATTCTGATTATATAATTTTTAAAGCTTTTCCGAGTCTGTGAACTCCCAAACAAATTTGAATTACAATTCTTTGCTGATATTATTCCAGATAGTGCTTCTACATTTGAATCTAGCAACATGAATAAACCGTTCAGATAATTTTTATCACTGAATATTGCCTTCTGGTTTGAATTTTGGACTGTATGGATCAATATACTGGCAACTTGCACAACTAGTAAAGATGGACCAGTCAATAAAAATGGAGTAGTAACCTCCTTCCAACCCCCTAAGTAAGAAATCTGGACCAAGACGATGCTCTTAGACATTGCAGCAACAGAAATAAAGTATTGAAAAAGCTATGAGCATGAGAAGAGGTACAGCAATACAATGCTGGCTGACACAGCAGTCTACAGACAGAGCATACCAGTGATTTGTCATCTTGCTTTTTTTTCTTTTCCTGTTGTAGGTATCACAGAATAAAGGAATCTTGAGAAGGGGTCTCAGGGAAGATAATAGCAGGAATATCTAGAAGCTTCCCCATCATGGTTAACTGTGTGGTCAAGAGCATCTTGACACAGAGTATGTGAGAGAAGCGGGGTGCAAATGGAGGAAGTTAATACTTTGACAGTGACTAAGGTCTGTCGAGGCAGGATAAAAAAGTCCAGGAAGAGCCCTGAGTTTGAGGCACTTAATGCAGCAGAACACATGGGGAATTGGGAGAGGCTGCACAGGGAAGCCTTGTCCAGGGAATTGGACGTGAGAAGAAATGGTCATTATAGCAACACTGATGAGACAGTTTGAGGTTTCTTCAAGACCAGCTGTCCTTGTTCTGGCCAGGATGGGGTTCATTTTTAACAGTAGCCAGGAGGGGGCATGGCCAAGACACAGAGGTTTCTCTATACCACCTCATGTCATTCTGAGGGGATTGCAGAAGAGTCACATAGCATGATAGAGGGAGCAGTCGGCTGTTGTTGTGTGTTTTCCTTTTCCTGATTCTCGAGGGATGTGAGCAGTCACGTGTGAATCACTCCCTTTTTTACCTTATACACTCTGTCATTAGTATTGTTGCTGTTACTACTCATTTTCTTTTTTGTTTGCCATTTCCAGTAAATCCTTCTTGTCTCAAGCTGTTATCTTTACCCTTTGTGCCCCCAATTTTCCCACACAGCCTGCTGCAGCAGGAGGAGGGAATGAGTGAGCAGTGCATGGTTTGGAGTGGTTCAGTGGGAACACTAAATTGGGGAATACCATTCGTAAACCACGACACCAGGTAAGATAATTTTGCAGTAACAGAAGTTGCATCGTGAACAGGAAAGGGTACGTTTCTGATGAATCATACAGCAAAATGCCATCAGCTAAGGTACCCCTCTGTAGCACCTTAACCCAGTTGAAGTCCTGATGCTCTCTCCCCACAAATTGACACTACAGTCCGTGAAATCTCCGTGAAAACAGTGAGGCTTTTCAGGGAACCAACACAGCTGAAAACCAAATCTTCTGAAAACATAGTTTTTGCCTTAAACAGCATGACTCACTGAAGTCCCTGACACATTGCACCAAGCACAAACAGAGTAAGAGAGGGAGAAGGAACATGGAACTGGCATCAGGGTGGGCACAGCAGCTACCAGGAGTCTCAGGGTACATCATCTTGCATTCGCTCCTCTGCCAAAAGCTGGGGGAAGTGGAAGGCTGAGAATGGTACTGACCACAGGACAATATGCTGGTACAGTGTTAGAAAACGCTATAGAAAGTAAAAGAGTCATTTTTATCTAGATAAATCCTGAAACAGTGACTAAACATCCATTAAGTATTGTAAGAGGGAAAAGCTAAGATTTGAATGAACCTAGGCAGGAGACATGTTAGGAATTAAAAGGCAGATCGGTATGTTATTTTTTAAGAGGTCACTGCCCTGAAAGCAACACTTAGAAAGTAGAATTTCTTAGCTCCTACCTGCAGCCCCTTGTCTTTATAGCCATAATATTACCTTACTTCATCCCATTAGTAATGTTTTCTTTAAAGCCTATTATGGAGAATGAGTTGAAAGTCCCAAATTTCCTGTTATTATTGCTGTCATTTCTTCTCTTTGTTTTTTGCAAGAAGCCTCTTTGAAAAATGTTTTCAGCTGCTCCAAAAACAACTTAAACTGGGCTTAAACTCATTCCTTCTGGTAGTTAATTCCACTCAGAGATTTCATCCAGTCATGCTTTTTCCTTAGCTACAAGGAGTTTTATTAGGCACCATTAGCTTTTTTGGCCTGAAAGAAACTGCTCCAGCTGAGATGGTTTCTAAAAAACTCAAAAGATTTTTCATGGAGGCTGAGATGAGAGCTTTAAATTTGCCTCAGAAACAAGGAAGCAAGTAGTTCTGTGAGACATACTCACACTGTGGTCCCACTAAGAAGCCCAGCTGCTGGCTGCTGTACAGATCATTACTTTGAAAATAGTGCAAGTATCTCCCAAAGTAACCCTCCCGAAACTAAAAGTAAGCAAGGAAGAAATTAGATAATAAGGGCAGGAAGAAGTGTAGTGAGCAAACATGGGAAATGATGTCTCATATAGTCCAAGACTGAAGCATGACCCATAACCCACATAAGTTAGTTTAAATTAAGATAATTGCAATTGTGTGGGCTTCAAGATGTTCTTTTCCCACCATGACTGAGGAAGTCTTCACAACACCAAATCAAACCCAAGCAAAGAAAACAAAGGCTTTGGAAGTAAAATACTGGAATTCTATTAACCTTTTGTCTTAGAAGAAACACCCACCACAAACCTCTGACAGAGACATGTGCTGCTGCCCTGCCAAGGCACTTCTCAGCCAACTACCCGCAACATAACCCACATGCTCAGAGCTGGGCACCACAATTCTGCAGAGGACAGCAGGGCAGCCCAGATAAAACCAGTATCAACCTACTCTGAGGTAGAAATCTTCTGTAACATCCCTCTTCTGATCTAGATCTGGCAGGTGCATCATTGACTTCAGCCCAGGAGGTGACCTCGGCCAAATGGGTCTGGAACAGAAAGCTGTTCTAGTGCAGCTGAAGAAGACAATAGAGGGAAGCTCAACTGTTGATCCTTGTATCAGTCGATATGTAGCACAAATCACACTGTCTGAGGTCTTATTTCAGTTTTCTGTAGACCAGCTACACTAGCCTTAAGATGTTATTGCACCCCTGATAATTAGTTGCCATGTCCACTGCTGAGCATGTCTTGTGAAAAATCTGTCCTCTGCTTCAGGCCAAATTCAGCACATTCAGTAAGGACGTAACTAGCTCTCACTGGTATCCTTCTTTGCAGGAAGAAGCTTGGGATGCATGTGGTTTGCACACAATTTGGAAAGGGCTGTGATTTAAATAAAAAATGATGCCTAATAGGAGGAGTGCTTTAAGAATATTGAGATTTTCATGGCATTTTTTCAGATATATCTGAGTGTATTTTACAGACGAGGTTCTTCTGAACAATATCATCTTCTTCCGTAAGTGTATATTGTCAGACATCTGTACCCTGGTTCATAGGCTACCCTTGATCTGAAAAAGCGGTCTGATTCATAACAGATTTTCAGAACACAGAAACAGATTTGTTTATCAAAAACTGACCTTCAAACCTTCACTCACTCTATTTTTAGGACAAAGAAAATGCACTATATCTAGCCCATTCATACTGTGGAATAAATTCTGAGACTGTTTCTTGTGCCCTCTGGAAAGTCTTCTTATCTACATGCCTGGAAATTGAAAGTAAAAGCTGAGCAGGTTTCAGTAGCCGAAATCATGTTAAGAAGCTGGTCCATTCCCTTTAATATCTGTAGTTGATTTCTCCAAACAAAATGCAGCACAGGCATCACAGTTGTAAACCTCTACTCAAATCTCAGTCTTTAAATACTGGACTATCTGGCCACTAGCTCTCACGTATTTCAAGGGCATAATGCGACTTCTTTCCACTTCAGGGTCCCAGTGGACTGGATTACGAACCAGCTGTGCCTGGCAAGCAAGGACTCAGAGCAAGACAAGTGGCCTCAGCATCACCCCTCAGCTGTGGAAAGCACATGTAAGAGCATATGCAGAGGTGCTTCCCAGAGTCTCATGTTCAGCTGCAGCAATGCCTCACAGCCTCTCTCTGTGTGCGTGTGTGTGTGTGAACCTTATTCCCAGATAGCAAAAAGCCTTTGCAGCCTGACAATATTAAATGTCTGAGCTAACATCATGTAGATAGAGGTGGCGCATGAATCCGACAGGTCCTAGGGGTACCCGAGATAGCTATGTGGGGCTATCAGATTAAACGTGGGATCAAGGCTGAGGACCTCCCAGTGTAAATGATTCTTGATGCTCTTGTTCAGGCCCCTGAGCATATAGGATGCTGACCCAGAACCTCATCATCTGTAACTGTTGGCAAAAATATTTTCTCTGGTTAAAAATTCAAATTCAGACTATTGTTTCACTTGCCTTTTTCTTCTTTTTTTTCTTTTTAACTTGAAGACACCCTGGATGGGGAAGGAGAAGTGCCATGTGAAGACACAGACTGTAGTATCATCCTGATGCAGACATCAGAACATCCAGCCATGAGAAGCAAAGTTTTATCAAACCAAAAGTTATCATTTTGTCAGCTAAACATTTTACTCCAAGACTGAATCTAAAATAGAAAAGTTTCATTTTGTGCTTGCTATTATTACTCAGTGGACAGGCATTCTCAACTAACTAACTAATAATCGAGCTTCTTCAATTTCAGGCCTCCAAATCAACATCTGGAACCCTTCCTAGGGCTTTTCTTGACATGGACACTTGGGATTTTTCTTCTTGACCAGGATAACAAGCCACAAAATACAAAGAGATGCTTTGTGCTCTATGATTTTGGGACCAAATCGATGCATTCAGACTGCCTGTTAGGACACTCAGGTTCAAAAGCACTATTTCAGCTGCCAACTCTCTAAAGATGCCAGATGCTGGATGAAGAAAGAAGTGAACATTATACACAAGTTACGCTTGCAGAAATATGCCCTTCAGGTACAACCACTCTCGCTTGACACAAGGAACCGTGGTAGGCAGCACACAGTGCTGAGTAGCAAGGTTTCTCTTCACATATGGTTGTCTCCTCTTGACTAGAGGCACACCTCTGGCCATTCCATTGTCTGTGTTAAGATATCTGTGGACAGCTACAGCAATTTTGCTAAATTCACTCCTTGTCTCTATCTTTCAGTTGCCCCATCCACACAACTCGTGCCAAATATTCTTGAAGCTGCAAAGGTAAAGCATGAATAATTACAGACAAAAAGCATTATAGATCTTCAGAGAGAAGGAGCTCAGGATGTCCAGCAGAATCATTATTATTACCACAAAGTCAACATCACATATTCAGTGATGAAAACCTCTCCGAGGAGTATTGCAAACCTATTGCTGGAATTAACACTCCCGCTCAAATTTGATAGTACCCTTTGTAGAGGATTTTCATTTGTATTCACAGAGAAACATAAATAAGTGGCTGGCCAATCTATTTCCTCTGTAACCGGCAGCATTCACAGTCACTTTATTGTATGAAATAATGTCTTGGGTTTTTCTCCCTCTATGTTGCTTGTGCCTGACCTTCCATTAAAAGTTGCTTGGAAACTGCTTAGAGAATAGTCAGTGGTTCTTCTTATTGATATCTTCCTTTTGTGATTTCTTTGCTATTCTATCTTTTTGTATTCCTTCCCTGAAGCTTTCTATGCTAGATGAAGATGAAAAGAAACCAGAGAATCAAAGCCTAGTATTTTTCTTTTTAAAAGGAACAGGAAAAGCATCCTCCCTGTATACATTGAAACGGCTAAAGAATAAAGAAATGCTCTTCTAATAAATGCTCCAGCCAGTCTTTAACACATATGTTATTATCAAGTGGTTTACACATTCTTTTTAACATCTTGGTAATTAGAAACAGGACATATAAAGTACGTTCTGCCCCTAAATACACCTTGCAATTGCCATTGTACAGAAATGATGGAAAGAGGACACTACTATGACAACCATTTTACCCGGGAGGCTTTGTAAGGATAGTTAGAGCTGTCTCCTGAAAGAAGGCTGGAGAAGTGGCTCAGAGGATTAGCCACTGGATTCCAGTGAACATGGTGGATAGCAGGAATTTTAGCAGCAGCCTGACGGAAGGAATTATTCCCTTCTCCTCTGCTTGTGTGAGTGTATATCTGGAATTGTCAGGGATCTCCTCAGAGACCTCCTCAGAGACCAGGAGCAGCGAGGGCTCTCCTAGGGGGACAAGCCACCTGGTAGCCAGAGTTTGTTCCACCACCCCAGCCAGGAGCAGGGCAGAGGTTGCGTGCAGTCAGTCTGCAAACAGTCCAGCAAAGGACTAGCAGAACTGTTAAGTGTATGGAGCACCCAAGGAAAAAGGAAAAACAGGGAGAAATGTTTTTCTGGCCTGGAGAAGATAAAGCAAGAAGGTGACTCTAACAGCAGTCTTCTTCTAGCAGTGTATCTACAGGGATTTGTGGAGATGATAGAGGCAGAGATAAAAGTGGAAGGACGAGAGGCAGCAGTCACAAGTTAAGTTGTGGCAACAGAACAGACAGGTGGACTAGAGGAAAATATCCTTTATTATGAGCACTGACACAGTTGCCCAGAAAACCCGATGAATCTCCACCCTTGAAAATTTGGCCTCATAAATCTTGGGAAAGTGGTCTATACATGTGCTTAGTGACAAGTCTTGAGAGTCATTTGATAGGAAGAGACATTTTTGCATCAGAATGTATTTCACTGTGCTTTGCATTAACTTTCAGTCTTCAGCTTTTGGCCAAATGCTTGCTCAATACTTCTACACTAGGACATAAAAATGTCTCCACACAGGCCTGAAAACAGTTTTTCAGGTCTAAATAGTTAATAGTATCCCTAAATAGTTAATAATCTAAATAACAGGTCTAGGTAGTTTTTCTCCCATAAACATTTTGTATTTATTCACACTGAACTACTTCAAATGTAGGTTGGTGTTAGGGCTTGTGACTGTCATGGGCAAGTATCATGGTACTGAGCAGAAGACATAGTAAAGCCTAAATCTGTCTTTATTAAAATCCATGGCAAAACTCCAGTTTTTGTCTAAGCAACACTTCTGACCTTGTTCAAAACTTCCATATATAACTATTACTGCAAAGGATAAACCCAATGAAAATACATAGCTTTTATAAATTAAGAGGAAGTACTTATTCTTGAAGATCCATTCCAATTTTCCCTATGAAGAGTAGTGATAATATAACTTTGGTTAGTATAATATTCTTCAAAATCATAGGATTTAAGAAAAGTTTATTTACTATGTCCATATTTCATAATTTTCCTCATTTGCAAGGAGAAAGTGCCAAATATGACTTATTTGCAAATAACTCTAAGTTTTTTTATGTTCTTGTACTTCTTGGAACCACAGATACTGCTTCTTGAAGATTTCTGACCAATAAACACATTTTAATATGATTTAGTATTTAGAAAAAATACAGTAAAGAGGAAGCAGTCCTTCTGTAAAGGAGTCTGCAAATACCACTTCAATCTATGTGGACCTAAAGTCAAAAATGTTTTTGTTTCTTTTTCCCAATTTTAACTCATTGAATCCTTTATCTAAGGCTTTTGGTCATGGTTCTTTGTTGATCACAGTCCGATCAGCTTGCAAATAAAAGGTTACATCAATTCACAGATGTCAACGTGCAGCTCTTATCTCTTTCAATCCAGAAATTCCAGGAAATCATCACATGGAGTTCTCTGCGTGCCCTTCCAGAACACAATCTTTCAGGCTAATCTGTAAGATAGTGGTTGGGGTCAGATCTACATGTATTAAAGTGTTTGTTTCCCAGGAGAGAAATAGCCAAGCCCCTTGACTCTGGGAAAATTGTATTTTATTTTCTAGGTTTCTCTAGTTTTGCTCACGTCTATTATCCTCAGGTTTCCATATAGCTGTCTGGTGTTACCACATAATGATTTTAATAAATGGGCACAATGCTGGCAAAAGTTCTTCTAGAAACCACAATCCAACTCTGACTCAGTCTGAAGACAGGTTTTTATTCAAAAAGTATTTCAGCAATACTCTTTTTAAAAAAACAGACAAGAACCACAGAATATTCTGAGGTGGAAGGGATCCATGAGGATCATCAAGTCCAACTCATAAGTGGGTAGCCCATATGGGGATTGAACCCGTGGCCTTGACATAATTGGATGATTTCTTTTTTTCTATGTATTTGCAGAATATCTTTTATAATACCTTCAGGTGTTATATTTTGTAAAAAGCAATATATGAATCCTAGATCTAGGATTCATACAATTGAATCCTGCACACAATTGCCAGTAAGTTTTGGTATCAGCTTTTATTTTTAGTGAAAACAAAGCAAAGGTCTATTGCAAGCTAAGGACACTGACTGTTGGGAGACCTTCAGACTTCTAGACTTTCCTTAGTTTGGAAATGAATTTTGTTTTATTTTACTGCCCTATACGCTCTTCTTAAGTACCTTTTAAGTACATCCCACCTGGTTCATGACAGTGGCTATGCTCAGAGACTCAGAGATGCCCTGCCCAAGTAGCTGTCAGGACAAACAACTAACATAACATGGAGGAATGGGATCTGGGTTGGTAGAAAGCACTGATCATCTCCCTTCTGGGATAAAGTCTAACAATAAAGCATGAAAAATTTATGCAACTAGGCAGATCCTGCTCCACAGGTCATGGGACTTGTGCTTTTCCATGCAGTCACCCTTCCCCAGCGGGAGAATGAGTTCTGTCCTCCAGGCCTTGTTTCCTTGGCTTGTACAGGGTTCTTTGAACTTCAGATTTAGGTATCCCTCCTAATTAATGATCATTTCACACTGTCTTCAAAAGCCATTGGATTTTGATTAGCCAGCAAATAAAAATGGCTTCATTTTCTCCTCTGGGCACATATTTCCTTTGTCTCCTTGGCAATTAATTGAGTAGGCGAATAATAGTGGGTGCACTTTAACAGTCTGTGTAAGGAAGGCAATACCAGCCTGGTCACCAGGAGAACTTCACTGCCATTAAGCACTTAGCAAATCTGGTCTTCCAAAGAGAGAGAGAAGCTGGATCAGTGTGCTCTGTTACATGGAGCCCTGATGGCTCCTGTGCAGCTGGAGCATGGAAAACACAGCATGCAGCCTGCCTTTGCTGTGGATACTCGCTCCTCCATGGAGATGTTAGTCTGGAAGCTACTATAAGAGGAGAACAGAAAATATGTTCTTGTTTCTCTTAGCCAAATGTGAAAATACTAACCTTTGGAGAAGGCTAGACTAATTCCACTGGAAATGATGAAGTGGCTCTAGCATAACTTTCAGACAGAAATCTGCAAATCAATGAGATATCCTTCCTTTTATTTATTATTACCCCTAAGATGTTGTGCATTTCAACAGCAAGTTTTTTCCAGGGCAGAGCGAGGGCAGGAGAAGTCCCCCAAATGTTTTGCTATTCTCAGCACAGTGTTTAGGCAACACGTACGTGAGAACAGTGAATGAATATGCCAACCATCTTGTCGCACAAATTAGGCAAAATGCAGCATGTGAAATCAAATAGGTATTAAATTTTCTCTATGATGAAGACATCAAGAACAGGGAGTACTGGATAGCCTCCAGTTCATCTTGATACACTGTGCCTTATTGAAGTGTTGCTAGCACAGAAAACTTGCTGTCATGCTTCCCAATGAGGTGCTGAGTTCAGAGGAACAAGCTGGAGGAAAGAAACCTTTCAGCAAGTTCCGTTTTTTGAATTCTCTTGGCCTTGGAGTGTATTGAGGCATTGTATGTATTAAGTGTAAGCAGATCCATCTACATATAATCAAATTGACATCAAGAGGTGCTGAATTTATTTCCACAGCACTTAAATCAGGCCTTTGGCTTTCACAGGGGTGAGAGGTGTTTCTGTCATTACCTTCAGTCAAAACCTGAATACCAAACTCTCTGAATGCAGCAAAGCGTGTGCAGTGATACAGCAAGCAAAAGTATTTTAAAACATGTTTTGGAATCCTTTTTATTGTTCAGTCCTGTTTGTTTGATTATAACAGAAAACGTCTGGAATTTTCACACAAGGTCAATGGTCAGGACACGCTTTGTTGACAGTGACGTTTTTCCATCTCTTCAAATATATTAAAATACTAGAAACAAAGTGTTTTGAAGATTAATGGTTCATCACCAATAGCCACCAGGAGACAAGGTTAATTGACAGCCACTGGCACATTGTGGGCCCAGCCATGAACCTCTCCCTTTCACATAGGCTCCCATCTCTACATAGGTGGGCACAGAAATCAGCTCTTGTGTTTTTCCTCTCTTCTGAGCAAGGATACTTACAACCTAAACTATTTTTCTGCTCTGTAGCAGTGTAAAACTAGTTAGCAACCATTGCCTTTAAAGGTGTTGGCATTATAAAATTGATCTGGCAATGCTGGTGTGCTTTCTACTTCATTTTTCTTCATAAAAACCTGACTATATAATGAAATTAGAATTTAACCTTATTTTGTAAATTTTAGTTCAGAAATTTTCCTGTGATGAACACAGCCAAGAAAATATGTAAGACCCTGATTAAACAAAATGTTTAACTCTAGAATTACAGTCTGAGTTGAATTTTTAAATAAAGAATAAAACTGTGGGCTGCATATGGAAATGCCGAAAGGTTTCCACAGGATGAAGCAAGGCCACAATGCTGCTGTCCAACATCCCAGATCCTACCAAGGCTTTCTTTGGTTCTCAAGCTTTGTGACTTTATTGTCCCACACAATTATCCCACAAAAGTCCAGTTAAGTAACTAGGACTGCCTTATTTTCTCCAAGGCACTCTCAGACCAATCTTTGCTCATGTACCCAACACTTTAATCCAACAAAGTCATGGGGAATTTTTGTTGCTCTTCTGTCACTTGGGTGAGACCACTTGCTTTGGTTTAAAATATTTGTTAGTGTCGCTCACGGGTGACAAATAGATGATCACTTTGGCAATGTCCTCATTACCTCAAGATTTTAAAAGACGTGAGGTAATATTTTTCCAAAGCTTATTAACAGTTTGATTTTGTGAATATTTTCCATTAGGAAAAGACAAGAAGTAAGCAAAACTGTGACATGGCAAGATTCACTTATGTCCCGTGCTAAAGAGTTATCTTTACTTATTCTCATTACTAATGAGCATTCCCATTTCTTTTTCCCTAGCACCATCATGCCTCAGCCCCCCCTGAGCTCTCCTGCAGCCCTATAATTTCCCCTCCCCACCGTGAGGCTGTGCTCCCATGCCCAGCAGGCTACTTTCTCCCAGTCCCCTGCCTGCCTGCTGGGAGCAGCTGTTGGGCCAGCAGATGCCTCTCAGACCTCTGAAAGCCTCCTCTCAGGCCACAGCCACCCTGGCCAGGGGCCAGGAGCTGCTGTCACCACCAGACCCATAGGAAAGGAGGCACGTTCCCTGCTCGGCGTATTGCCCAGCCCTGTGCCAGGTGGGGCAACTGGGAAGGAGACACCACAGAGGCAGGAGGTGGCCTCTCACTCTGCCAGCAGTAGAGCAGCCTTCCCCAGAGACAACTTTTTCTGGATCGTCCTATCTACCTATAAAATGTCAGCAGATGCAGGGATGGGATGATAGATGCTTTTAAGGCAGAAGGCCTCAAAGTATCTGTGCCCATAGTCTTACCACTGCTGCTGCTACCAGCTAAAAAAGTGACATTGAGTCCTCAATTCTGTCAGTTGCCAGCAGGGCTGGGAGAAGAAAAGAACTCAAAAATACCTGAAAGGAACTCAAGGAACACACATACCAAGAGACTTGCCAAAATACAGGATGCACCACTACCAGTAGCACTCCAGTGGATGCTTATGCATTTATTTTGAGATACAGTATGGGAAGCCCTGATTGGGATGAGGATCTTTTAATTAAAAAGTGTTCCATTCGTATTGTGAAAACAGCGAGCAAAGCACCACCTCCAAGGCTCCAAGTCACTACCTCTTGTCATTCTGGTTATTAGTTCCTTCACTATGGCAAGTTTTCACACAGAGACACCTTTTCATTACGGTGGTGACAATGTGCCAGGAACTGCAGAAAACAAAATTGGGAAATCCATACAAGGTCTACCCTGAGTTGCCTGGACGTCACAAATGGTTTTTTTCCGAGGAGAAGATAGCACCCTCCAGAAGGAAAAATATTGCCCATACCAGATCCGGGATGTAAACCCCATACCATACAATGTGCTTGAGAAAATAAATCATACATGAATTGGAGAAGCCAATGTTACAAAACTTAAAACAAATTATCTCTGGGGTCTCACACATCCACCTCCAATCAGTCAATTTGAGACCTAATCCATTGACCCCCTCCAAAAAAGAGATGTAACTTCACTATTTTGCAAAGCAAATAAATTTGTTTGCCAGCCTGTTCATCAGTCCCAGCTCAATATTTCACCCAGAAATATAATATCCATGATATTCAGAGTCACAACTGTAAGGAAGTAAAATTTATTTTCGTGTGACTCTAAAATCAAAAGAAAGCAACATTTGCTTTTCTTGCAGACAGCTCTGACCAGTATCCACCTGCAGCCTTGTGCAAGTGCACCAACCATATAATACCCAGTTGTTAGAAGGAACTTAAAAGATGCCCGCCACAAGACTAGAAGAAAGACAAAAAGCAGCCTCTCTTAAAACATAAGTCATAGATCATTTTAAAAAAATAAAGAGGGTTCTACTTTGCTGCAGTTTAGTAATCCAGCTAAGGATCCTATGCCGAGGGTAACAGATTTTGCTTGTGCCTTTGAAGGCAGCATCCAGGTGCTTTGAAAAGGATTCTGATCAGCCTCTGCTCCATTCACTGCTTTTATTGCCTTTTACACTGGGACCTGGCATGCCAGGACCTCACTCCATACCAGGGGTCATGTCTGGCACCCTCAGTTATGGAGCTGAGAGGTGACTCTGATGCAGTGATACTGAGACTGCAGATCCCCAGACCTCGGGCACTACCAGGCACGGATCCTGAAATGGGTCACAGCACACATCTGGGGAAGGAGCAGACAGATTAGTGCAGTGGGGTGTTGCAGCTCGTCTGATTTGTCCAACAGTTTCCCTTGGGTAGATGTAACCCTCATGGTGGTGGTGGAGAGAGAGGTGCAGACTGAGCAGCCAGGTTTGGGGGAAAGGAGGACACCTAAGGGCTTTGCTGAATTGAAGCTTTAGGAGTCTGTCAGGCTACGGAGCACAGGTGTGCTGGCTGAGTGTCTACAGCGCACACTAGAAACACATGACTGAATTAGTGCTGTGGTCAATATTGTGCCAGAGCTGTAAGGATGGAGCTGGGAGGTGGCAAAGGATAGTGACAGGTGTGCACAGGACTGCCCATTCCTCGTGGAGAGCCTACTCCCCACTCCTCACTCCCCATCTTGTCGCTGTCGGCTCAGTTCATCCCAGGCACACGAGGGCAAAGGGGCTGCACAGAGCCCAGAGCAGCCCCTTGTCAGGCCATGGGTTTCTCCACCCTTCCCGTGGGGGCAGATGACAGCCGGGAGGCCATGCCTGGCTCTCCCTGGGCCCAGCCCCATGCCCGCGGGCCCCAGGCTGGGCGCTGCCCGAGGCCTGTGGTGCTGCCGGCCCCCCGCTGCTGGGGCTCGCTGCCTGCTGCTCAGCTGTCCCGTGCAGCAGCCCCGGGGCTTGGGTTACAGGACAGTTTCTAACTTTGTGCCTGTCCCAAGGCATCAGGGCAGAGGCACATGATTTTTAATTTATGAGGACACCCATAGAGCTGTCACTTTCAAGGCAGGTGTTGAGAAACTGGCAGGGGGCCCGAGCAAAGAAAAAGACTGACCTCACCCCGAAATAATGGTGGCCAACATGGTCACAGGACAGAGAGCATTGACATAAGCGGGCTTTAAAAATAACTAGGTCATCTCGCTAGACTAGCTCACTGTCTTATACAAAGAAGCCATGAGGTACCAATTTATAGTAAAAGTAAGAGTGTAAACAGCTATTCAAGGGGCTGGACAAATGTTTAGCATTTTGAGTCATTATTTTATTTAGCTTTTTTAATTCTTCTACCCAAATCAAGTGCTAAGACACGCCATTAGACATAGCATCAGAATAAGGTAAGCTTTCAAGGTCCGTGCTTGGTGATAGCACCGGACACCAGGCAGCCGTGGTCGTAGAGTGGTCACTGCTCCACGTTGTGGCTGCAGCACCTCACGTCAGATCTAAGTCAAGGCAAAAACCTAAAATGGCTGTTGGACTAGATAATCCTCACAGGCCTCTTCCATCTGAACGATTCCAGTCTGAAAATGAAGCAAAGGTCAAATAAATATTTTGTTGCAGAGGAAAGCTGGTAAATATGTGTTAATAGAACCTGGCCTTAGGAAAAAAGGAGAGGAAATCCAGAGAGGAAATTACTATTTCCCTACCTAATCCAAACTCTGGAAAAAATCTTAATGCAGACTGTTCTCCATTCAGATCTGAGGTGGGGCTGAGTGCTTTCAGACAAATGCTGGTTTGCAAAACACACTTCACACCTCCTACGATCGGAGTATTTCCCTGCAATTCCTAAGAGGGGAGAAGCAAGATTTGGCTTAGACAGAAACCTCAAATAGTTCCAGTAATTATGAGTTACTACGCCAATAGTTACTTAGGTTTTGACATCTGCATCCACAATCGCCTGTTCCTGGATTTCTGACACCCTTTTAATTCCACACACAGTTGAGGAGCACTTACTGCTGCTCCTGCCCGCTTCAGCTCTGTCATCAGAGTAAAAATGTAATTTTCTCATAGAAAACTCTTTTACAATAACTTTTTTGTAGTACCTGAACAGTGCAAAGGGAGAGGACAAGAATAGGGACTTGCTGCTGCAGCTCTGTGAGAATACAGACACCGCATGCTCAGGAACACAAAAATTAAATTCATATACTGGTTAACACTATTGCTTTTCTCAACAGTATGAGCTGACAGCAAACTCTTCTCAGTCTTTGCTTCCTAAAGGAAAACTGCCCCTCAGCAAGAGTTTACAGCACCCTTGTATTCAGCCAAACTGTTTTTCTCAGAGAGAAGAGAAACAAATAATTTCAACATGGAAAACACTTGCTTTTGCTTTGACCAAGCATGCCTTCGAGTCAGCTGTTAATGGTTTGTCACATGGTGACCGTTCCTCGTCTGGGTAACTAGCGAACTACCATAAAAAGTCCAGTATCGTTGTCATTAGGTTGTTTGTCAAGGCGGTTTTCTAAATCAAGACATCGTGTTACCAGAGGTCAATAGATTGCTATTTCACACTTGATTATTTCCATGCTCCTTCTAAAAAGTACTGGTTAATTTTCAATTTCTCAACTAAGCCTTAAAGATATCAAAAATGCCTTGTTCCAGTAAGACACCTATTCTGCTGCTCTACTCATTCAGCTTTAGCATTCTCAGCTTGTCACCCCAGGAAAGGGCAACACTGTGTCCCCTGTACCGTGTTCAATTTAAATCTAATTTTTCCATTTCAACTTGCATCAGGAACATAACTCCTGTCTTTTCAGTTGTGGAAGACTTCAGTAGCTCAGCCCTGAAGACATTGAAGTGAATAGCAAAAATATTTAAAATGAACCAGGGGAATAACAACCAGCATGTACTTTAATGCCTTTTTTTCCTTTTTCTTTTCTGGCATCCATTTTATAAGACAGACTGAAAACAAGCACTAAAGAGTTTGCAGTATTTCATGACAAATTGTAATTGACAGGCCAATTAAAGGAGAAATACCCTCAACAAAGCAGATTCTGTGAGCCCAAGCATCTTATTAAAGTGACAGGCCACCTAATTATCTTCAAATGGAATTAGGAGCTTGTTCCCTATTTCTTTTCCAGTAATATGGCCATCCCAATTACCCATACCCTGTTTCACTCATTTTGACTGTAAACACCTTTCCAGTATAATGGATCCTTTCTTAATCAGTGTACTGCAGATGAGATTTGACAAAGCCACGGTGCTGTTCTTCTAAGTTGGGGCAACCCTCTTCAGTGTCTTCTCTGCTGCAGCACAGCTGAGAATGATGTTAACCATCCAAATTTTTATAATTTCTGTATAAGTAATTGGGGAAAAAAATGACCCTATAAAGATGGCATTCCTAGGAATGTCAAAGAGCTGTTATAGGCTGCCACAGATCAACAGTAGAGTCTGCAAGGTGAAGACGATGTAAACTTTAAGATAGCTGTAATTTGCCAATTTAGTCCTATCAGCAGATACTTTGCATAGTATCTGTCCCAGAAGGATATATTTTTCAAATGACCTTTCAGATGCTTGGTGTGCGTGTGTTACATTCAGAGAAAGGAAACTAAGCTGGGCTTTGATAGCTCAGCTGAAATAACGCCGGTAAGTGTTTTTGGCCCTGCAGGAAGAAACAATTAAATAAGAGAGACAGAGTGTGTTAGTCTTGGCTCTTCAAGTTACTGACACATTTGGTGGTGATGACAGTCTAGGCACAGGAAGATCAAATCTTGTTCTTAGTACCTATTAGTCCAAGGTTTCATGAGAATCTTTTACCAAGCATAATTTACTTCTCTGGATAATATCCGACTGTTAATTATACCATACTGGTCTGGTATTAACCTTCCAAATATCAGCTGAAAACAATATTAATGTTTTTAAAATTCCAGTACTTGGTTTACATCTGGCTGTGTAGTTTTCCATGTATGTGCACCAAACAGGTTCTATATTCTTAATTAAAGTAGAACAAGTATCCTTGAACTTCTCTAGACTTGTGTTTCTAAATTGCCTAGAAAAGATGAAGCTAATTATTTAGAATTTTGTGAATAGGGAAAATTTTTAAAAATCATTTCACTAAAAATGTACAAGGGAGGGGTCAGTTAAGTAGTTCTCACAATACTGATCATAGGAAGAGTGGAGGAGAGTGGGGACACAGAGTCTCTGCAGGCATAGCTCCATAATTTACCTGTTAAATCCTTAAGTAGAGAAGGACTGAATTTGGTGCTTCCAGTACTCAGTGAGCCCTTTACCTCATGTCTAGGGAGAAAGGTGGCAGGGATGTCAAATTCGGTTTGGACTGCTTTCTTAAAATGGCCAAAATCCACTAAAAAAACATACAAATACAGCTCATTTGTGATAAACCTGATCACAGTTATGAGTCAATAACAAACCATCCAGGCAGGTGAAGGCATTGCATGTTGGAGTTTTGTGCCAGGCTACCTAAACATAAAGAAACTCTGAACAATAGCCAGAGTTGCTGGGAAGCCACTTGAAGCTTCACAGTTATTCTCATTATGTTACAGGTTAAGTAGATTACATGTTCGAAGGTAACCTACCAGCAGACATCTTGATTAGCTATTTCCAGGCTGAGATCACCCATAGGGTTCACTTCTTGATAATTAATTCTATGCAGCACATGTATTGTTGCAGTCACAGAAAAGCTGTTGTTATGATCCTGACACACTTGTTAGGATTATACCAAATTTTGAATGAAAGGAGGGATTCAATCTCTTTCTATTTTTATTAATAATATGCATTCACTACTCAAAGAGCAAGAGATTTAATTTTGGAAGGGCATGGTATTTCCAAGCAAAGATGATCATAGAAGTAAGATGGTTTTTTGGTGGAAACACTAATATGATTCCAAGACTATGTAAGGCAGAAGAGTATCTGAATTATTTTACATGTCTGCCACTTGCTAATTAAATGCTGACAATGTTTATATATTGTGGGTACTTTGATTAAAACCTGTTTTACAAAAGTGAAAACATACAGTAGTCCATGCTTATTTTTCCTTTCATGTCTAATTGACTGGCAACATCAGTGAAGAGATGAGAGCAGTGCTACTGATTTAAAGGAAATTTCCCTACTTGTTCTTAAACATCTTTCCTTGCTACGAATGCAGTCAATGAAACAGTAATACTGGGTTTGAACCCAGCACAGGCTGCAAGAGTTGTGCTTGGAAGCTCCAGCTTCCCTAGTAATGCTCCCAGTTTGCATTTAAGACTTCCCAGTATATCCAGTTGCCTGGTTGCTCATGTAGTCACTGAAGCAACTTATTCACTAAAGAAGAATTTTATGGAAGTTCTTTCCATTATGAAAATTCCTTTGATAGACTATCATATTTTTTCCCTACTCTTTCTTTTTTTCCCCTTATCATTGCAATGGTGCAAAGGGATATTTTCAGCTCGGATTATTATGAGGAGAAGGAAACAACATAAATATCAAATGTGCTCTTCACCAAAATAGGTCCAGAATATTTCTCACTACTGTGACAGACATCTTTCAAACAGTTGGGTGGCCAAGAAAATAATACATCTAATCCATGCAAAGCAGATGGCCTGGAATGCCTCATTACTCACAGGTGAGTGTGGAATTCACTAAATCCTCATGGCATCCCAGGAAACTGCTTTTCTTCATAGTCTTCACTCATAAAAGTTTGCAGATATTCTTGGTGCTCATTCTCAATGGACTATCTTTTTATTTCCCCATTCCTTCCCCTTTTTCTCCAGCACTCTGAAGTAAAAAGATTTTCTTTTTGCCAGCCCAGGGAATTCCTTTGTCCTATCTGTTTTCTGGTGCTACTTTGTCCCTTTTAGTACATTTTGTGTCTTGAGCCAGATACCTGAATTAGGCTGGCAGTGTTGCCGGGGGTGTTCATACTGAGCTTAACAAAAAGCTACACTGGTATTAACAAAGTAATAAAGCTTATTTCCAATTATTAGAGGTGGCTGATTACACCAATCTCAAAATTGTAATTTTGACCAGGAAGAACATACAGAAGTGTTTCCTACCTAATTTCCCCAATACATAAAGTGTCCAGATGTTCCTAGTTCAGATGCCCATAGATGTTCAGATGTTCAAAGTGTTCATATGGTACAGTGTTCAATGTCCAATACAGAATTAGTTCAGATGTTCAGAATTAGAAACCTAGAGTGCATGCTCATCTGCAGATATTTTCCTTCATTAAAATATCCTCTCTTCCATTAACTGCAATAATCTGCGCTGTCCTTTTGCAGAAAGGTTTGCCTGAGGTGGTGTTACTTTTTAACACCTCCTATATCCCTAAGGATTGTGTAAACTGGTAGCAAATCTAATGAAACAAACTTCTTTAATTTAAATTCTTTTCATTGAGGAAACATAAGCAAAACTTGTTTTGTTTTCTGTGGGAATCAAATCAAGGTTAGAGATCCATTCACAGCATTGGGTAGCAAAAAGCCTCAGAAAGTCAGCAGCCTAAAGTGCTGTTAGAAACACTGTGTTTGGAAAGATTTCTGAAATTTCAATAAATACCTCTAGAAAGAAATCACTGTGGTACTGCTCTTTCTCATAAACACGTGAATTGATATAAAAAAAGAACTGTACATCTCTGGAAAGTAAGGCTTGGGAGGACAAAGTGGAATGGATACCTCTCAGTGGAGATCTTGTAGGTTCATGTTTCACAATCCTGTCTGTTCCCATTAGTTCCAGTTGCTAGATTAGTTCCTATTAAGTGTTCCATTTAATTCCCTGTTAAGTGTTCCATTTAACTTCCTCCCCTGTACCTTTCACACCATTCTGCTCCTCAGAGGACAACTTGATCTGAAACAAATATGACTTGCATACAAGACTATGTTTTGAAATAGCCACATAAAAGGTTTTTTTGCATGTTACAATGAGAAAACCAATAGTGAAGGTCTCACAAATTAGTACCATCCACAGGATAAACACAAAGATGTTAATAAGGCTTCATTTGGGGAACTAATATGACAGCTTTTTGGAAATAGGATCAGCTATAGATGTGAAATAACATATACGGAAGTACTTATTATTTCTTTAAATTAAAGTGTGAGTGGCTTTTTTATTTGGTGAAATACATTTTAAACATTTAAAATGTTTTGCACCATTTAAATAAGGGCACAAAGTTGCACATTCTCTGGCTCTGTGCACTACAATCTTCATTACTAAAAACATTTAATTAGGTGTTCAAGTCTCTTTCCTATACAAGAACCCTTCCTTAACTGCAAGTGAATATAGTGATACTCAAGCATATGGTTATGTCCTTTTCTCAATTGCCATTCAGCTTTTAAAATTTAAAATACCTGTTCATTTTGTGCAGAAGTAATTAGCTGTCATCACTTCTTGTGACCTAATGAAAAGATGGGGTTTACCTTGGATAACATACGAGGCCAAAGTTGCTGAGGGCAGCCAGATTGGCACAGTCTGTTAGGCAATAAACCATCCTGGTCTCAGCATTTCCCTGGAAGCCTTTCACCTGTAGATCCCAGGTGTAAGTGAGGTCAACCTTGGCAGCAGTAAGCAGCTGTTGCCTCTCTGGGCTGCAGCCCAGCAGGGAAAATGAGTCGGTGGTCTCAGCCCAGGTGGTTATGCACAGCAAAAAAACCCATCATGAAGTGATATCCTTGATGGCAGAAGTCACATCAGAAAGAGCCAGGGCAAAAGTAAGCAGGCAAACAGGACCTCACTCCCCTCTAAACAGGACGAGGAGGAGTAAAGGGAAAAATTTCTGGAGCAAGTCATACAAAGGAGTCAGCATGGTAGGAATCAATGACAGTGTCCAGGCTGTATTTTTTAGATGCACAATGTCTAAAGAAAACCAGAGACACTTCTCTAGACAAAGTTAAATTTTGCACAAGGAGAGAAAACACAGCACACTACATGGGCACTCTGGAAATATTAAACATTCTCTAATTTTGAAGTACAGTTGCAAAAGAAAAAAACGATCCTGTGTTCCTGTGGGAAGGATGGGGAGCTAGTGACTTAATAACTTGTCTCTACATCATCCAGAAAATCTTCATCACAAATTACAGCAAAAATTCAGGACTACTAACTTTCAGCCCAACTGAAGTCTTGTCACCAAATGCCTAAGTACTGCAAAGTCTAACTCACAGTCATTTTTAATTTAATTCACCAGATGGCAAAGATATAGAAGGAAGAAGCAGCAGAAAATTTTCTTTCCCCACAACAGAGAGAGAAGGGAAACTGGTTTCTTTTATCAGAAAGAAACAAAATTGTTATGGCTGGTTGTGCAGGGACAATCAAAAAACGTAAAACACCAGCTATTAGATAACCCACCAGCTCCTCTCCTCTAGCTGAAGCATGTGTTCCCACATCGTGTCATGCCCATTCCCAGCCACCAATAACTAATTACTTTCAGGCTTGCCTCGTTTCCCTAAAAACAACAGAGCACGGTGGTCTAGCACGGGTGTGCCCAGATTGATCCCCCTGCTGTCCCAGCCTCCGCCTGGCCGCCCCTGCAGGAGGCTGGCCGGCATGGCGAGTTAAGCCTAAGATTCTCAGGATTCCCCACAACATAACAGCAATGCTTCGGAGAGTTTCTGCAGCTTGTTATGGGGGATGCCGCGCATGGTTACTAGAGGGTATATTTTCATTTAGTCTGAATGCTTGGCACCCTCGGACCGTAAACAGAAGCCTAGGTAGAAATAGATGGAATTATTTACTTACACTTCCAGTGATGAAAATGATTAGTCAATTAACTTTACTAATATATAGTATCTTGTGAGAAGATGTCAACAGGCAAAGCTAGCCTCCAGGTCGTGTCAAAAAGAACAAGCCCTCTGATATTTACATTGATTTATGATGAACTATGACAAGCATGTTAGTTATGAGAATCCCTTTTATGTTTACATTTGTGCATTTTTCTTTGGCTGTTTCTGATGATAGGCAGATTAGTGCAGCTACTTATAATTTGATATCATTGACAGAAAAGCATTCAGCCTGGAGAGACATCCTGCAGCCCCAACTTCCTGTACTACAAGAGGCTGAGGGCACTGTGTTGATAAATATCTTCAAGGGGAAAATGCAGCTAAAATTGGCCACAATGACATTACAGGGATGAAATGAAAAAAATTAAAATAATAAAAAGTCCAGATGAAAAAGGTTTATAACATGAGATATGTTCAACTAATTATTCAGTTCGTTTAAGTAGTCCAGCTGGACAATTACAGACATCTACCAATTCCATTACATAACCAGGAAGCAATGTTTACATGAGCTTCTATTTGTGCATCACTGTATCCACCAAGATGTCTAAATCTCTTTTCAGTTCACTTGTACATGAGAGTTACTGGGCTATGGTTCTGCATGTGTTATACATCCTTGGTGTCTCAAACCATGTAGGTGCTTCAAGCTGCCTCTGACTGAAGGGCCGGCTCGGGAAGTGAGCATGGTGTGGATGTGAATAGCCCTACCCAGAAGTTTACATTCGTCTTATGCAGATGCATCTTCACCCTCTCA
>VZRF01008401.1:22984-43698 GCA_013396875.1 Vireo altiloquus | reverse complement strand
CGCACCTTCCCGCACCTTCTGCCATTTACCGCCAGGAAGGGCCACCTCTGAAGCGCCAGTTCTGTACAGCTTGGCACCAACACAGACGGACATCAACAACAATTCCAACTGTGAGTCAGTTTGCAAGTGGGGGACTCCTTAAAGCAGTATTGGTTTATGTCCATGTAAGAGGGTGCAAGAACTCTGCCGAGAGCTTCCAGAACAGGGAGAGAGTAGGTTTGTTACCCCTAGCTCCCTCTGGTTGGAGTAGCATGCAAGATTTTGATGTCTTACTAAATAGCATTAGATAAATGTAGCTTCTCCTGAAATACACAAGGATTCCAATATGTGAGGGCCAGTGACGGGGAATTTTACTGACAGAATAGACTTTTTGGATGCTGTTCAGAGGAAACTGTCCACCAAGAAACCTTAAGACACATCATCTGACTAGACAAGAGGCTGGAAGTCAGGCCACAAACAAGGATCTTCATTGATTCATTATTTCCACAGCTAGAGACAAGACCTGCCAGTCTCAGATTTTTGTAGGAGCACTGATCTATGTTAGGACAGGTGAAGAGACCTCGCTTTCGATTTTGAGGTGATTTAGCTGCTGTCACTTCAGTCCTCTTCAGGAGCACCTGCAAGAGGGAAGACAAGACACACAGCTCTCTCTCATTATGCATGTACATAAAGTTATCCAGCACTTGTGATCCCAGTCCCCAGTGGCCCCTTCTCCTAATATGTATGTTAGGTGAAGATACTCCTTGTGGAGTTGTAGGAGGGGAAAAAATTCATTACACAGAGCAAATGAAAAATGGCATCTGCACTTCACTCTTTCTGAAAGGTACTCCTCTCCTATATTTTTCTCTTGGTGATTTTCCTGGTCCAAACAGGCTTTGGCCCAGCATCACAGAGAAGGTAGCTAGGGAAGGAGATAGTGATTTAAAGGAGAAGTGGGCAACTGTATCAGCAGGAAAATTTGAGAGGAGATGGTAGCAATGCAGAGGACAGCAGAAGGCAAAAGAAGGAAAAAGTCTCTATAGGATAAGTTACATACTTATCCTATGTATGGAGGGACTGAGAGAGTACTGGTTCAAGACTAACTATTAGAGCTATAAAATTTGTATCATCTCATTCATGGAAAGGTAGTGTAAAGCAGTTACCTTCTACTGTACAGTGTGTTTTTTCTAGATGCATTGTCCTCAGCGTAGTTCTAACATTTTCCATGATTCTACAAAAACCTGTGTCTTTGGTATATATATAGATAAAGTTTTTTATGAATATATTTGGATATATTAGTGAAAATCTTGCTCAGAAACTGTGAAAGTGACTAATAATGTTACCATAAACAACACTGTATTCTGATTTTGTGCTGAACAGTGAACAATGGAAAATTCACAACACAGACCAATGTCTCACTGATCTGTGACTCTTAAGCAAAGAATAGTATGAGTATGGACAGATTTCAGGCTGATGCTTCACTCATCTTCGAATGCCTTCAGCAGTTAATGAGTGAACACGAACTGAAACACTGAGGTTACATTTCTATTAGGTCTGATGTGAAAAAGAAAAAAAATGGTAACAGTCTTAGACAAGTACAGCCCGATAGTTTGGGACAGAATTAGTTAAAGAGCAGTTTTTGGAGACTTAAGGTCTGAAATACAATACACTGTCCTTTTAGCTTACCTGGTAGTCAATCTTGTTCTTGTCTAGAACAGCACTCTATTTTTGGTTGGGGTTTTTTTGTTTGTTTTCTTACTCAAGTTGCTAGAGCACTTAATCAAACTTGAAGATGGATTGTGATTACATCTCAAGCCCTTGTTTTGCACATTGATTGATTTTGTTAATGTTTGTCATGGTTCCTCTCTAGTAAGAACTGTTTGAAATTGCACTATATGGGGGGGAGGAATTTACACAAGAAAAGCAACAGCCTAGTAATACCAAGCAGGTGAGAAATTGATCAAGGCTGTTCAAAATGGCTTGGCCAATGAATGTCCTTTTTTTTCACCTCCATTCATTTTTTCGTAGCCTGTCTGAGCCTCCTGGTTGGACACTGGACCTGCAGAGCTTAGTGTTGAAATTATTGTAGTCAGGAAATTCTTGAAGATTCACAAAAGCACCGAAAAATTTTTAGGAATTTATTGTTATTATTATTAAGGATGCCCTCCTTTGAATGACAAGCCTTGTACAAACAGGAAAAGATAGACTATCTAGGTGGACAGACTAAAGGGCAAGAAAAAGGAAGGGGTCCAAGCCACCTAAGCCCTATAACAATGTAGAAATCTTCCTCTGAGAGACAGAAAAAGGAGCTGAGAGAGGGGGTACAGTCCCCATTCTTAGAGATACTCAAAACTTCATGATATAAGGCTTGGAGCAAGCTGATTGAACCTGGAGTCCATGCTTTGAGTAGGGGTTGGACTCCATGTCCTCCAGAGCGACCTTCCAAATGATGTCATTTTTTAATTCTACTATCTATGGTAAATTCAGTAGCAAAGTCCTGTGTATTTAAACTCCATATAGCCTGATACTTGGTCTAGCACCTAAGCTGCAGAAAACGTCCTCCATCTTTGAAATTAAGCTGTCTCCTCCAAAACCACCAGATGAATGTTATCTTGTGTAGCATGCAGCGGACAGAAGAAGAATATGATGTGATTTTTTTGCATTAAATTTAAATGAAATCTGCTATATACACAGAGCAGCTAGGAATTTAGGAAACAAGGGCTGGAAATTGAGCTGACAATATCAAACAGGTACAGAAATCTTCCTCCCTGTAAGACTAAGGCTGACCGAATTTTTTAAAGGGCAGAAAGACAGAACTCCTTTTGCAGATGTCCTGGGGATCAGAGCTAGAGGCATCTCACTCTGACAGCACTGTTCCTGTTGTGTAGCTAAATTGTACGGGTCAGGTCCTGGGGCTGTCAATCCGGTTAAGTCTGCACCAGTGTTTAGAAAAGAAGTAGATATTCCCCAAAGGCTAAATGCCAGTGACTTTGATGAGACTTTGTGATAAAGTCCTGTACGCTTTCAGTGAGAAGAAAGTACTGTTGCATTAATGTATTGACTTGTGATATCACATCTATTACTCTTTTATTGTGCGTTTTCAAACCCTGGGCTCCTATTTGGTTTTGATGGAAATCAGATTTTTTTAGTTCAAAATGGTTTTTTGGGTTTGGGGTTTTTTTGGGTTTTTTTTTAGTAATGGTAATCTAAAGTGAGAGCTCATTATAAATTCCTGCTGAGCACAATAAGCTCTTAAATATAACCTGAGGCAGGGTCTGTGGGAAAAGGTATTAGCAGATGCGCTCTTATTCCAACTGACATGGATGTGAAAAATTGAGTTTTTATGGGACACTAGTCACTGTCCACATCTGAAACAGAAGCAAGAAGTTTCAAGCTACCATGTTGCATTATGGGTTTCTGGGCTCTTGTATTTTTCATCTTAAAATTTCTGTTCAGAATCCACTGAGGCTGCTTGGATGTCTGCTGGTTATTTTGGTGGGTTTGGGACTAAGTATTACCTCAGCAAGATTAATGATTGTAACTCCATTTATAATGTTTTCTGCTTTATTCTTGCTATCTATGCCATTAAAAGCATCTTCTCTGGCCACTTCTGCAGTCTGCTAATGACTGCTAGTTCTGCTGGCAGATTTCATAAGGAAAATTTGGAAAATGAATCTATATTGCCAACAGCAGTGCTGCCATCTGATTGTGTTATTACAAGAGTTAAACTCTTATCCTTTCTATGCTCTGACTTATGCACCATGATGCTTTGATTTTGTCCATCTCCTAATTTTGTCTGTCACAATACAAATTAGATGGAAAATCTTCACAGGAGCATCCTGCCTACGATTTCAGCATTAGCAAGAAATAATTGTGCAGTGCCTTCTATGGAAACATTTCGTTTCATCACGGTTGCCAATTTCAAATGATTGTTTTTGTTCCAGTTAATGGGAGCTGCAACAGAAATGTCAGACTGGCACAAATCATGGTGCCAAGATCTGCAAGCAACAGAAAAACAGCTGCTACTGAGAGGGAGGCTGGATAGTTCATATGAAACAGCTTTTAAGGACAGTGGGATGGCTGGACACCAAGTGTTTGCTGTTACAGGTTCCTAAGGCTCATAAAGTTTTATGAACATCAACAACTTTAGGGCGAATTTGTGAGATGACAGGCATCAGAAGGACTGATCTCCTTCTGAGGTGATGACACACACCACTGCTGGATTACATTCCTCAGGTTCCTTATCTGTAACACTAAAACAACATGAGAAGAAGCCTGCTTTTTCAGGTGAGGGGAACAGGCAGAGGTGATGGCAGAAATCAGACAAAAGCACATGCCAGCACTTGGTAGGAGACTGGTAAATCAGGAGAGTCTCAGCAGTGTCAGTACCACTGCAGGGTGAGCCCTGCAAGACATGTCTATTGCTCAAGATGGGGTGGCAGGGAAGAAGCACTCATAAGGTTCACAAAGAGCAGAACCTGATCTTTAAATGCTTCAAGGTATTAAAGCTGTGAAATGTTCAGTTTGTTTTTTTTTAATGACTGCATCTGAATGATAGATATAAAAGATAAAAGCATCCAATAATTGCTTTTATATATATATGTATGTATGTATGTAATATAATGTATTTCACAGATATTCTGGAACCTGTTTCATGGGGACATTCAGACAATAGGATCTGAAATAACTTTTGAAATGCTTTTATTACATAGAATTGATGTATGGGCACTTTCACTCAGAATTAAGCTAAACTAAAATAAAGGGTTAAATTCAAGAGCAGGGTATATAAGACAATGAAGAGAGCCAGAGAATTTTCCTTCATGCAAATTTTATGAAAAGCTCATGGAGATAAATAGTTGTTAACCAGGTCCCCACCAAGTAAAAATGAGATTTATCCAGTGATTTGATTCAGATTGCTCAGAGCTCCATCCAGCCTGACCTTGAAGACTACCAGAGATGGGGCACGTACGTGGAACAGGCAAGATGTTTAGGTGGTGTTTAACATGTTGTCTCCAACATCTGGTGTTATCCAATTACACTTGTCCAATGCCTTCAAATTCAGTCTTAACTCAATACCTCTTCATGTTTGTCCTGTAGATTCACATTCATCTAAAGCCGTCCAAAATCTAGGAGGCCAGTACTCGTCCCAACATCCAGCCATGCTTCCCTGGCACCTCTCTTTTTTCATCCTTCCCATTCCTTCAACTACGAGAAGTGTCTGAAAAACTAGTCAAAATTACAGGAATAGTTTCAGGTGAATCAATAGATCAACTGTAAAAGAAGTAGACTGTTAGTGCCTTTGCTCAGGAAAAGGTAGATATTTCAGCTCAACCCTTACTAGACATTAAAGTCAAAATAAGAATGGTGTTAGGAAGGCTCAAGTGTGGGGAAAGGCTTGTACACACAGACAGTTTAGAAATGGGAAATCCAACACCACAAAACCCCAGCGTTTATTGTTTTGCCCACAATACTGGTGGGATAGCAAGAACAATTCAGTTCACTGTAGGCATTACTATAAGGTAATGCCTACATATACTGAACTGATTGTCCACATAAACTGAGGGTGCTCAAGGCCATATTGGCTGGGGCTCTGAGCAACCTGGTCTAGTGTCCTGACCACTAGGTAGGGGGATTGGAATAAGATGATCTTTAAGTTCCCTTCCAACCTAAATGATTCTGTGATCTTAAGAGTCCCTGACAACCCAAACTATTCTGATTCTATGATTATTGGAACAAGTCAGAGTCAAGAGGACTCAAGCCCCATACTTGGTGACATTTCATAGCACTGCCTTCTTAACAAGATGACTTTCCTTCTCTTCCCATTACTTGTGTCTGTTGCCAAAAAACGACATCTTGAAGCTATTTATTCTTGTACTGTCCCTTGTTACCTGGGAGAAGAGGCTCTACTTCATTACAAGCTCCTTTCAAGTAGCTGTAGAGAGCGATACGGTCTCCCCTGAAGTTCCTTTTCTCCAGACTAAACACTTCCAGCTCCCTCAACCAGTCCTTACGTGACTTGTGCTCCAGCCCCTTCACCAGCTCCATTGCCCTTTTTGGACACACTCTGGAGATAAGAGGCAGACTACAATCCAGGCTATAGCTACAGTGACAAGCTGCCATGATAATCCAGGATATATCTAGGATATAGCTTAACAGAATGTCAAGACCTCAGTGTAAAATGAGTGCAGTATGTTCTGTCACCAGCATGAGGCAACTCGATCCCTATGAACTGTGTCTTGTTTAGAGTAAGTGGAGAAGTCGAGTTTGCCAGGTTCCTATCATGTCTTAAGACTGTTAGCGTGAGTTAAAGAATCAAGCCCCAAAATTTCTTCTGTCCTCTTTCAGTGAATGCAAAATGGTTTCTGTTTTGCTTACAGAGAAATAAAATGCCTTTTGTATTAGGTTTCCTTTCCCTCTCTGATCCTGAAGGTTACCAGCCTGTTCGTGCCCAGAAGGCATCAGTTGGCATCTGTTCTTAAATTCAGAGCACACAGCAGTGCCCTCAGTTTCCATTCTTTGGAAACCTGAACATACCATGATTGTTAAAACAGACTGCAAACAGATGCTTGCCGATAAAGAGGTTACGTTTGCTTGTACTATTTGCAATTTGTGCTGTGTGGATTTTGTCACTGTCTAATGGCTAATCTTTGCAAGGGTTCAAAGAATCTCCAGGCCTTAAGGTTTTGTCATAGCCATAATAGCCTGTGCGTTTGATTGGTGGAATTGATGGAACTCACTGAGCAACTCAAAACTGCCCAGCCACCAAATCAGAGAATCACAGAATGGGTCAAGTTCAAATAGATCACAGTGGGTCATTTGATCCAACCTCCCTGCTCAAACAGGGTCAATCTAGAGCCCATGGTACAGGATGGCATCCAGATGATTCTTAAACATCTCCAATGAGGGAGACTCCACAATCTCTCCTGGCAACCTGTTCAGTTACCTGCCCAGTAAAGTTCTCACCCATCTTCAGGTGGAACTTCCTGTGCATCAATTTCCCATTGTCTCTTGTTCTATTGCGTGGTGCTTCAGATACTTACTGATGAGGTCTCCTCTCAGTCATCTCTTCTTGAGGCTGAACAGGCCCATTTCCCTCCACCTTACCTCCTTAGAGAGATGATCCCGTCCCTTAATTATCTTCATTGTCCTGCGCTGGACCCACTCCAGGACCGCCGTGTATCTCTTGTAGTGAGCAGCCTGGAGCTGGACACAGCACTCCAGATGTGCCTCACCAGGGCAGGAGGTGCCTGCTGGCAATGATCTTTCTAATTTACCCCAGGATCCATTGGCCTCCTCAGCCACACAGGCACTGCTGGCTCAGGGCCACTTTGTTGTCCACCAGGACCCCCCACATCCTTCTCAGCAGATCTGCTTTCCAATAGATCAGCCCACAGCCTTTTCTGGTATATTCTGGGGTCATTCCTCCCTGTGTGCACTTGCCACAGAACTGGACATCAAAATACATGCCCTGCCACACACTCCTGCTGCAAATTTGATCAACAGGGACATCCCTATTCCATATGGTGTGAACTGTAGAGTTGGCTGTATGCAGCCTGCACTGCTTATGCACTGGAGTATTTGTCCTTTGGCTTCTGGATGTTGAAAATCTTCCTTAGTGCAGAGTTTAGAAATAATTCCTCAATTTTCTTTCTTTTGTACTGGTTGTACTTCAGTAAGCAAAGGTCAGTAAAGGTCTGTATAGCAAAACAAAATGATCTTTACAAAGAAGTGACTTGAAATTTCTTCTGACAGCAGACAAGAGCAGGTCACTGCATATGAAGAGAAAAGGGAGAGATGACCCAGACTGAATCTGGAAGTGTATGTCCAAAGCAGAATTTGTTGATATTATCAGCTGTGCACATGCCTCCAAGATGAGTTTGGTGACCCTGACTCAAGACAACCAAGGGAATAGTGTCTCACTTCCTGCAGCCCCAGGGCCTGCCTTTATGCCAGTCCTCACAGTGCAGTTGTGGGCACAAACCAAAACAGCCCTATTGTCTACTCACACTGTTGTACATCAGGAGTGACCCTCTCCACAGCAGTCTGAGGCTGGTGCAAAGTCCTCCTAAATTTCAAGATGCATGCATAGGTCTGCAGGTGCCCTGCCAACACCCTAACTCAGCAACTGAGGCAGAACTGCACAAACCTGCCCTCACTCCTGCCGTGGGTGCACTGAAGGCACCCACATACATGTGTTTGTTTTCCTGACTGCTCCATTAAACCCTTAAATCCTGTATCAAGAATAAAAGTGATCTGCAGGCAAAGCTGAAGTTGGCCAGGCATGTGTTTATAATAAACACATCTGGGGTTTTTTGGTAATTCTGGATGAAGTTGGATTTTCAGCACATGTTTATTAACACACTTAGTTTATGTTTTTGTAAAGCCAGTGTTTCCATGAAAATGAACAGAAATGGCATGATAGAGAAAAATATAAGGGGAAGAAAGCTAAACAGGATGGTAAAGTACCATGGTACCTGGGACCTTCTTTCAGGGATTTGCATATTACTAAAAATGTAAAGGATGGGAGACAGGGAAGCTGCAAGGAGCAAGGACATATGGTATGCTGATTTTAGCTCTTAGGTGTGTCAAATTTTGTATATTTGGGTCAGAAGTGAGCAATTTCAAGGCATGTAAAGCAGTGTTCAAGCAGTTTTGATGACAGCAGGCATTCTATGCTTTTTGAGAGCATTTGCATATTGTTCTGACGCAGTCCATCTCTATTTCTTCATAGGGTGAGTTTATGATAAATATCCCTGTGTCACATAAACCATCTTAGCAAGTAACTTCAATGGCTCATAAATCATGCCAGGTGTGGTATATCTTGTCTATGCTTCCCAGCTGTAAAGTAAAAAGTGTTCAGTTCCTTTTTTGTACAAGGTAAAGCTGTGAACTTTTACAAAAGTATTTTTGACTTTGCAGAAGAGAAAATTGATTTCAAATTAATTTCTGTTGGGGTTCTAGAAGTTCCCCCGTTCATTCTTTTTCCCTAAAGGAATTTTTCCCCATGTCTTGTTGCTAAGGAACAAATTGCTGGGCACTTAAGAGAAATAAAGGGGACTGGCCGCAGGGGAGGGTCCAGCCAGCTGCCCTCTGTGCCTGAGCTTCTCACTGGGCAGAGAGGCTGCGAGATTGGAACTCGGGACGGGAAGCAGGATACAGCCTGGCTCGGTGTGCTCGGGGATCCGGAGGGGAGAGAGACAGAGGCCGTGCTGCTCGCTGCTCCTCCGCTGCTGCCGCTGCTTTCTGCCGCTGCTGCTGCTTCAGCTTTCTGCTGCTGTTCCTGCTGCTGCTGTGGCTGCTGCTGCTGTGAGTTTTTGCTACACTGTAGCCGCGGCACCCCCTGCCTGCCGAGACGTCCGGAGGTCCTGCTGCAGCTCTGGAGCTTGGTACATCTCATCCACAACGCGGGATTTGGATCCATCTCTCCTGCTCCAGCCTGCTGTTCCCGAGGTCCCTCTGCCCTCACAGGGTCTGTGCAGTGACTTCCCCTCCGCCATCACCGCGTGGTGCCGAGCTCGCTCCGCAGCGCCCCCTGCAGCCGCGGGGGAACATCGCACCCGCCCTGCTCACCGGGAGAGGCTGCTCTGGCTCTGCTCGGTTTGGTATCACTGCCACAGTCACTGCTCTTTGTTTGCCTTGTTATATATATCTGTTAGTAAAGAACTGTTATTCCTACTCCTCATATCTTTGCCTGAAAGCCCCTTGATTTCAAAATTATAACAATTTGGAGGGAAGGGGGTTACATCTTCTATTCCAAGGGAGGCTCCTGCCCTCCTTAGCAGATACCTGTCTTTCAAACCAAGACAATTTCAAATTGATTTCAAATTGATTTATTGTAGGCCTTTCCTTCCTAAAAAAACTTTAGTAAGTCAATATTATTTATTTAGCTGAATAACATATTTGAACCTGGTTTTTATTACAGTCAGCATCTGCAGATGTTGGTAGGTCCCTTTTCACTGAAACATTCAAGTCTAGTTTAGTCTAGCCTGGTCTAGTTTGGTCTATGAATGTTATAGAACAGCTCAAGGTAGCTATACCTTTGAGTGTAACAGTGTAACCCCCTTTCCAGAAGCCTAAATTGCAATTGGAGCAACCTGGTATTTCTGAAGTGTTTTGTAAAAATTGAGAACAATGTGCTACAGATAATCACATAGGAGGAAAAAGCTTTTTTTCTTCGCCCAATATTTTTTTTTTTTTTTAGTGTAAGATTATTATTTCTTGGCATCTTCACAGGCCCTGTAAATTGACATGTTCATTTTGATCAGAAAGGAGTGAGTTTCATCATCAAAAGGACTGTCAAAAGGATGCGAGAACTTTGAGCATATGTCACTTGCTTTCAGAACAGTAAACCCTGTCCCGAAGTTGTATTTTCTGTGATTGCTTTCAGAAATCTTTGCACAATCATATGCCCAGAAAGTGGTTTAAATGCATAAGGTTCTTTTTTATCCTACTCAAACTTCTGCTTGCGTTCCCAAGTGGACAAACCTCTTCAACACAACCCCGGAAGCTTGAATGAAATTGGACTGGAGTGGGCCTTGCCAAGAAAGTACCATTGCTTCAAACTGACTGCCAAGGAGGACCATTCCTTGATGAAGCAAATGCCATCTAGCAACAGGAGCCAGAGTTCATTACAGATTGGCCCATCAGGGAATTAGAATGATAATGATCAAGCTTTAACAGATCTAATAAGGCTGAAAATTAAAACCATTCTCCATAGCAAACAAAGAGAGGAATATAATTGTGACTGAGAGTGGCTGTAACATGGATGGGTCTGGAGAGGGTTGTGAGCAGTTGAGAGCGCACAATCGACTTTTGAAAGTAATGATGCTGGCACCAAAATATGCCATGCTCTCAGATCTTCTCACTTCTTCCATGACTTTGAAAGTCATGTCACCAAAAAGGACATTTCAGAGGGAAAGTTTGCAGAGAATAAATTTTTAAAGTATTGCATAATTTATGTAATTATTTTTTATTTTCTTCTAGTCTGGTCTGATACTCCTAAGGAGAGTTTTGTTGGAATTTTTTCAGGTTCCCTCCCAGTGGTCACAGAGCAATGCTTCTCACAGAAAAAAAATCTAGGTTGTTTGCTTGCTTTGCTATGGATAAGACATTTTCTCACAATCTCACAAACCTTTACAACAAACTGGAGAAAACAGGCACTTGAGTTATTTTAAGGGTAATTTAAAAAAAAAAAGCCACTTCTCCTCCAGCATTTTAGTTTTCTCTACTGAGGGGTCAGAGTTGTAAAGGTGACAAGGAATCTCTTTATTATCATAACCAGTTCCACTCAGACTTGTTGACCCTGCATACAAGTTTGCAGTCATGTTACTGAATTGCAACATATCTTTGAAATAAGAGTGGAACTACAGTGTGGGTTTGTGCCATGGAATATTCCAAGCTATGAAGATGTGCTGTCCAACTCCACAGCTGCAGAACTAAGAGCACCTCTGAAAATTCTGGCCTGTGAGTCTCGTGGTATTTAAAGGTCTGCTAGCAGTTACAGGAAATCCCAGAGACGCAGCACTTCGTAGTGCAAACATTTTTGTTGGGACAAGTGGGTATTTGCCTCTGGTCTGCAGGCTGCAACAGCCTCAGCTGCAGCTTCATCCAGCAACTGCTGAGTTGAACCAGAAAGTCTGTCTAATTTGCTTTGTGAAAAATCAGTGGGAGAAGTTTTTCAGCTTCCAGTCCACTTCAGGAGGGAGTTTGCATCATCCTAGACATCCAACTATCCTAGACCTGCTTTGCACTATAAAATTGGACAATCTCCCCATTTTCTTTCTCAGATCACCCCAGGTTCCCATCCTCTGCTTAGTCTGTGGAGGTTTTAGCCTTTTATACTGTGTCTGGGTTTTCTGATTTCCATCTTGCTGCGTAAGTCCTTTGTTTTTGCCTTAAGCAACATACTTCAGGAATGAGAGGGTGTCTAAGCCAGGTCAGAGCAGGAATCTGCACATTGATACCATCAAGCATCCAGCAAAGTCTCTCAGGGTTTTGACTGGATATTAACACCATGCCCCTTTGTGACAGGAAACCCATCCAAGACCAGCAGCTCAGGAACTGTACTCTAGCTGCCTTCTTTGGTTTTGGTATGGATGTCATAACATTTTGAGGTAATTTGCTGTCACTGAAAAAAAGGAATTTGCTTCCCTGAAGAAAAAGCCCACGTCTATAAATGACTTGTATTTGTAGCTTTGTGTAATTTTAACGAAGCCCTTAATTTTTAATTTATGATGGTAGTAAGCTCTGTCGGAGTACAGTTTTCAACAGGACGGGGGAGCAGACAGACGTTCCACAAGCTTTTAATTTATTTATTTTATTCAGGCATCAGCCTCATGTACACAACAGATGTACATGGCTCATGACTGCTGGCAACCCAAGATTTCTTAGTTACAGAACATTCTTAAAAGCTTTTCAGCCAATAGCATGCTTCTAAAGTTTACAGACAAGTGTTCTAACTAGTCGCTTAAAAGCACACGTATACCTGTTACAAACAATACTCGCTTGTATGCTTGTAATAACAATGCACAATATTCCATTATAAAGCTTAAAACTTCAGTGTCTTTGCTAAGCACATTTTCTGCAGCTTCAATACTTCTCTAAGCCAAACCTAAGAAACTAACTTTTGTTCTAATGTCTTTGCAGTCTAGATTATTGTATCTTCTTCTACATTCTAATTTTTGCAGCTGCAACTGAACCTAAAATCCTTGCTTTATTTCTGAAACCTGCTTTTCTTACTCAAACTAAAAGCCTTCTCAACTTTTACATTTCCCACAAACTCCTGCACTAGCAGTGAGGGCTGTAAACTGGTAGCACCATGGAGAAAAGAGGAAAGGATATTTTTCACAGTGAGTCCTGGGGAGAGACAGGGACCATTTAATCAGACACCCACTGACAGTTTTGTAAAAAACATGTATCAGCACCTTCATAGGATCCCTTTCTGATGGGAACAAGGCATTACTGGAGCAGGACAAGCCAGTGCATCCACTGGGAGGGATTGCTTTCTCTTTGTGAACCCTCTCTAGTTTGCAGTAATCCCACTGCTTCACCCTGAGTTAGGCTAATCTCCATCTGCCTAATCTAGGAATTAGTGGAGCTCTGTCATTGTCTTCCACTTCTCTAAATGAAGCAGAAAATTGAAATACAATACAAACTAATCACTGCGTATTTAGAAATACCTGGAATGATCTTTTGGTGCCATAAAGGTTTGTATCCAGACTTGCAGCTGAGGACTGGACAGGCCAAACCACAAGAAAATAGCCAAAATGTGAAAACAACTAAAAATGGAACATTGCAATGCTATCTAGGATTCTTATCTTATGCAGGACATAATCGTGCATTAAATTAGGTGCTGAACAGTGAGACGTGGGTAGGAAATATTTCCAGGCACTCTCCTCCTCTGAGGGGAGAGACTTTTCGTAACTCTACACAGTGTATACTTTGTGCATTAATTACATTGGAAGATGCTTGACTGTGCTTCTGAAGGGCACATCTCTGTTTGCTCAGGCCTTCACCCCTGCCACTCTGTGCATATCATATACTGCATGGCTGAGTGGAGGGATCCACCTACAGAGAGGTTACACAAACTTGACTTTATACTCTAGAGATAGGCTTGGGAGTCTAATTTTAGGTATCCAGATTTGAACATTTTATTCAGATAGTTTTAGGAACTAAGGAAGTTGCTAAACTTCGGAGAATGAGACTCCCTCCCCTCCCCCGCTGTCCCCTCCCCTACCTCCAGATTTTATGGGAAAGTGAGTTATTACCGCTGTGATAATGCTGTGTCATCATGGGCTGGTTTTAGTCTGAAAACCTGCTCCAAATGGAGTAGGAGAGCTACATTATATCGTAAACCACAATCTATAAAATCTTTATTAGGTACATCACAATTTAACATTTTAACCCATCTTTTGTAATCAAAGACAAACCTTCAGTAATTTCCTATTTATTGTAGTTCTTTTCTCTCAGGCACCCTAAATGTTTTACTGCAACTGTTGGGAGCAAATGCTGATAATTTACCTAGTATACCCTGCGAGAAGTAAGGAAAATTTAAAAAAACCCCAAAGGATACAAAAGCCTTCTTCTCAGTTCAGGGGATCATTTTCTCTGGCTTAGAAAGCATTTCATTGCAAATATTTGACATTATGTGTTCTAGCATGGTCATTAAAAAAGAAGAGAGAATCTTTTAATGATTCTCTTACTAATTAAAAGGATTCCCACAGTATCTATGACTGTTCTCAGGTCTGTAAAACCAACCTGTGGCCACAGAAATGTTTCTGAAACTTTTAACTGAGAGTTCAAAAATCCCTCAGTTACTCAGCAAGGAAAATAAGCATGCATGCCCCCGCCCCTCAAAATAAACCCAATCTTAGCAAACACCAATTTTGATGGAAACCTAAAAGTAAAGCCCTTCTCATATAGCAGTTACCAAGGCCAACCTCCTGTTGATTTGTGGCCTCAGTCTTACTATAAGGGCATGTTGTGACCGCATGCTAAAAGGCCCTTGTTCTATAGGTTAAGAAAGGTGTATAATTAACCTTAATGGAGAGAAGCTGTTTAATAATAAGCTGTTTGATTGCTGGTGAATAACTTTCCTGAACTTTGGTGATTGATTGTAAAAATATGCTTATAGATGTGACATTTTTTTGCCCTGGGCCTTGCACTAATTAGAGGGAGTAAATATGGTTGTACTAAGGGACTCAGCCCTTATAAATTGTTTTTCAGTGTTGGATTCTGTCAAGAGCAGAGTTTTTGCGTCAAATCTTGTATTATCAGTGCAATTAATTCTGATCTATGCCAAAGTAATAAGAAGTGTGTGAATTTTGACACTTCCTGTCTTTCTATTAACAGGTGCTGCAGAAGTATTGCAAAACTGGCTGCTAAGAGCAGTTCCCAAGGGCACGATCAGGTGGTGGCTGGTGGGTGTTGAATGCGCTGTGGCCACTACCACGGAAACGTGGCTGCTGATCGCTCACTCGCTGCCAGTTCACCACGAACTGCCCGTGCAGTCCGTGCAGCTGCCTGAGGCGCGCTGATCAGATTGCTGATCTGCGCTAGCCTGGTCCTGCTCAGATGCACCTCTCTCCTTGTGTTTGTTCACAAGCTCAGATTTTTCACCTTTGGGGAAGTAAGTCACAAATTCCATGCTGTGGTGCCAGAAGAAATTCCTGCCGTGAGAGCAATGGGAAGTTTCAGCAGCTCCCTTCCTGTGACCACCCAAACTTGTTGTGTGGAGAAAGCATCCCCAAAAAGAAGGACATCCTGATCAAACAAAGGCTGAGGCATGTCTGTAACAAAAACAGAGACTGTCACAAAGGGAGAACAAAACTCCACTGCAGCTAACCATCACATGCTTGGGGGAATAACTTGCAAGGGTTACAATAATTTTAAGACATTTGCAGTGCCATGTTGTGGAAATTGTCACAGGACCAACAGAAATAGATGTTGTATCTCATGGTCTCAGGTGGAAGAAATCCTCTGTGTCAATGAGTTGATTCTAACTGGCGTGGTTGCCACTATGTGACTCACTAGAAACTGTGGTTGCTGCTCTCCCCAGTGTCCTTGTTATTACAGGCCAAATGGTTCTGTTGGTGGTCCTCTGTGGCAGGGAGCACTCCAGCTGTCCAGAGCTGCAACTGAGAAAGGGAGGCAACAGGAAACCCAGTACTCCCAGAGGACTCTGAAGGGATACACAGGGCCCACTTTGGATTTCTTGGTCAGAACAGGAGCCATTTGGATATGTTTATTTGTGTGTGTGTAGGATACCACTTTGCAAATCCTAGCAATTTTGTGCATCTTTATGCTTAGGCATTTGTGCTTCACTCTTTGAAAACAAAATTTCACAAAAATGTCATCAGAAAAAGTAAACTGCAGCAGTTTTCCTGAACTAAGCAGAACCAGGTTTCTTACAGTAAAGGAAAGGTTTCACACTTCCTGAGGTCAAGTTGCCCAGTCTTACCAATACTCTGGCAGAAATGTTTTAAAGTTCTTATGCATATCACACAGACAGATTTTGTGATTGCAAGACAAAGATAGACTGTATTTGTAAATATATAGATCTGTTCAGAGTTTTGCCCAGTCATGCTGGGGTCTGTGGTGAGACTCAGGGCGTAAGTCCAATATTCTTAAGCTGAGATTTTTCTCAAAAACTTGTCATTATATCATAAAAAAAATCTATCCTGTTTTTTATCATCTCTCTCTTCCCTGTCCACTTTTCAAGTGCAATAGCATTCTCCAAAATGGATCTTTCAAGATCTAGTTGTGGCTCTGCTGCTTCTCTTAAAAGCATCTCTAGTTCAGGCATGCATAATTTATGCGTCATTATATGGTAGAAAATGCTGCAGCCTGATGCAAATAGACATATATTTGCTGGCAGATTTCTTGATTGAAAAAGGAAAAAAATAACTAAAAAATATTAGCATCGTGCCACCATGTCTACTCAAAAATGTCGTTTAGACTTTGCTTTTCTTTACTATGGTTTACCTTCCAGATCAGGAGGAATGTGAACGACTAACATTACAGCCCCTCACTAAAAAAACCCAAAACATCAAGTTCTGTTCATGTTTGAGTGGCCAGATGCAACAGATTAAATTCAAATGTCAGTGAAAGCCAGTATTTTCCACTCACAGAGAGCTCACCTGATTCTATTCAGTCTTCAAACAGAGAAGAAAAGAAGGCATTTGCCTTTGGACAGAGATGTGAGCAGATATTCACTAGAGACATCTGATTATAGCTTTGTCCCAGATGTGTAATTCCATGGCAGGCATAAGTAACCAAGGACAAGCCATATAACAGGGACTCTGGGGTTGGCTTTAGCAGTGAAGATTCAGTTGAGGGCAGAGTCAGGGAAAAGTTAGCGTGGTATGTAAGAGTTTTGCAAACCAAGGCTGAGGAAAAAACTCAAAGAGCACAGTCTTCCTCCTTAGTCTGGTCACTTTTTTTGGCCCTGGTCATAGGGAGGGAGACTCTATACTACACACACACAGAAAGAGAAGCTAAAAAAAAGTGGGCTTAATTGAAGATTAGCACAGAAAGAGAGGGAGTTATTCAGTTAGTAATTATTGTAGGCACTACCTATAAATGCTGTAATTCTTAAAAAATGTCAGTATTCATGTGCAAATCAAACAGATCAGGTCTGTGCATGTGATAGTGCAGTCAGCAAAAGCTTGGGCTTGTGTCGTTAGGATAGAAGGGTTTGGGATCTTGCTGAGACAGCTCCTTACAGTTTTTACAGTTAATTCATTTATAGCTGTAATTTAGAATTTATAAAACTCATTGCTCATGTAATTAATGTAAGAGCTTCCCAATGTCAAATGAGATTGGCCTATGATAGCATCAGATATTTTGGAAGTAAATAGGAAAAATATCACTTCCTTGCACGAAATCTGCAAGAGTAAAGAACATTTGGGCTATGCATAGCTTTTGAGGGGATAGAAAACCATCTCTGGAGCTTCAGAAAGGCTAGTAGCAGGAGCTAAACCACAGGTTATCATGCCTTTTTTGGGAAATGTAGAAAGTGATTGCGAGATTTGAAAGAAAAAGCACCTCCTTGCAATACATATAGAAGTCTACCTCACTAAAAAATCTCAGACTGTTGATATTAATGTCTCTAATACATTTTCTATGTTACAGACACTATTTAATAAAATCAGACATGGAAGGCAAGCGAGGTATGCTTTGTATATTGTCAGCACTTAGAAGTGCTTGCTCTACTGAGTAAAGTACTTTCTAAAACTGATCCTTCAGGTCAGTGTTGTATTTTGGGCTAATGGCATTTATTGAAACTCTGAAGGAGGCTCTTTCACTGACAAAGGTTTGGTTTGGGGTTTGGTTGTGGATTTTTTTGTGGCCATGGATATTAAATTTTAGGCATTAAAACATTAGAGTGAATTTTTAAAAACTAGCTTGAGATACATATGATCTGAAAAGAAAGTAGAAAATTCATATTCTTTCCCGATAAAGTATCCAGTGGTATTACCTCTAGGACGATGAAAGTATTTTGCACTTAGAAATTCTGCATTTTCAGAGCTCAGCTTATCTGGATGCCCATTTATTAAGCCAAGGTGTTCTTGGAGAAAAACAAACATAAAAAGTCTTTTAAACCACCACAGTTATGGTAGACATGAGTGAAACACCCACAGCATGGTAAGGTTTATTCACATGAGTGGCTTTTTGCATTAGTAAATACCAAGGATTAAGAAAATTTCCAGTTTAATAGAGATCTTTTAATGGAGTAGAATTCCTTTTCCACCATCAAATGTCTGCAGGTAGGGTCCCAGCAATACCAGAAACAACCATAATGATGAATTAACCTCCTTTTGGCCTATAGGGGCTTGGCTGTGAAGAGTAGGAAAGCTGCTGTGATGCACCTCAAAGCCTGGGAGCTGGGCCTGGGTGGAGCTGCCGCAGGTGCAGGTCTTGGTGGCAGCAGCAAATACTCAAGCAAGAGCTTTGAAGGCCAGAGTGGTTGAACGTGAGTCGGTCAGTCCTCAGTGATAGGTGAGCACCATTCTGAAAGGACTGGCCTCAAGCTGTGCCACAGCATGTTCCAGTTGGACATCAGGAAGAATTTCTTTGCTGAAAAAAATGGTTAAATACTTGAACACAGGAAAGTGGAGTCACCATCCCTGGAAGTGTTCAAGAAATAACAGGGCGTGACACTTAGTATTATGGTTTAGTTGATTAGGTGGCATTTAGTAAAAGGTTGGACTCTGTGATCTTGGAGGTCTTTTCCAACCTTAATGATTCTATGATTCTATATCACAAGCAAAGGATTGAGTTCATCCAGTGTGTCCCGTGTGAAGTTCACACAGTTAGAGACTCATATCTTCCCCTGGCAGGAGCAGATGGGGATGTCTGATCCAATCTCCTGATCAGAGGTGGTCGCAACTGGAAATGGCTCAGGCTCCTGAAGAATAAGTCACCGTTTTGAAGCATGCAATATCTGGATTTCAAATTCTTTGAGACATTTTTGTCATGCACCCAAGAAAGTATAGGCTACTATACTTTATATAGTAAGAAAAAGTAAAGTGAGGGGTGACAAGGAAAGTTGGGAGTTGTGGAATAGCTTTGATGTGTTCAATAACTAGATGGACAAACACTCTTCAGACAGCAGACTCCTAGAGCCATGACACCACACAGCAGACTGTCAGTGTCCCTTTCTCATGTGTTTGCAAATTTAGGTGTTAGTATCCACTGCTCCAAAGCCACCTTGTGCAGATTTTGAACTTATTAACCACCACTTGCCAGGCAAAGCTTGGAGTCAATCAGAACAAGGCAAAAACCTTCTCTTCTCAGAATCACAGTTTTTCACAAAGCAATCACCTTATTTGTAGTTTTGGTTTGATCCTCAAATGAATGTGTTCACTAAACACTTTCAAAGAACAAGCCAATAAATTAAAGTCCCTAACTGTCAAACAATGGAGTCATGGGCTCAGAAGAGGTATTTATTGTATTGCACAATATTATTTTTCTTTACCATCGGACATCATCATTTTGTCACCTCTCCTGTTGCTAAAACCCTTCTTCTGCCCCATGAGAGCCAAGTACTTTTTTTGTCTTAGATGGTCTGACTAGTTAGCATGTCCAGTAAAAATCCAAAATACTGTTCTCAACTTTTGAAAAATGCTACCTCTATTTTATACTTGGGGAAAAAAAAAAGCTCACAGGCTAAAAAGACCTGTCGGGTTGTTTTTGTTTTGTTGTTTTTTTTTTTTCCTAGCAATATTATTTTGCCTGGTAGAAGACTTAATCTTCTTCCACAAACCTCAATAAAATGACATCATGAACTTCGTTACCACAAGATATTCAGAAAAGGATGAATATGTAGAGGTCAGGATTACCACTTACTGTTCAAAATAGCAACTGGAGGACATTACAGAAAATAATTACTCTATACTTGCCTTTTAAATTAATATATTTTCTTAAATTAGCTGTATGTGATAGAATACCTGGTTAGATGGATCTTTGCATGAGGGCATATTGTGTGCTTATAAATCATCTACTGTCAAATATATATTCCTTGGATAAGTTTCTTATCAATTCACTTTTTAATTATATTTTGGCTAATTTCAGAAAAATAAAGGCAATGTTGTGTTTCACCCTTATAAACAGGAAACATGAAATCTATGGGATTTTAAGGTTAACAGCTGAAAATGGAGAGCACAAGTTGCTGTGTAAACATGCATTTGCCACAGACTTTCTTTTAGAGCAAAAATAAATCAACAGTTAGAAAATAAATATGTAGACTTTTGAGTCTGGTCAGAGCAGGTGTCCAAATGAATGTTCCATTAATATGTTTGGCAGCATAAGCCTTTTTTAAATTTGGCATTATGTGGGCAACATGTCTAATTGCAAGGCATATACTGCCCAAATATTCCATTATCTTCCTGTTACTCTTGTTAACTCATTCTTATCATTCATAGTTTTACATTTGACTGCTAAACGCAATATTTTCTATGCATATTCACCTTTCTTCAGGACCACAGAGCAGGAATAATGCAGAGTTTACAATATTTGTCTTAAATGAGCAAAGTGGGTTTTTTGTGATGCGTGTGCTCTTCTTCATTGTCGTTAATGTACAAATGTTTTGGACCTGCTTCTGCATTGCATGCATTTGATGTGCTCATTTACAACAGCACAGAGCTTTTTTTGTTGCCAGGGATATACTAGGGGGTCCTTTCTGTTAATCCAGCAGAAGGCTCACCAATTAGCTAATTGCACCTTCTTCCCTTTTT
>VZRF01008401.1:0-18026 GCA_013396875.1 Vireo altiloquus | reverse complement strand
GGGGGGGGGGGGGGGAAGGGAGGAAAAAAACCCCACGAAAGCCCCTTGTGTACATAAACACTTGCTGAGCAACATATGCCTGCTCTTTACCTGATTACTTTAATTTTTTCATTAGCTCTTTCAGATATGTGGAATAAATGAAGAAAAAAATTGCAGCCATTATTAGGTCATCCATACCCCAGCTAAGCTGCCAAGGGCCAAACCCCCATGATACAAGTCATTTAATGCAGAGGTTTGCTTCAAGATTATGTTATCTTTCCAGCCAGAAGAATTAATAGAGATGCATTTACATGTCTTTATTTGCCGCGCACACACACACACGCAGATAGATAGTAAGATAGATAGATAGATAGACAGATAGATAGATGTAATGCTATAGGACCTGCAGGCGGGAGCCCCATGGTGCTATACAGAAAAGATAAAATGCATAAAGGATATTTGCACCTTTCAAATCTTTTCTGGACCTACAAGACAATAATTTTTATTGATTGATAAACATATTTTTATTGACTAAATAGTAATTATTGACTTTCTCCTTAAGAGAAAGAATCCTAAGAGCAGCAATCATTCCCAGAATGGCCTTTCGTTATTCTGGATTCAATACAAGCATGTGGAAAAACCCCATGATATTGGGGATCACCAGTTAGCTCTGCTGAAACTCTGCCTCAGTAACTGAATTCAGAAGGAGAAACAGGTTAGGTATTGTATATTGGCCCTTTCTTTTCTTTCAAGGATTAGAAAGAAAGATTAGAGATTCTCTTTTTCAGACTGATGCAAAAAGATTCAATTTGTCTCCCTCCCTCTGGTTAATAATTAATTAATTCTAATTAATTATTAGAAGCAGAAGAGCCAAACTGAAAGTGTGTCTAATATTTACCATAAGAAAATTTGATTGCTGGATTACACTTAATTCAGAATTTTAAAGGGGAACTAGATGTTACTCTGATTTATGGATATAATTTATTTTAAAATTAATGACTTCATTTGGTCTTAATTTTAGTTTTCTTTTAAATAATAGGAGAAATTTGTTGTGTCCATTACATCCTTTTAGTCTAGCTATTGCCTCAACTTTTGAAATTTTCACAAAACACCTCAAGTTATTGTTCCAACTCCATAAAAACAAAATATAGCATCTGCAGAGATAAATTCAAATTTCTTATTATCCAAATAAGAAAAGATTTTTCTTACTCAAAATACAATCCAGAAATAGATTTGATCCTATCAGATTAGTCTGGAGCTATACAGTATTTTCTTTTCTATTTTAGCTCATCAAAACCAGCATACTAATTTGCCAATGTATTTTATTTATTCATTATTATTTTTAGGGAATTAATGTGAAAATTCAGATAACCAGAGTCTTCAGTTTTGGTTTCTTAGAAAGGCCTAGCAATGCTATTCTTATCCTTGGTGTAAACAAGATACTGGATGATGAACTAGTTGAATAAGAAAATACTTCTTTTGCAGCATCCAAAAGTATGTCCTAAACAAACTAGTCTCTTTTTTCCCCTTCTTTTCCCCTTTTTTAATGGTCAACACTGCTGAGGTGTTATTGGTCTAGTTTTAATAATACAATATGCATAGCCAGAACGATCAAAACTGACTATGCATTGCTCATGTTTTACATAATTCATGTTTTCAAAGGAATGCCAGTACTGGGGTTTTTGTTTAGTTTTTCAAGTTTTTTTATTTGCATATTTCTTTTTTCATTAGGAAAAGTTCACAACTAAACTCACATTAGAAATATGAGCTAGAAGTAAGTACTTAGGCTCAGAACTGAACTTCCCTATGGCTATGATCATAAGACATGTTCTTTCTTTAAAAACAACAGCAAGTCCTTTTTACCCAGAAGCAGTGATTTAGCTAGATATTTACATATCACATCTGATAATGATTTTAATGTATTTTTATGTATATTCGTCGGTAATGCTGTATTTTAATCACTATGGAAACTGTTATCATGGTATTAGTAGTGCATAATGTACAATGTACCAGTGCTCATGGAAAGTTCAGCAGGAACATGAGCGCTCGGATGTTAACTACTTGCAAACTTCAGATATTGAGTGTGTGGTGTAAATTGTGGTATTGTACCATGGTTCCTTCAGCAATACCAAACCTACAAGTATGAGCCACTTGGAAGAAATATTGGCAGTGTAATGCTCACTGAAATGAGCAGAGTTGGATTCACCCACTGAACTGAATTCTGGGTGATTTGAAAGAGCGCATTCAATCTACTTTTGAAAGTCAGTATTGGACAGCTTGTTTAAAAAGTTAGCAAGGCAGCTGGTACAGACCATACCACTTCTTTGACTACTGCTCCCACTTTAAGGGAAAAAAAAAACAAAACAAGCTTCTGGCCTGCAGGACAACTTCATTCAGTTTAACAAGGTCTGGAAAGACCCAGACTGACTAATGGTTAAGACATTGTTGCTCTTAATGTAATTTAACTTTGTCAGTCTCTTCATTTGGGAGTGTTTGCAATTAGCGGTGCTTGATGCGAGGTCACTGCAAAAATTGGAGCTTGTCTCATGCCCTGATTTTTATTAAGTGAAAGAACTGTTTATTTCAATATCCATGATGATGTTTTACACATACATCCCACCCCAGTTGGGGGTGGGATGGAGAGATGGACATGTTGTTTTGGGAGACATTTTCATTTTCATGAGCGACTATGTCTCTCCTTTGTGACACTGCTGTTTTCGTTCAGACTGGGCATTAGTGACAGAGCACTTTGGTTGAAGGCTTCTCAGGAGGGCTTGCATCAGACCATGTCCTTGGCCACCAGAAAGCAGAAAACCAGCTTGAGTGGTCAGCTGCTGCACCAGGCACAGGACTTGTGCAGTCATGGAGAAGACACACAATGGCTTTGCAAACTCCTTACTTCAAAAATTCAGAGTTCTAGCCGACCATCATCTTAAAACTGACCATGTCCATTCCTGGTGCTGAGATGCTGCCTCCTGCTTCAGGAATTTCTTAGAGAAATTGATCATACAAAATGGAGAAAAGCTGGTAGGATTGTCTTCTCACAGAGAAAACTTTTCCTGGAATGGAGTTTTCCTGGAAAACCACTGGAGGGTTTTCAGCTATCTACTCTGCGTGGAAGAGAGGGTGGTATTTCCCCATCACGTCAAACCAGGTTCAGTGATCGTATTACCCAAACCTACAATCACCACAACTGTTTAGCTATTGAAATGTTCATCTTCTAGGGAGTAATAATGAGTATATGTTTTCCTTTGGACTACTTTTGTGAATATGCTTTCCTCTGGACTACTTTTGTGAAATTACATTGTTACTTTCATCCATAGCACTCAAATATTCTTTGTGCAGATCAGGACGCTGCCCTGCCATTTTGCATGGCACCATTGATGGTGACCTCACAGCCTTTTCCAGCTTAGACCTTGCTTTTCCATTCTCTGGAGAGTTCAGTGTTCTCTTCAGCTATGTGAATGTGCCTTCTCGCCATGCCTTAGAATATCAGTGTCAAAATCTGAGGTGCAGCTGGTATTCTTCAGTAAAAGTGAGAAAAGCTGCTATCCCAGTTAGCTATCAAGTTTATAAATGATGTAAGGACTTTGAGAGAGCTTGAATCTGAGTGAAGAACCCCCCAGGTCAAATATGGATAAAAGCAAACCTACAAGAGATAATATTGAACAAGACTCAGTCTTGAGCGTACTGGAAGTATCATAGCAGGGTTCTGCCGGAATGAACAGAAAAAACATTTTTGAGATACCAACAGAAGTTACTGTAGGGAGTGATAGTTCCTTTATTTCTCTTTATCTCCTTCTAGGCATTGTACCTGTTCATTAATCTGGCATTCTTAGTGAAATATATTAATCCTTTACTGCCACCTTAGTATTTGCTTAAAGCTCAGCATAGTGTGGGGCTGACTGGCCACAAGTGATTCATTCCTGGAAATGGTAGTTCACAGCTACCACTGCACTTGCAAATCTCTGTGAGACCACAGGTACTTAAGATGCAGCAGGTGCTTCTCAGCTCTAGTGCCAGATTTGGAGTGAGACCTGGAAACACAGGCTGTGCACTTGGAAAAAGGTATTTTGCAGTCATAGATCTGAACAAGAACCTCCTGGAATGTTACAGGACAGGCAGAACACTGCCTGCAGCTCCAAAACCTCCTCCAGTGGGTATCATAACTACAAAAATTTCTGTTACCTCCTTAGACCATAGCAACAGCAACATTCTCAATGCAATGTGAATAAGCCATTTCTAATGAATTGAGTGGCTGTATACTGGAATTATTTCCATCTATGGAAATAGATATGGATCAATATCTATTAATTTCCATCTATGGTATGGATTTAGATTCACCTTGTGTTGCTTTATGTTGTGTGGCATGTAGGATATGCATGACTTTCTAGGAATGCTGAACATATTGTCAGTTCCATTCATAAAAAATGCAAATAGCTTTCAATACGCAGGTCTTACATTCATTTCAAATAGTCATGACATTGTAAGTAATCTTCAAATTACAAGACAGTAGTGTTTCTATGCTCAGTTACAATACAGTAATTTTTTCTTTGCTTTTGAGTGTAACATACTTACTTCCTATGTGTTTCATCACCCAAACACTGAAACTAGTGAGTCAAAGTGAGTTCCCCTGTCATGAACATGGCAAAGTATGATGTTACTAACAGTTGGATTTGGGTGGTTACAAAACAACACATTTGCACAGCAGCCTTGTAGGCATAATTTAAATATTGCTCAGGGATCGATCTCTTCCTGCAAGAAAAGTGTTTTTATCTCTCTCTCTGTGAAGCAAAAGGCAAGTTGATTCTATATGTTAAGCGCTTATTTAGCCTTATCACCAAAGTAACAGGCTTTAGTGCCTAAAGCAGCTGTAAGATAGATTAATCAGTGAAGGGACAGTGAAGTTCTTTTGTCACAGTTGTACAAACAGACATAATCTAGTAGGCTCACTTGGACATAACGTACAAAAACTTCTCCCTCTGCACTCAAACCTACCATGCTGCCCACCTGGTTCACCAGGAGTGATCCAGTGCTTGCCAAATTCAACAACTTTTCAAACTGTGGGCGCTTGGGATAGCAGTGGAAGTGCTATTCTTTATAGCCTGCCTTCTGTAGCACACAGATTTGGAGCACATCAGTGCTTCAGAGGTGATGCAGGAAAAGATTTCCTGCTGGTCAGTGACTGTAGCATGAGCTACATCATGTTTCTGTAAACTCCTCTGCATTAGAAGTGGACACTTCTGAAAAATATCCATTATTCCCATCTGGGAGCCTTTTACAAAAGGGACCACAAATTCTAAGCCCTCCTGCCACACAAGTAGCTACTTTGGAAAGACAGTTCAAGGAAGCTTTTTTTCAGTGTCTAAGTCAGTCACATAGATGAAGATAGGGCCATCTCCTTCAAGGTACTGGATACCTTTCTTCTAAGAGGTTAAAGGATTTAGATTCATTACACTGCAGTGTAATGCATTGCCTGAGACTGCTGATACTGCTCTACAAAGCCCTTAGTGCCATATTCAGATGTGCAAAATGCCTAAGGGTTGGCTCATTTTATTGACACGTCCAGCACAGCCTGCTGGGATAAACAAGACATGATTTTGACCTGCTGCTCCATAAATCACTTGTTTCATCAGCTCAGTGGGCAGTTTCCATATGCCCCCAGGGTGGAGAGGGTCAGGCAGGGTGGTGGAGTGACTCATCTCCTGACATATTCACTCTTTGCGGAATCAAAGGTATCATCATCTGGCAGCAAGCAGCCAAGGTGAGCACCCACTGTGTCATTGGCAGAAGGAAGGGTTAGTGATGAAGTGGTGAAGGACATTTCTCATAACCTCCCACTAATCATTCTGCAGTCATCAAATTTGCATTGGAAAAATGGACTAACATATTTTGCTTTCTGGAGAGCAGCTCCTCAGAATCAAGCTCTGATGTCCAGAAGTCTGCAACAGGTCAATCCTTCCTTGGAAAAAGTGAGGAAAAGACCAGTCTGAATCTGCTCATCTCAGGGTTTTATTTTTTCTTGAGGCTATTCCTTCCTTAACTTTTATGTCAATATCTATTTTGACCAGTGAACGTCTTCCTGTAACACTAATGTTTCTCATCTGCAGAGGTGACTCTGAGTGCAAGGTCTGCCTGTATACCAGGGTCCTCTTCTCCATGATATTTCCAGACAGTGATGCCTGTTGGTCAGAACTGTACTGCAAACCCATCCTGCAGGGAAGTTTTGTCATCAGGGGGTTTAGCAAATTGCTTTGCAGTGTAATAGCATCGCTTTTGGATAGCAGATCAGGGCTGACTCACAAATTCATCACAGGAATGTGCTTCTGGGCCTATACTACTGCCTACAGAAGAAGGGAAAAGGTGACTGTCAGCAAAGGTATCATAGACTGGTGAAGGCATCTCACACTTTTCATAAGAAATCTTTCAGATACATGTGGTAGAAGTGAAGAGATAGATTTTCCAAGGGAAAACAAACTCCTAAGCTGCAAAAATAAGTTTTAGCATTAGAACCAGTACATAGTGACACTATGATATGGCTCTGGTCAGTCACAAAAATGTGTTAATGCTGTCCCTGAAGGGAATGAGGTATGCCATTCATTCGGCCAAAACAAGGTTGCATATGAATCATGATGCACGGATGTAAAGAGATGAATCAATAGGTAGATAAATAGATGATATATTTATACACTTGGATTTTATTAAATGCCGTAAACTTGCCAAGTAAAACCAATCAACTAAATAGTGCCAATGTATCAGCTGAATATTATGGACTAGGTCCCTGTGTAGAGAAAATTATTATGGTTCCGCTGGCAAATGTCAGTTTCATGGTATTATTAGCTACAAACTGCACTGTTTCAGATTTCCATAGAAAAGAACACTGGATCCTCTAGCCTCATGCACAGCAAATACCATCACATTCCCCTTCACAATGTGAACTCCTGTTCTGATTCAGCTGAAGGGGGTCTTACATGGTAATGATTTAAAGCACAGAGAATCCACAACCTCCTTTGAGTTATTTGTCTTTAGTATTAAAACAGAAATAACTACATTATAGAAAATGAAAATTCTTTTCATTCTGAATCTGCCTTCTGTATCGAAGCTCTGTCTGCATTCTTTTTCCTTAGTAGCTTAAGTTTTCATGCTTAGTCTGCTCTCAGGACCTTTTCTGCATCTCAGTTCTCTTCCAATTGCCTGACAATTGTTTAGGGCTAGACACCATACCAGTTCAGATTTTCCTTTTTAGGACTGTTCTAGACCTAGAGCTGCTTATTGATCTAACTTTTAGCTCCACATACATTTGGGTCACACAAATGAAAGGGTGATGGGTGGGAAAGAGTAGGGACTTCAGATGAAAGAAAGGGAAAAATCCACAAGTTATCAAGAAGAAGGTAGGTGGTCCCAAGTCTTTGATGGCTAGAAACTGTTACCAATATTCTTCCTTCTGAGGAAATATTTAACATTAATTCATCTCTTACCTTTTTCTTTGCTAAGTTTAAGGAACCTGATTTCAGTCTTTCCTGAGAGGAAGATTTTCTGTATCTCAGACATTATTTTAGATTCTTTTCCTGTATCTCCCAGTGTCCTTTTTAAAAATGTGACTGAAAACAGACACTGTTTTGCAACAGTGGTGGAAAGAAGTTGTCTTTGTTGTCTTGCACTTTGCCATGTTTCATACAAACAAGCTGTACAATGACTTGCTTTAGCCCAGTATACAAGACACCAAGATCATCTCAGAAAATTACCAACAGGCCTAGTTTTCGTTCTGCCAACAGTGATATTCTTTTCCGTTCTGTTTGGGGAATAGTTTCATTTACCTCCTCCCATTTCCAGTCTTCCTGAAGCCTCTGTTGGTTACTAGACCTGAAGTGTTTTATTTCCTTGCTTTTTTCCTATTTTGGCACTGAACCATGGATAGATAAGCTCATGAACTTTGGAATTAAAACATATAGCAGCAGGAAAGCATGTCATAACAATCAAGTCAGAGCCACTCACAGTGCTTTGCTGAAACTTGCAGGAATGAGGGAAACTGGGACCTCTTTGTCATGCTTTGAGCCTTTCTAGAAAGGTGTGTCTCTCCCCTTTGCCTGAACTTGAAAAGCCAAGGTTGCACTGCAGTGCATTCAGTACACACAGCCTGCTGTTTTCTTTTAAAGGGGATGTCAGAGCAGGAGTGGAGAAATGTGTCAGTGAAACATGGAAAAGTAAATACTTTTCAAATGCTGTTTACCATTCACCAAGACTTAATTTAGTTCTATGGATCAGTTCTCTAAGTGCATCTGTTTCTTAGAAAATTGAGGCAGGTAAGGATACAATACTAAGGAAGCTGTTAAAATGTCAGCCTTTGCCAATCATTACCACATAGCTACACTGACAAAGAAGAAGGTAATTGCAATATTTGCATAGTGACAACAATGGGATGAGTGATTTATGGATATTTTCGCGTGCTGTGAGACTCACTCTGTTCTCCTCTAGGACTTCCAGTACTGGGACACTGCAGACTCTGGAAGATGCATGCTGTGGTGTTTAAGAGACCATATTGGACTGCAGCTCTAGGGGTTCAGTGTCTCCTCTGAAAAGCACTTGGGAAAACTAATGCAAACAGAAAGTCTACACAGTGTTTTTCAAATGTTTCACTAATTCCAGTGTAGTAACATGGCTGCAGTACCTTTACTGAATATTGGGTATGAAAAGAGATGAGGGGTTGCTCTTGTACCAAGACAAGATGCTGTTTGCACTACATATGAACTGTGTCTGCTGCCACCACATTTTAGGAACTTGGATCTCGGTCAGGATGCAGAGAGGACAGGTAAGAATAATAGCAGCAAGACATGACTGCTCCAAAGAGTCCCTGGGGAAACAGACAAGACAGAAGTACGGAGAAAGGAAGGAGGGCTAGTAGGGAAGGGTGATCAAGAACTTTACACAAGAAAGCTCATCCAGCCATCCCATATGTTTCTGAGGAAGTAATGACCTTTTGAGAGTGTATCTTCTTGACCAATATTACGTCAGAAACAATACAGTTCCTGCCTGCCTAGGTTGTTACTCAGCTTCTGCCCTGGAAAATTAGTTTATACTCTTTGATTTTGGTTTTCTCTGAACAACAGCATGAACTCCTCTGCTGCTATCCCATTACACCTGTAATTTTTGTCAGTACTCCTCTTATGGGGGCAATGATGTGAGCAATGATGAAATATATTTAATGATGCTGTTGAACACAGTTCATAAGTTATTATGAAGTGTGTTTAAGTGGAGGCTGTGTCTTGTCACTTACTGGTTGCAAAGTGTTTGCACTCTTGTCAATGCCATCTTTGCTTTGGAAAAATTGCAAATAAAATATGTGGCCTACTGTTAAGGATTTGTTTATGTTCTGTTCTCTTGAGTTCCTGAAAGCACCTCTAATGATGGGCAAATGGCAAAGCAGATATTGCTCCCCTCCAAAGAGCGAGACTGTGGAGTATAACTAGCTAAGGTCCATGAAGTAGTCACACACGACAGAATTCAACATAATCCTGCTGATGTACTGCATCCCAGTAGGAGTTGGTTCAGGCTACTTGTCACTTACAGTAGGGACTTGGTGGTTCCATTGTACAAGGAGCTGTGCAAACACGTATTGGATATACCAAAGATGTGCATGCCAGGGAAGAGACAGGAGCCTGTTGAAGCTAAAGTAAATCTCAGAGCTGTATCCACAGCCAGATTAACAGAGTCACATGGGTCTGCATCTACGCCATTGCTGGGAGCAGACACTTTGTCTGAGGCATGTGCAGAGGACTGGCTTGTCCGCCTATAGCAGCTTTGTCCATAATGATGATAATGATGATAAGCCAGGACAGCCCGATGGACAGAGTTATGATTCTAGAAGCTACCAACAACACTACCTTTCCACTCCTTGAATTCCTCTCTTAGTCACCAGTTTGAACTGAGTCTCACAGCCAAACCAAAGCACTCTGAAAAGATTGAGTCGTAAAATGTTTCTAACCCCTCTTGGATTATTGTTTGAACAGCTGCATGTGATAAAATTACAGAATCTTATATACTGTAGGAGCTGTATGTCATAGACAGTCCTTTGGTGGCAGTCCATCCTGTCTTTGAATTGATGCCTGCACATTAATGCTATTAGTACCAAGTACAAACCCAAATGCAAAGACTAGGTTCAGGTGGTGTGATTTTGCTTTTGCAAATCAGCCCCTATCTGTGATGACTCAAAAGTTTTACAAGCATGCTTCCTTTGTTTTATTTTTCATTGTATTTAAGAAATATGTGGATGTTGCACCAACACAGCTGGTGGTCTGTCAGTTTTGAGAGTGCTTGCTGGGCCTTGGAAAATAATTCTTTATGAGGAAAATGCTGTAGAAAGCCCTTTGGGACTAAATTCAGCACTCTGAGTGCCCCTGGAGAAGGTAAAGAAAAAATGTGCAGACTAAGAGATGGATAGTACTGGAAAGCCTGGGAGCCATTCCAGCCCTGTTCCCCACTGGTTATCAGGTTAGTGAGACAACACATTTGAACCTTCTCACTGACATCTCTTTTTATTAATTTGGTGGACAACACCAAACTCAGCATCTGCCCCAGAGGACCCCTGCTGATTATTTCTCTCTGTCACCTGGCAGCCTTTAACCCTGCTAGAGAATTGCAAAAGTGATCTGGAGCTGAGCAGGCATCTGCTCTGGTAAAATGCCTCCTAAAATATCCACTTAACCAGAAGAGAAAAGCAAAGGACATAGACTGCTGCTGAAGCAGAAGAAAAGTCTTGAGTAAAATCAGAGATTAAAATCAGTGTGAGAGAAAACAGGTGTGCAAACAAGGATCAAAGGATGTGTTGGTGTAAATGGGCATCTGTCTCTCAAAGCAGGATAGAAACTCACTGAGTCCACAGGCTGAAAGGTGCACAGGAAGGGCCTTCAACAGATCCCAGGCCAAGGCTGTAGAGGCTGAAAGCATTTTCAGTCCCAGTGAGTGAAACCCAGGGAAATGTGTATGCAGAAAAATGGCTGCTCATTGAAGAGCTCTTTCCCACTCTACCCACACACAACCATGCGCTTTCCCAGATTCCCTGGTAAGCCTCCATAAAAAGAGAGATCATGAAGAACCAGCTACATTTAATGTTTAAAGAATCAGTTTCCTCTGGAAGTATGTTAGAATAAATCTTCTTGACCTGTATGTCATTCATTTTAAACTGAGAGGTCTGCATTGCCTGGTAGTTTGTCTCGTTTGAGCACTGTGGGTTTTTATTCCTCAAAATGACAGGTTGAGTATCCCAGAAGAGAAGTATATAAGCTGTACTTGAAAAATGGAGATTTGTATCCTATAAAACACTGCAAGAGAGCTAATGGGTCATGACAGAAATCTAATTGACCTGGGACGTCCAAAGCAGCATCCTAAGACAGTTAGGGTTAGACAGTACTGGGGAACAGACTAGGAGCAGGGAGGCTGTCGTGGCTGTATGCAGCATGAGGCACAAAAAAAGGTATTAGAAACCTGTGGAGAAAGGCAGAAAAGAACTACAGAAATCACCTAAAGTCAATAAAATTACTGTGAGGTTATTTGTGAAGCCTGGTCCATTTCATATGTTGAAGCGAATCAACTTGATGTCACTCTCCTGAGTATTACCTGCAGAAATGATCACAGACCTTTCTTTTCTGTTGCAAACCAAAGCAGAAGGAAGAAGGCAATTGCTAGGATCTAGAGCTGGAGTAATTCAGACGAGACAAAAAATGTGAAAGTGTTTGTAAAGAGCGAATCATATTCCCTGAACAACATGACAGATCTTCCTGTATGTGCAGACTTAAGAGAAAGACTGCAAATAATATAAGAAATACTATCATTCTGTTCAAATTTGATAAAATTCAGTGGCTAATATGAGATCAAATGAGATGATTTCTGTGATGTGCCTAAGTCCTTAGGAATAACTTGTGCTTGGATACTATGGCAAATATTACACCTTTTAAATTGCTTTCTAACTAACCATTTATTCATTTGTGTAGAAAATAATTTTATGGCTTGAGCACGAGTATTGAAAAGAGAGTATCTGCTATGTTCTGCTCAGGTTTTGTAGTAAAATTCTGTCTTCTGGAAGGATTAAATAGAAAGGGAAGGTAAGTTGCAGAGTGGCAAAGACATGACAAAGAAAAGCATGAAGCAGAAATTATTTCCAGACCATCAGATGCATTTCTGAATGTGTTTCTGCAGAAAAACCAATCTAATTTCTGATAAAGTGACTAAAGTAGCACTGCTAGGAAATCAAGGGTATGAGTTGGAAAGCAAAATGTTTTCTCTTTTTGTTCCTAATGCAGTACATGACAGTGTTAAATTATACCAGTGACCATACATAAAAAAGATTGCAGTAGTATTAATGTGAGGAAAAAAATTTGCTGTGCAGTGAGCTAGGTGACAGGAGGTCAACAAGTTTCCTTTTTTGCATCTCGCAGTAACATTGTACATCTGAAAGTAAAATTCTGTCACTCCATCAGTGTACATCAGTCTGCAGACTGGTTCTGAAAAAAGAGCAGCTTGTAGGTTTGTTCTGAATGTTCTCTGCATTGCCAGGGATGGATCTTGAAACCAAAGTTTCCTATATCTCAAATAAAAGCCTGTTTTTGCTTTGCTGAATATAAGAAAGCCCCTTTGTTCGTCATTCAAGATTCAGTCAGAACTTCTCCATTTTGAATGACCAGTGTTGGCCATCTTTTCCAACCTAGTTAATTCCGTGGTTCAATGTAACCCTGAGAGCAGTCAGTATCACAGGTTACAGAGAGAGGAAAAAGCAAAGAGACCGTTCCGTAATTAGGTCCCAGTGGAGAATCTCAGGCCTCTCTCCACAGTCCAGCTGCCTGTCAGCAGGTCCTGGCTTACTATTCCCAACTTGGCATCAGAGAGGGTCAGAGACTCAGAAATTGCTGTGAATCCTCTTCCAGCATACTTTTTTTTACTTTTCCTCCCTTCAGTTTCCTTTTCCAGTATGCAGCTTCATTAGCAGGGCAGAGAGACAGTTCTGAGAGCAGCCTGTACTGAACCCTTAAGTTCATTAACTATTCTCCAGAGCAGTAGCTAGCAGCACAGGACTCATTTCCAGCTAGCAGATGGAAGGCAGGAGGTCAGGAACAAGTGAAGGTCAGTAACGCAGGCTGGAAGAGACAGCAAAAGTTTTAAATGTTTATTTCTCTTGCTGGTTTTAGGGAATAACTCAAAATCTAGGACTTGCAAGAGTACTGGATGGGTTGCTGCAACATCACTGCCTTCTTCACCCAACTACACCACGGTCATAATTTGAGATCCTAATGAACGATCTTCCCCATGTACTGAATGGGGATTTCCTAACTACTTCTTGTAAGACACTTCAAAATATTTGGAAAAGGAGGCTGAGTCAGAGATAGCAGAGATAGCAAGGCAAAGCAGCAGGACAAAGAGACTAGTAAAAGCATGATGTTATCATGAACCACTTCCTGTGGGATCTTCATCCCAGCTGCTCCTTGTAGCTGACCTTCCAGTTTTCACATTACAGTGAGCCAAAGCCCATGATCACCAGTAGGAAGAGGCTGGTTAAGTTGAAAGGTCCTTGGCTGAGATGCTGTGTAAAAGAGATACACCTCTGCAAGAAAATAGCAATATATCTGAGCTGTGACACCTGCAAGAGTGACAGTTTCTCCTACAGGTGCACAGCAACTCAAGGAGAAACCTTTTTCACTATTTTCGTCATGGACTAACGAGTGTGTGGTTTTCATACAGCTGGTGTGATACACAGAAATTGCAAAATGACAGGGTACTGATGCTTCTGGGGAGTTTGAAGATGTGTCATGCCTTTAGCATTTATCAGTGGAGAGGTGAGGAGAGCCCTGGCCCAGGGTTTATAACTCTTGTGGCTTCTGTTACAGCACTACCGCCATAACACAGCAGAGAAAAGCTTTGCAAGGCTTGCTTGCGTGTCACTGCCAGCTGGTCTCAACCAGGGCACCTATTGGTAAGTTACATTTTAGGCCAAGTCTGTTACATGATCACCTGTCCTCAACTACCTAGGGACCTTTTTGTCTTGTCTTTGATGAAAGTTGCTTTTGCTGATAGAGACATCGCTGCTCCATGTTATTGACCAGGAGAATGTGGTTATGAATAATCTCCCTCAGCAGCATGTTGTGCAAGTACTAGGAAATTGACAAAGGCAGTAGGCCAGGTTGGATGGAGCTTTGATCAAGTTGGTTTAGGGGAAGGTGTCCCTGCCCATGGCAGGGGAACTAGATGATCCTTAAGGTCCCACATTCTATGATTCTATGATGGTCGGAGAAGGTGTATTCTCCTACCAAGCTGTTGCACATTGCCGATAGAGAGGGAGAAACTCCTTCATCCATCAGAGTCCTTCTGCCCTGCTTCCCATCCTGTGCTTCTGTGCAAAGACTGCCCAGTCCTCTTGGTCACATCAGGAAGTCAACAACTAGGCAGTGTCTTACACCGAAGCCAACCCTCAGCAGTGCCACAAGCCACACTGCCATGATGCAAAGCATGCAGAGTGTCCTCTGTTCACAGTGTTAAGAAAGAAAGAGCTGAATTAGGGCTGCCTTGAAAGGGACATTCATGTATTCAGTGTGCACACATCATAATGCAGAATTTTGTGGTGTGAAACTCACATGTCTTTCTATTCCTCAGGATGTCCCCTCTGTGCCCTAGAGCACTGCTACCCTGTCTTCTTTTGTTTTTTTAGTGTGATGACCTACTGGTTTTCCAGGCAAATTTTTCTCCTCAGACATAGAGAAAGAGAGCTCCCCAATACGTACCAGGCTCTTTTCCAAATCAGGGTCCTAATGTGGGTATCAGCTGTAAAAAAGGCTTTTCATACCCGTGAATCCAGTCATGTACTACACAATGTTCAAGAGGAAGTTTGTTACTTAAATGCATTAATTTCACTTAATTAATTTAAGTGCATTTAAATAACTCAGTGAAATTGGTGAGAACAGTTAATCTAATGATGAGAATTTTTTTTGTATGTTTCTGCAGATATAGGTATTTCGATACTCTGAAAATAATGGCTTCTGGTATTTACTTGCTGTGTTCCAGTGGATTGCCTTTGTTCTGTGATAAAGAGGAATTATGTTATCATTACAATATTCTCAATTATGCTGGTTGCAAAATTTCATTACATTCCTGGGAAGCTTGGAGGCCTGAGCCCAGAAAGTTAAAGAACCACCCATTTTTTTCTGTTTGCATAAACTGAGTGAAGGATGCCTTTGCAGCTGAGGAGTTGAAAAGGCATGTCTCAATTTCCTAGTGTCTAACACGCATATTATCTACTCAGACTTACAGAAAACGTTAGCCCTCCTAACTCAGGCAGTTTTAAAGTGTAGGGGAACCACTAAGTTGCTGATCATGTAGATTCTTTTCTCAGCTGTTTACTGAAAAAGAGGCTGTCATGGAAAGAAAGGTACACTGGAAGAAAATAGACAGCCATGCTCATCTAACAAATTGGACACAGAGCTTTTGGCTATAATTCAAAAGTAATAAAGAATTGCAAGTTAACGTGGCCTTCAAATTTTGCTAATATGTTTGTGTCACCAATCCAGCAATATCCTAAGTGCTGCAGTGCAATGCAATTACTAGCAAGTACCGCAATATTTTATGAGGGTACTCCTGCCAAAATATGGTACACACTTTGAAACTCTTGACTTTATTGAGAAGTACTTGACAAGGTTTCAATTCCACTATGCTTATTTTTCATGCTTTTGAGTGCTACCATGTTACTAAAAAGCTATTTCAAGCACATCAAATCTCATCAGGAGGGCATTTCCCTCAATATGTACCTAAATATTAATGATTGTTCTCTGTTGATGATATTGCTAACTATTAAGCCTGTGTTGTTAGGCTGGGATATAATCAACTTCTATTGCACTTTTGAACAGAGAACTGACACTGCCTTCTAGCTTGAAAATTCCCTTCATTTTCAGTATTACATTAGGAAAAAAAAATTTAAATCTGCAGCTTCAAGCAAACTCTGTTTATGACCAAAAGGAAAAAAATTACCACTGTGCCGGGGATTTGTCCAGACAAGTTAAAGCAGAGGCGTATTGACTTTTCCTAGTGTTCTTTTCCCCCACATCTGCTCCTGAACACGTTTGCTTTAACTTGACAATATTGTCACAGGGGAAGAAGCAGAAACAGTGCCAGAGGAGTGGGCTGGCAATGGTGTTTCCGCACAACTGGAATGATTTCCTTGTGAATCACCCATCTCACGAACCAAAGTACCCATCCCCAGCGTGCAAGGTGCGGAGGAAAAAGAAAGACAAAGTATTCCTTGCTGCTACTTCTCACTATGGAAACACTTTGTGCTTGTTTTTCATTCTCAGTGACGGTAGGAAAGGGGATTCTCTTTCATCATAGATGTTTTATGTGCTGTTCCATTCACATCGTTCATTTTTCATGCCATTGGCACCAAGGCAAGCTACACATTGGCAGCTTTGGAAAAGACTTCCATGACTCCCACTGTGCTCCATGGACATAAGTCTTTCAGTTGTTCAGTTTGGAGACCCCTCGGAAGGGTTGTTTCCTGGTTATACCTCTAATGGCTGTGGTCCTGGAACAGCAGAAGTGCAGGAGCAGGGCACAAGCTTCATGGAGCTTTGATCTCAACCTGTTTTCTCCTTCCCTGGTGTCATCTGCAGTTTCTGCTCCCTGGTGCCCTCAAATGAACCAAAGACATTGTGTTTTGTCTCTGTTTTGTCTTCTTTTAAGTAATAGAATAGATTTTGGAGAGCAGAAAATTTGTCTTGTAGGTGGCATTTCAGGTCCAAGTCTTCAACAGATCATTATGTGCTGGTGGTGTTCAGGAAAGGGAAGATGATAATCTAGAAGTTGATGCTGCAGTTTTGGATAATTGTACAATTTGTCCTGCAGCACAGGCTGTCTGGTGCAACTGTCACTTCATCAACAGCATGGCAGAGAGGGGATGAGGAGTAAGAAAATCAATTCATTCACTACAGACTATCAGCTAAGAGTCAGAATCCTCTGCAAACAATACATGGATTTGGTACTGGACTGTTCTTCACCATTGTCAAGTACTGCCAGATTATAACGAGCCCTTTGTGCATGCATTTCTGCAGGAAACAGATTTGAAAATCCAGAAGTGTCACACAAATATTTCTAAATTTTGCTTGAATTAAACATTTACTAAATTTTTTAAAAATTTAAAATTATGTTATGTCAGACATGTTTTTGATAATTCAAAATATGCAACACTGTAACAAAACGATCTCTTTTCTACCCCAAAAATGGGAAAGAATTTTTAAAAATCTTTTATAAAAATAGAAGAAATCCGAATTGCATTAGCAAGGATGATTTAATTTAAAAGTGCTAGTAAAGCACAGAGGGGGAGTTAAATATCTATGCACAAGATTGTACAGTTTGTGTTTTTAATGCCCTTTAAAAGGCATGAAGAGAAAAATAACAAATATAATTTAAACAGCAACAAAAATCCAAAAGAGATTCCTGCCAACACCAGTGAACATGGAATTGTTTCCCAAGAAGGTCTGGGTAGAACAAAGGAGTGAAAGAAAAAGGTTAATATGTAAATTAGTATATAAATATTAGAAGAACAGAAACATCAGATGTTCTTGTAGACACCCCACAGTGTCTAGGGTGATCTTAATGTTTGAAAAATATTATAGAAGCAGACCACTCTAAAATGTAGACCAAACGTGAAGCAAGATTTTTGCTGTCTTCCCTAGAACAATTCTTGGAATGTTTCTTATGTAAGAATAGAACTATTAGGAGGGAAGTAAAAAAGTTCAGAAATATACCAGTAGGCATCTTCTGAACCTCTTTTTGCATATATTTGCTGAAGTATTCCCATGTGGATAGCTAGTTGAATGAAAATATTTGGTTCACTGTGTTGAGCTTTTATTTTCCTCTTAAAGAAATGTCATTGAGAGACTACCAAGCTTTGCACACTCCATTGGTTACTAACTGCTGTTTGTGTTTCATGCGGGTACCCGTGATAGGTCCAGAGCTGTCTGAGGAGCATCAAGGGTTGCAGAGCCCTGGGAGCAGCAGTAAGGGACTCTGGAGCA
>VZRF01008399.1:1136788-1234201 GCA_013396875.1 Vireo altiloquus | reverse complement strand
GGCTGCCGGCGGCGCGATGGCGTCACGCGGCGCGCGGGGGCCGCCGCAGGGAGCTGCGGCGCAGGCGGAAGGTGGGAGCGGCGGCCGTGGCGCGGCGATGGCGGCCGGCCCAGGAGAGGGGGGCTGGGGCGCAGGATAGTGGGTGTTTTGTTCCTCGCCGTTGGAAGGAGGCACAGAGCCACCCCGCTTGGCTCCTTGCCCTTTTTCGTGTTTCATTGCTTAAAGTTGGGTTTGCGGTGGTGGGTTTTGTTGTTTTCACTACGCCCCAGTTGCGCAGTCGCGAGGTGGGTAGGTGGACACCGCACCCCGGTGCGGGAGGAAGCTCGGAGCTGCCTGGACCAGCTGTGAAACAGGGTGCGAAATGGGTCCTTTTGCGATTTATTTGTGTCTGTCCTTAAGCCTGAAAAGCTGAGCATGAGCCGGCAGTGCGCGCTCGCAGCCCCGAGAGCAACCGGCTGAAGCGAGGGTAGCGTGGCCAGTAGGTCCGGGGAGGGGATTCGGCACCCCTCCTCCGCCCTGGTGAGACCCCACCTGGGATCTCTGGTGAGCCTGCCGTCGGCTCTGGGGTCCCCAGCATCGGAAGGGCATGGAGCTGCTGAAGCAAGTCTAGAGAAGGGCCACGAAGTTGGAAACGAGGACTGAAGCACTTCCCCTATGAAAACAGACTGAGGAAGTTGGGGCAGTTCAGCCTGGAGAAGGGAAGGTTGCCTGGAGACCTCACAGCAACCTTTCAGTATCTGAAGGGTCCTACAGGTCAGAGAGGGACGCTTGATCGGGAACTGTAGTATAGGGCAAGGCAGAATGGGTACAAATAAAAAGGGGAGAAATTCAAACTAGATATTTAGGAAGAAGTGAGGGTGGTGAGACACTGGAACAGGTTTCTCAGGAAGGTTGTGCATGTCCCAACCTTGGAAGTGTCCAAGGCCAGGCTGGATCAGACCTTAAGCAACATGTGCGTAGTACATGTCTATAGTGGGAGGTGTCCCTGCCCATGGCAGTGTTGTTGGGATTAGGTAATCTTTAAGGTCCATTCCAGACCCTTAACATTTGATGATTCGCTGTTTGCTCTTGAACCCGAGCAGAAAACTCCTGGCAACCGAGAAGGGGCACTCACTTTGGCCTTCTTTGTTTGCAGATGCGTGTTTTAGATTTTAGTAATCGTGACACCTGCAGTCACTGAACCACATGATTCTTGCAGTCTGTGGTTAGAGAGAAGAGTAAATGTGAGTACTGTAATTCTCTGAGTAAAAGTAGTAAAGGATCTGTCATGAGACAGAATTTGGAGGCAGGAGAGGTGTCTCTCGATTATCAATGTCTTAGAAGTATTTCACAGAGTGGTGCACCCTGTTGAAGTGAATGAACAGTATTGAAATGATGGAAGTCAAAAAGCAGTCTCCTGTGATTCTAACAGTGCTGGGGTAAAGCTGATGTTTTTCAAAAATCTCCCAAACACAAGCAAAAGAGAAGGGAAAAATCAAAACCTGGGGAAATGAGAAAAGAGGGAAGACATGTTAAAGGGAGGAAACAAAATGAGTCCCCTTGTTTAGAAATGTTGGACCTTGATGATAAAAATAATGTAAGCACCTTTCTTGGTTTGCAGAGATTACATTAAATTGAAGGAGAATATCAAGCTTCCATATTTCAACATCAGGTTTACACATGTAACATTTTATCGTTTTCAGTTAATTGCGATTGTGGTAACAGAGACCTAATTTGATACTTAATAAGGGCATCTGTTTACAACAAGAATTTTATTAGCATGTGAAGATACTGCTGTGTTTTTACATCCATTTAAACACATTAACTCAGTATTTCAGTTGGTATAGATGCATCCATGCAGACACTGAAATTTCACTTTAAAGATGCAAGTTTCATGTTACTTCTGCAGTGAACGCAAAAAGTATTAGTTTATATGTAGTAGTTCTTTAAGCCTTGTTAGTCAAAATAAAAGACTTGCAGTAAATTACAGTAAATTATGAACTTTAAAAGCAGTTGGTTTCTGAGTTGTATTAAAGCCCATGTCATACTGAGTAATGTCTTGATGGAGATATGACCATATCTGGTATTTAAGGGAGGGTGACTAAGAAGTAGGAAAGGAAACTTAGAAGCAGAGAAGTTAATTGGAGATACTTAGTCACTAAAATCAACAGTGACATAATTGATAAAAAACTGCTTTAAACTTTTCTTATAATTGAAATTCAGCCCATTAAATTGAGACGTTTATAGAGTTCTTTAATTGGAGTACTTTATATGGAGTGAAATAACACAAACATGGTTTATTGTGACCTTTGCCATCATGACCTTTGCAGTAAAAAGACAGGAAAAAAAATGCTACCGGTTTTCTGCTGTAATTCTTAAATCAATCATTACTTTTTTTTCCTTCCCCAATATGCAGAATGTCAGTGGCTGCTTACTGTGTATTTTGCTACAGAAAATTAGGAACCTCTGGTCCAGCCACAAAAACACACCTACCCTGGAATGATATCAGTAAGTACAGTTCATTAGGTATTGATCTGAAGTATTAAAAAAAAAGAAATGATATGATACCATGCATAGTTAAATGATACTTAAGTTCTAAGCCCGTGAATACTTAGCGATCAAAAGCTTCTGTTTGTCCCTGCTCTCTGCTTCTGACCTTGCTTTGCATACTGCTATGTAATATGACACCAGCGGATTATCTGGGAACAGATACAAACACTAGATGAGAGTCTTTCCCTGACTAAATGTGATCTCCTTAAATGATCTTCAATTCCACTTATATCTGATATTTTTTGTAACCTTTAGAGCCATGAAATAATTGCATTCATAAACAGTGAATAAAGCATGTTTCTGTTACTTCCTTTTTCAGTCAGCTCTGCAGTCTCTCTTGCTTAGTCTCTGCTTTCTTATCAAAGCCTTTGGCATATAATGACAATTCTTAAAATTCTGAAGCTTATTTCTGAGCATTAAAGATAGGATATTCCAATTTCTGCTCTACAGGAAGCATTGCATTTTTTTTCTGTTTCAAACTTTTCTGCCAGTTATTTCTTCAATATGTAGCTGCTGCCTCTTGTCTGCATGCAAAATTCTTATGGCCTCACAAAGATGGAAGCTGGTAGCAGTGGTTGTGAGGCAAATCTTCCAATTTATGCTGAGGAAAAGAAATAATTCATGATAGGTGAGATGTGTTATGTTGGGTTTGCTGCTACTGGTAATTATAAGAGTTTCTCTGTATAGAGATCCTTCTATCCAGATAATCAGATCAACTTTGTAGATACAAAGTAGCTGAAATCTGAAAGGAATCATTAGGCTTAAAAGGCAAATAGTTTCAAGTAGCATGTGTTTGTTATCTGTTTGCTTTATAAATTAGATTCAATGGAATTATTTTTTAAAATATATTTTCTTATGGAGACTGCAGTACTTCTGAAAGAACGTATGTAGTCCTGTATGTAATAATATACATAGAATAAATAGCTCCAAAATGTAAGAAAAAGTTAACTCTTTAAAATTATTTAGAGTTCCAAATCACTGCTAGTGTTACAGGCAGAGAAAGTTTACTGTTGATTCTTGTAGCTGAGCAATGAATGCAATTGAGAGGTAGCAATAGTCAATGTAAATAGCACTGGCAGGATACATGTTTTATCTTCTTCCTTAGGAGAGCAGGAAATTGAATCAAGTAATGTCTTCTCCATTTGTAAATTTTGGTTTCTAATTTCTTGAAAGCCAGAGAACAATAGCAAAATTTTTTAAAACTTGTTCTTATTGGCTGGTATTCTTACTGTCTGATTATCAGATGGTAACTGTGTTTGTATTGAGGTGATGCACACAACTTTGTTTGACATTTGGTTTTAATTTTTTCAAGGAAAAATTGCAAAGGTAACCGGATCGCTTATACTAGGGTAAGTTGTAACTGATGAGCATGTATGTAACTTATGTACACAGTTAAAATTTTAGTATGTGTATTTTCCAAAAAATGTGATAGTACTAGGGGATGTTAGGCATGGTGGAATATAGTCTTGAAGCACTATTTCTGATAGTTATAACTTATTTCAAGTATTTTATAGCCTTTTCTCTACTTTGCTAGATCGAAATAATCTGCAGACTATTATGTACTTAGTAAACTCTGGATGATTTATACCAATGTGGTTGCTAACTTTTTTTTCATTATATTGTTTTACTTGATATTCATATGTAGTTTTCTTTTCTTTAAAGAGGTTTTGTATTCATTACATATGAAGTCCTGTCCTTAAATAAGTTACTGCAAATCGATACTCAAGCTCTACATCAAGAAAAACTTAAATCCTATGTATATGTGCGTACAGCTTCTCTAGGTCCAAGTGAATATCGAGGTAAGATGCATAATTGTTTGAGTTCTAAAAACAGAATTTTAAGAGAATAGAATGTTTCTGGAAGTCATCCTTATGTAACAAGGAAAGTTATATTTCCTGAGGTCTGTTACTGAGAAATGTCACCAAATTTATTTTAAGCTGCTGGTTTGGTTTTTTTTTAAGGTAGTTCTTTATATACATAGTTCTCTCTGTATAATTCTCTTTATATAATGTCTTTTTGTATGTGTGTGTGTGCATTTTTTTTCCATTTATTTATGAAAAGTGATGTGAGGGAACTGCCTTTCAGATTGCTAGTAATATAAAAATACTCTTGTAGGGATCACATACAAAGCCAGAAAAGAAATCCATAAAGCAGTGAGGAAAATTCTACAAACAGAAGCTAAAATCTTCCGGACACCTTTCAATGGTAGGTATTGAAAGCAGGACTTTCTCTGATTATTATTTTTTAACAGTAAAAGGTAGGGCATTTAGGAAGTAAAATATTTTTTCTTACAAAGTGAACATGTTCTTTTCTTCTTGAAACAGAGATAATATCTTTTATAATATCTATATTAATATGGATTATCAGTCAGTTGTCTATTTTCTATGTATTAAAGCAGTTTTTTTTTTTTAAGTAAATGAAAATGATGGTTAAGGGAAGATTTGAGGGTTGGTTTTTAACTCGTTCCAGAAGAGATTTAAAGCTTAGGAGAGCAGATTAAAATTTGATACCAGTTTTATGTACGAAAGGTGATGTGAGATGATATACTCTCAAAATCTCATTTTAGAAAAGTATGTTATGCTTTCATCAAAATTGATAATATTAACTGAAAACAGCACAGGTTTTTTAAGTGTTGCTACTTTTTTGAGTAATTTAAAGCAAGAATTTCCATTTGTATAAGAAACTGTGCTCCTGAGGCATACTGTCTATTCTCATTTAACTCTCTGTTAAATGATTATAGCAATGTGCATCTCCACTGTCAACCTATGAAGTTAATTGTTCAAGGTCAAAGCCTCAAGAGTTGCTAACAAATTGCAACTCCTGCTGGTGATTCTCATTGGTAAGCACCAGCCAGGCATTGTGTGTGTCACATAGATATGAAATATTGACTTGGTGCCACTAAAATGAGTCAAACTTACCATTTTAGTATCAGCATTTTACTGATGCCATTCTGTCATTGTTTATTGTACTAATTTAATGTTAAAACATTACACTCTGAATTACTGTGAATGAGTGATATTCAAATATTTTTAAAAACCATATTTCCTTACTCAACAAATAGAAACATGGCTGGTTGAAATGTTCATTAATAATAACTGGGATTTCATTTGTTTCCCGGTCAAAGAACAATTCAGTACCTTTGATGGAGAGGATCATGAATGTGCCTTATGGCTTCTCTTAAAGAGAAGTCAGTCAGAAGACAAAGCAGTCCGACTGCAGGCTGTACAAGACCTGGCAAGCAACAGTCACTGGCATGGTAATGTATGCTGATGTAACCTAATTTGTCCCAGAAATTCCACAGTCTCAGTTAGCTGTTCCAATCTGCTGACAACATGAAGAAAAGCTAGTAGCTGTAAGAAGCATAAATATGCTGTGAAACTTGGTCTAAAATGTGAGGGAATTATTTACATTTCAAGTAACTGTTCTTTCTAATACCCTGACAAAGTCTGAGTGTCTGCAGAGCTGGCCTCTCTGTTTCCCCACTGGAGAACTGTAACTATTGCTGTGGTGAGGAAGAGCAGTTCATGCTCATTAATTCCTTGGGCTTTCTTTTGGGACTGCTAACACAGTCACAAGTTCTGGTGGTGATTTTTTTAAGGTTCTGTAGGTGTGAGTTTAAGGCCATGGTTAAGTTAAGAAAAATTGGTTAGGAGCTGATAGGTAATAATGACAAACCAGAGGTAGCAGGCTTGTATGTGCAAGTATTATCTGTAAGCCATTTTTTGTCCTAGTTATTATTTAATAGTAATAAGTTCTCCCTCTTGCTCTAGCAAATATCCTTGAAACCCCAAGCAAAGCAGAGGTGTCTGTATGTGTATTTGTGTTTCCTCCCCTCTTTTATCAACCAAACTACATAAACTAGGTGACATTCTATTCTGGATTCTCATACTGGTAATTTGGTCATTTGTGGATCTTTCACTCTTCCAAGGCAACTCCACACCATGGAATTTATCTTGTTTCAAATTGCCTCTTTGAAATTCTAAATAATTTCCGTAGGGAATTTACACCAGCAGACTGTTTGAAAACATTTGAAAGCTAGGATGTACCAAACCTGAAGCTTTGTCCTTTGTAGAAAAATACTGTTAGCAGGTGATTTCAGGATCTCAGAGCCCAAGATGTCCAGTATCAGGAATTCAGTTGCTTTTTGTTATCTCCCTCTTTCTGTAGTGCTTATTGTTGTAGTATTTGGATGTTTCACAAACACTAATTATTCTTGCCAACTGCCTCATGAGGGAAACAGGCTTTTTTTTGTAACCTGATACTTCAAAACCAAGTCACAGAAAGTTTGGACTGAAAGTATGTACTAATGTTTCACAGCTAGGACCAAAGTGTTCCGTTCCAGTAAGCTCAGTTGGCACATATAAATGATCTCCACCAAAGAAAAAATATTGCCAATCTGTGACTGTGAAAAGTATATTTTAAATGACTTAGTAGTTTTATTCTACAATTGTATAACAATAACAGGAATAGAAGAAAATTTTTATAGAAAAAGTACTGATTCACATCAAGGTTATATTTTAATTTCCTTCCATTTGCCACTGAATTATCAAACTGGCTTTTATTAAACAGTTAGTGCCCAGGTGTATTTCAGCTCAGTATAGTGCTCGTCTAAAATCTGCAGTTTTTAACTATTGGAATTTGTGGTTATGAAATCAAAGGGTTTTTTTAAGTAGACTGCAGAGGGATGGTTCTTCTTTTCAAGTACATTTACAAAGTAGATCGCAAATTACATTTAAAACAAAATTAAGTATTTAAAGTTAGGGTTAAAACTAACATTGAAATTCTTGTACAACAGATTATCAATATGGCACAGTCGCTCAAAGCTGTGATCAAAGGACTGCTGTAGGTTTGGCTCGGTCCAGAGATGTCGACCTTCGCTTTTTCTTGCCTCCACCACAATTGCCAAAAGTAAAGACTGTAAGTAAAGGAAATGTAGGTATTAGATGATTCTTAGTTGCTTGCTTCTTTTTACTGCTTTTTTTGTTGTTAACTCTTTAAAGTGGAGTTCTTCTAAAGTAACTAACTAGTAATAAAATTAAGATCCAAATGTGTGATATACCCCTGGGGTATATCTGCGTTAGCAAATGGCATGATGGAAAGAAATAAGGTTGTAAGCATTGATAAATTATTGTTCTTGGACTATCTATCCAGATTACATATTTACAAGCAGTGAAGTCTGTGCCAGTTACCAGTCTGACAGGCACACTGCTTGTCTGTACCCAGTAGCCAGTGTGAAGAAATCATCCTGGATTGCCTTGTTGACACTGACAGAATCCTACAAATAGAGCTCCTGGAATCCTTTGCCTCCTCAATACTACTGTGATGCTCTGCTCTAGGCCCACCTCTTTGCTGCCAGCTTTTGGGTGCCAACAAATCCTTATTGGATAAATTTGGCCTTGCTTTCTTCTTAAGTTAATTTTTACGTGTATGTGTGTGTATATTATATATGATGGTCTGAGGACTCATGTCATCACCTTCTTTAATAAACAGAACTGGCATATGAAGTATAATATACAAGGTGTTTTATAATGCTAATAGAATGAATAGTGGCAGAAGGCCCTTTCAGAAAATACCTGTGCATCTTAATCAACAGAACTCTGAATATCAGCCTTGATTAGTAGTGATATTCTCAGTTTTTGCTTTCTTGTCTTTTTAACATTGTGTGATAGCTGATGTGTACCTGTCAGTCCTTAAATACTAGGTTACACTAGTATGTGGTAGTGGATATATTTTTACAGCAGTATGATTGCTAGGTGATTGAAGCTAAGGGTTGCCAATCTGCTGCTTAGGAAGTTGAAGCAAATCATTGTGGCAACTTGGCACAAGTAAGTCTCCATCTCTGATTTTATCAAGGATGAGAATAACTTCAAGTTCCATGACTGCAGGCAAATAAAATTACTTTTTTGAATCCATCAATCAATATATGGATTGTTACAAGAATACTTATATTTTTTTAGACAAAACCTAAAAAGAAGTGTCTTTATTTTTTACTAGTAATTTATAAATTCATTTTATTGGAGCAGCACCAAAAGCACAGCATCACGAGCTGGTGAATGAGGAACGTGATTGTCCCACTCTGCTTTGCACTGGTGTGGCCTCTCCTTGAGCACTGTGTGCAGTTTTGGGCACCACAGTATGAAAGAGACATAAACTATTAGAGAGTGTCCAAAGGAGGGCAACAGAGATGGTGAATCAGAGCCTTGAGGGGAAGCCATATGAGGAGTGGCTGAGGTCACTTGGTCTGTTCAGCCTGGAGAAGAAGAGATGGAGGGGAGACCTCATTGCAGTTACAACTTCCTCACAAAGGAAGGCTGAGAGGCAGACACTGATCTCTTCACACTGGTGACCAGTGACAGGACCTGAGGCAATGGCGTGAAGCTCTGTCAGGGGAGGTTTAGTTTGGATACCAGGAGAAGTTTTTCACCCAGGGAGTGGTTGAGCACTGGAACAGGCTCCCCCAGAGAAGTGGTCATGGCCCCAAGCCTGACAGAATTCAAGCAGCTTTTGGACAATATTCTCAGGCACATGGTGTGATTCTTGGGGTGGTCTTGTGCAGGACCAGAAGCTGGACTTCTACGATCCTTGTGAGTCACTTGCAACTCTGAGTATTTTATGATTTTATGAAAATTTCTATGTAGTTAAGGGTGAACTTTAAAATTTCTTCTGCCAAGAGGAACTGCTCTTTGGAACCATTAGAATAAGGCCATAAAAATAGGAAGAGTAAAGCTTACTTTTCATCACTTATTTGGTGGTTTTAGAATTATCAGTTTCCAAAGTCTTTACAGATATTACTATTAAACTGAAATTGCTGAGCACTTATGTCTGGGATTTGTATTTTTTATGACCTCATTAGTATGGCTGATTCCATTATTTCAAATATTTATCTCTTCTGTGTTTTTCTTCATGTTTTGAGCAATGAAACCTAAAAACTATTTGTGCTTACTTGTCACAGGATTATCCCATAGAAGATGAACTTCGCTTGTTGTTGGTATCTTTACCTCAGACTGGTCTTGATCCATGTATCCAATATTTCACATCTCTCGCGTTACGTGAAAGTAGCCAGACTCTTGCTGCACAAAGGGTGAGCAGAACAGAACTATTTGGGCTCTTTATTCCTGCAGAGCTCAAAGATACAAACCGTTTTCCATATTTTTGATCATTGTAAGAGGAAGAGAAATGCAGATACTTTGTGACTGTAGAACATAAGCAAAATTTCTTGCAAATACAGTCTGTCTGCTTGAAAGCTTGTTTATATTTCCCAGCTCTACTAGTTGAAAGGTCTAGTGCAAGATTATATTTTATCTTCCCATTAAGCAGATATTTCAACACTCTGTCCAAAACATTCCTTCCCCTTGTAGTACTCATAAAATCATTTTTCACATTTCATCTTACTGTTATTTGAATGTTCTTTTACTGATGAGGTTATTAAACCTCTGTTAAGTCTCTAGGAAAATGGTAGGTTCTTAACACACCTTAAATAGTAAACTCTGTTACATCATATGGAAATGGCTCCCTGAAACAGGTCCCTGTTACCAAAGCAGAATTGGAGCAGTCTGTGGTCTGTTTGGACTTGGATCTAGGAATTCTTCAACTCTGTCTGTGCAACAACTTCCTAAGTGGCTTTAGGAATGTCATTTAAAGTGCCATTATTATTATTTTAAAGTAATTGTTATGTCAATTTCATCTACTCTCTTGTGAATTTTATTTTTTGTTGTTTAAAAGTTCTGACTTCTTTAATCGGTCATTGTTATTTTTTATAAGATGCAATAACAAAAATGAATGTCATTTTAATAACAATGCTTGTCATTTATAAGAGTTTTCAGAGTGCAATAACTCTTTATTTTCTATGACAGAGTTATGTGTGCTATTTTTACACTATCACTCCTTTATTGTTTTCACAGCCAGAGCTCGTGCTACAAAGGGAGCTTTGGTAAGACAACACACTTGGAAGTATTTTGATTTTTATTGAGGTTATGTTGGTCTTTCTGCTGCGTGATTAAGAGACTGGTCTTCAGAGGCTGTGCCACATACTGAAGACCTTTTTTCCTCCTCTTCTAATTTTTGCAAGTCTAGAGTTAATCTGATTCTTGCGTTTTTATGCTTAAGCGAATGATCTTAAAAGATGACATTCATTAACAAAATAAAAATCCTACATTTTTCCCCTTTATCGTATGTTTTGAAGTTAATAGACTAAGGAGACTACAGACTGAAAATCTAGTTAATATTTCCAGTTAAAAATAGTAAATACTTTTATGATGCACTGTTGTTTAATTTTTACATATTGAAAAGTGCGTGCATGCTGTGCACTCTTTAAAGAAATTTCTAGAGATCATTACACACTTAGCATTCTAGTTTAGATATCCTTTTTTTATGTAGTCATTTGAAATGTGTTATTTTTACCGTGTTTTATTTCAGGGAGGCTTATGGTGTTTTGGAGGAAATGGACTTCCATATTGTGAGACATTGAGTAAAATCCCTTCAGAGACAGTGGAACTGTTTTGCTTGCAGGCTTTAGTACAGCATTCTAAGGTAATTTGTCCTTTAAACTGTAACTGAAAAGCTACATTTATAGGCATTCCTTTCTAATGCACTCTAATGTATTGGGAAGGAGTTGCCATTTCCTTGTCTCCTACCCCTTGCTCCTTTTGTAAGAATGTTCAAACAACTGAGATGGGTGTGAGATGAACACATTTGTGTAACAAACTAGGGATTCTTTTCTCATGGGGAGGATGTATGTAAGTTTTGTTGTTGTTTCTAATTCGCCCTTACAAGTTCCCCTGTACTGCACCTGTATGTATCTTTCAACAAGTAAAAGGGCAGCTCTGAGACTCTAAATTCCAGGTTTTCACAAAGCAAAATAATCTCATGAATTGACTCCAATCAGAAACCAGATGCAAACCTTACCTATACACAAAGTTATTCTTTGGGCAGAAATTGCACAGCAAGTAGCTAATACAGTGTCCTTCCCAGGACCAGTTTGTTTTTTGCAGACACAGATGAAGAATATGGAAGACATTTTGTAACAGTGATGCTTTGTGTTTCCTGTTACTGCATTCCTCTGTGTGCTCCTAATTGTTCAGAAGCCTAGAACACTGAGAAAGTGTTGAGAAAACCAAATCGTTACTAATAGCAGGGATGGATAAAGTGCAGTTTCCCAGTACTCTTTTCACAAATTTTATAGACGTAGAAATTCTGACTTAGTCTAGAATTTGTTATATTCTAGATTTTCAGTTTAAGCAAGTTGTGACTGTACTCATTCCAAGTGCCTGTTGAAAGCCACAGACTTGAAGATATCAGCAGTTCCAAAGCTACCATGCATATTCATTTGGACTAAATTGTTGCCCTTAGGATCAATAATGATAGAAGTACTATCTGGAATGTAAAATAACTTTTTCATTTCAAAGAGAAGAATTATAATGATTGCATTTTAGGTGATAGAAAAGTGGCTCTGGTTGAGATAGTGCTTTAGCAAATGCAGACAATTGACCTATTCAGACTCTTGAACTTGAGCTGAAATTTGATCATGCCAAGTGGAGACCATTTCATCTCCCTCAGATGTGAAGAAGAGTAGAGAGGTGGTACTCAGACATTTTCAACTTGTCAATTCATAGCAATCATGCATTTTGCATATTAAAATACTTATTTCCTCTTCAAATATGGCATAATAAATTCTAGATTAATAGTCATTTCTATGCAACAAGGGCTGTGTTATACCTGCTTCTTAAAACTCTCTAATTTGTCAATTAACAGCATCTAAAGAACCTTTTGCAGAATGTCTGTTTATTGTCACTGTATTTACTGTGTAATGCCAGATTTCTTCTCACTGTGATAAAATTGAAGCTAAAGGAGGCCTTCAGCTACTACAGAGGATATACCAGCTACGTAAAGATTCAGCAAAGATACAGAGGAACATAATTCGCATTATTGGGAATATGGCTTTGAATGAACGCCTTCACTCATCCATAGTGCGTGCAGGTAAAAGGAAAGCTGTCTCAGTGGTAGATTTCTTCTCTAAAAGTTTCAGATAAATAAATAAAATAAATAAATAGAAAATGTCAATGTGCTGTTCTGTGTAAATCCAAGCTGGTGTCTGCCTGTTAAATGCAGCGTGCATTTTTAATCTCTGTTACACAGTGGGGAAGTAGGAAAGGCACAGGAAGAGATGGTGAGGGTGATTAAAAATTTGCAATGGCTGTGATAAAAAGAACAAATAACTAGACTAAGACACTAACTTGGAAGAAGCAATTGAAAGAGAATACAACTAAGATTAATAAAATTCTCTTCACTGGCATAGAGGAAGCAAAGAGGGAATGGTCATCTGCTGTTTATTGTAATGCAAGACCAAAGGTTCTTGTACATTAAATTATAAAGAGACAGAAATAAATAGTATTTTTCCATAAACTGCATAACCAAAATAAAACTTGCCACAAAGCATTGTGGTAGTTGAAGACTCACAAAGCTTCAAAGAGTGATTAGACAATTCGTGTAAAGAAAAATCCATAAAGTTCTACACATGGAAACCAAGTTGACTGCAGAAAACCTGAGGGTATGAAGTAGAATCAGCACTATATAATTGTCCTTCTATTGCTCTATTCTTACAATGTTCTGGAGCTTCCACACTGCTCACTTCTGAAGAAGGGCAGCTGGACTATAAAGGCCTTTGTTCTGAGCTCTGGCACCATTCTTAAATTCTTATGATTGTTGAAACCATATGTGTAGAAGAAACAATTGAAACAGGAGAGTTAGCAGTTCCCTGGGACAGAGCTCTCAGTACAAAAGGAATTTTAGACAGTGAATCAAACTCCAGAGATGAGCAGTCAGATACTGCTAGTCCAGAGTTGGATAAAACTTCTCCTTTATTGCTGGATGACGCTTAAGAAGAAAGAACTTCTAAGGCTCTTCTTGCAAAAACTGCTGGCACAGGAAGAAGAAAAACAGTGATGCACTGTGTAATAGCTGTGATGGGGTATCTGGGGGCAGAACACTTATTTTTGATTCTGAACACTTATTTTTGACTCTTCATCTTGGCTCATTTAAGAGAAATGCAAAACCAGAGACCAAGCTAGTTTCAGTCATACTATCTTGGCAGTCTTCCATTGTGTTTGGAGAACTGAAGGTAGACTTTAGGTAGTATTCTTATTAAGTACAACATTCACAGTGGTCAGCATATATTCTGCTTAGAAACATAATTTAAATACATTATTCTTAAAAGGAAAAATTGCAGTCCTCAAAGGTACTAGCAGTTTTGTTTGTTTTCTTTTAAAACAAAACTGAAATGGCAATTTGTTCTTTTCCTCAGTCTATAGTGAGCTACCTTGAATTAGCAACTTACTGACCATACTATAACATAATATAAATGGGTTTCAAACAGTGCTCATGAAGTAAATTCCCAGGTTTTATATATGAACTTGACTGTAATGTAATTGTGATTTATAGGCCACTTTTGCCAGTGGCAATAAGAATTACCAGGATTTAAAGAAACATGTGCATACACACATAAAAGATATTCCTTTACATTTCTTAGTATTCTGAACATTACCATCCATGTTTAAGAAAATTTTACACCTTAGGTAGAGTATCAAAGTGTCTGTAAGTCATAGTATCTTTGACTTAAAATTTATTGAGGATTGTATCCAATTTGTCTTATGTTTCTAAGGTATAAATAGAATGCAATTTTTAGAATAGTGGAGATAATTTTAATTCCATAAAGAGTTTTTATTACGCTGAATTTTAAAATTAGATATGATTGTACTTTCACAGCAAGCATCATTTTTTTTTTTTTTTTTTTAACCTGCCATTGCTCCTCTAGGTTGTTTCTTGTGTCTTTCTTATGCTTTAAGCTTCATTGTCTCCATCTTCCTGACATTTTACCTGCAAAAAGAGGTCTGAGATCTGTTCTCGCTACAACTGTACTGACCTGTTGATAAGCTTTTTATTCTGAGAAGGGGTTCTCCTTCAGATTATAAGCTGAACAATAGTAAAATACATTGCTTCCTTGCCACTCTGAATATTTGAATTTTGGAGATTCCACTTACCTAGCCTTGGCTTTCCTGAGGTAAAGAGTAGATTGAAATAATTTATTTTGATGTTGCCATTCTTAAGTTTATAATCTGTTTTCAGAAGTATAGTTTGATGAGTGGTGTTTCTGAATTCTGTTGTTTGGATGATGTTTCTATTAGTTAACCTGCCACTTCATTTTCTCAATATAGGTTGGGTTTCTGTACTTGCTGAAGTAATGAAATCCCCACATGTCATTCAGTCTTCTCATGCATCCAGAGCTTTGGCTAATCTAGACAGGGACATGGTGAAAGAAAAATATCCAGATGGTGTCTATGTCTTACATCCACAGTATCGTAGCAGGTAAAGTGGAAGGAGTCATTTTTACATGCTGTACTTGGAGGCACTTGTTCTACTGTTCTGTTTCAAAACTTTGGAAGAGTTGACATCAGAGTGCTGCTGTGCCAATGTCACCTTGCCCCTCCTTTCTTTGGTGGGTTGAGAGGACTGAACTGAGATTCTCAAGTAGGAGACCAATGGAAGTGGTTGGAGCAGTCTGTTAAGTATGAACAGAGTATTACTGTAATGCATGGAAAAATCTGAACACAAAACATGAAATTAATTATGAAATTAATTATTGCTTTGTGTGGGTTGCAACTGTGTAACCTTTGCACTTTATCTCACAGTGCCTTGTAATTATTCTCTTGGCAACAGTACTTGTTAGCCTAAGATGCAGTAAATTTTCATCCTTATTAATAGCGATTGTGTATCTGGGACTGAAGCAGTCTCCAGCTTGGGGTGTCACTTAGTAGCAATTATTCCCTGGGTCATTGGTGTTACTCAGGTTACAGTGAAGCTCTAATGTGATGATATAGCTGGAGCTACCAAGCCACATTACCAGTAGCTTAATTAACATTAACACCTTCAGAGGGAAAGGTGTTTTTCATTATAGAAAATTATGATTTGTGAGGTGGGTACTTTGCATGCCTCATTTTATATCTTTCTTCTGTGTCGATCCCTAGTTTTTGTTTTTGTCTGAGTATGCTCTTTGAAATATCATGAAGTGTTATCCATAAGATAAGAAATCACATATAGTGTTAAAAAAAGCATTTTGGCATCCCTTAGGTTAAAAGTTTCAGTTTGCTAAAAGAATAATATGTATCACATATCTCTTAAAATTTCCTTTTCTTGATCAGCCAGCCCATCAGAGCAGATGTCCTTTTCGTGCATGGTCTTTTGGGAGCAGCATTTAAAACCTGGCGACAGCAAGACATGGACCGGCGTTTGGATAAAAAGGCCTCAGAAAGGGAAGAGGACTATAGTCAGTGCTGGCCAAAGGTAAAAAGACAGACAGTAACATTTTCACAGGTGGCTGGTTTTCTCATTAATGAGAGCTGTCCAGAGCATCTAGAAGGATGCTCTCTGGCAGATGTCTTTTTTGGAGTCAGTCACTTGTAATTTGTTATACAGGTAGCAGTTTTCAAGTTCCTGATGGTAAATTTTTGTTAATAACTTGTTTGTTGTTCCTGCAAGGAAAAATCCCTGCTAAGTTTTATGTTCCCAGCATCATTCACATGCTACTGAAAGAGGAGGCAATGGCTGCTTTCCTTATCCTCTCCTTTTTTTTTTTTTTTCTTTTTTTTTTTTAAATGAAATGTTATTGCTGAGGAAATTATTTACAGAATAGCTCTTTAAATTAACTTCCCTTTCTTACATAGGTGTCTGAGTGCCTCACTTTGTGCAGGTTGCTATTAAAGTATTGTTGGTGAGCAAGTAATTACTGCTCCAAGCAAACTTCCACTGGTATAGCCACTAAAGTATCTCTGTGAAACATGAACTGATCAGTCCTGTTGGTAATCTTAGTAACTCTTGTTTCACCCAGGAGAGGGAGCCAGGAATGCACGAGTTAGAGATGAATCTTCATTCTTTGCCTGCTCTGTGGCTCAGGAACAATCTAGAGTTCATCAGCATGTAATAGCAGAATAATAATCCAGGTGTAAAACATATTTGGGGATTAACTGAAGAGCAGAAGTCTTGCTTGATATTGTCCCCAATTGTAACATCTTTTTTCCATTGCAAGAGTTTAAGTATCTCAATTATAAACTCCTTTGGTTTTGCTTGTCTTTAATTTAGACATGGCTTGCTTCAGACTGTCCTTCCCTTAGAATCATATCTGTGGAATATGACACCCATTTGAGTGACTGGAAAGCAAAATGTCCTGTTGAGGCTCACAGGTAACAAAGGCAGCATCTGCAGTTTGGAGGGGGGCAGGATGTGGACCTGTAAAGCTGATCCTTGGGATCACTTAGTGTGAAAGAGTCAATTTAACTTTTCCTGTTGCTTTGAAAAATTAAATTTGGAAAAATATTAAGTATAGTCATAGTATGCTTAAGTTTTTAGCCTCATGGATAGGTATGTGTGACAATTTCATGAATTCTTACAGTCTGTTCTGCCTTCTGTTAAGGGAGACGCTAAATTATGCTTTTAGTTAATGAAAATGCAACATTAACTTTATATCTTAAGGGCAGTATTTTTTAAAGTGACACAATAATGCTTCATAAGCACAGCAAAAAAAAAACAATCACTGTACTATGGCTTTATATTCCTGACAAAATGAAGTATATATTTTCATAAAATCATTTAGGCTGGAAGAGACCCTTCAGATTACCAAGTATAACCATTAACCCAGCACTGCCAAGGCCACCACAAAACCATGTCCCTAAGTGCCACATCCACATGCCTTTTAAAAACTTCCAGAAATGGGGACTCCACCACTTCCTGGGTAGCATGTTTCAGAGCTTCACAACCCTTTTGAAGAAGAAATTTTTCCTAATATCCAACCTAAACTTTCCCTGGCACAACTTAAGGCTCTTATCTCTTGTCCTGTCACTGGTTGCCTGGGAGAAGAGGCCAACCCCCACCCAACTACAACCTCCTTTCAGGTGGTTTTAGAGAGTGGCAAGGTCTTCTGTGGGCCTCCTGTTCTCCAGGCTAATCAATCCCAGTTCCTTAAGCCTCTCCTCACATGATTTGTGCTCCAGACCTTTCACTGGCTCCATTGCCTTTCTCAGGACCAGCTGTAGTGCCTCAGTGTCGTCGTTGTAGTGAGGAGCCCAAAACTGAGCACAGGACTCGAGGTGCTGCCTCACCAGTCACTTCTCTAGTCCTGCTGGCCACACTTTCTGATACAAACATGCTTTTATTCAAAAAATGTTACTTTGATAATAAAATACAACTGTATCTGATTCAATCAGAGTGTAATTGCCCTTGCCAGAGGAATTATGTTTTTACTGACCTTGAACAGGGTAGTTCAGAGGAAGATAATAAATAAAACCCTTTTGGGCCTGCAAAGGTTTTTTGTCTTGAGGAGAATTTGGTAATTAAGTTCAGTGATCTTTAAATCAGAATCCTTCAGACATTTATGCAGATACTTAAGAATGTAGCTAGTACTGTAAATCTGGCTTGTGTACTGTAGTGTAGGTATGTGCATGGCTGCTTGCAGGTTAAGAATCTGAAAATTAATAATGGTTTTTTGTGCAGGGAAGAAAAAAATTCAACGTTATAATAGACTGGGAACTTGGTGCTTGTTCATTCCCTCCTCCCTCTGGTTATATGAAAGATCAGTGCAATTATTGCTTTAAAGAAAACATGTAAGCAGGGAAAAATTGAGGAAGACATGACTGTTAATGTTCCTATTGAAAATTAGGCAGAAAAATGACAATAAGAAGCATGTAGGTGGTTTACCTGTGCAGCAGGTCCAAATTTGCTTTAAGTTGCACCAGGGAAGGTTTAGATTGGGTATTAGGAAAAAATTCTTCACTGAAAGCATTGTGAAGCCCTGGAAGAGGCAGCCCAGGGAAGTGGTTTATTACCTCCATCCCTGGGAGTAATAAAAAGAATGGCAGATGATGCCCCTAGGGACGTGGGTTTGTTATGGACTTGGCCATCCACCTTGGGCTAACAGTTGGACTTGGTGATTGTACAGGTCTTTTTAATATAAATGATTCTAAGAAAATTCCTCCTGTGTCTGTCTGGAGTAAGTGTATTAAAAGAAATAAACTTATATTTCTTTTTTTTTTCCTAAGATAACATCTTTTTCATTACAAAATGGAAAATTACATTACCTGCTATTTATGGTCTCCCAACCATAATACTTGTTAATTTTATAATTTGATATGGTTAATAATAAATGAAAGATATTGCAGATACTTTTAACTAGCAGGAACAAAGAGTAGAAACACAACCTTAGGTTTGCTCTTAAATGTATGGTGTCATTCCCCGTTTCAAAAGTGAGTTTTTATGTCTCTCTGCTAGCCTAGAGCATACTGTTCAACTGAAAAGACACATTTGATTATCCTTTTCATATGTGTTATAAAGCCAATTTCTAGTGAGAATGCTGAGACCAATAGAGATAAAGTGAATTCTTTTGCATGGTGGTTGCCCCCATATCCTGATGTTTTCATTACCCAAGGGCCTCCTGTGTTTGATTCTTGTGACACTGCAAGGAGTAATGTAAAGTGCAAATGTTGCACTTCCAAGCTTGGATTGGGAATTGGCATTGGTTTTGTTCTGGTTCTGCTGCAGATTCATTTTCAACCTCTAATGCGTAGCCTATCCTTTCCAGAGCTCAGTCTTCTCATTTGTAAAATGGAGATTATTGTGCTTTCAGTACTTTTCAGTGCTATTCCAGTGTAAAGCATTTGGAAATTATTTTCTGGCAAGTGTAACTGACATTAGTTGTGATTTTTTTTTTAACGTATTGGTTGATCATACACTTAGTTCTTAAATTTCTGTACATTGCTCCACATTTTGGGCATTGTTTAGCAAAGTACATGAAGTTGCAGTAATTATGTGTTGATGTTGCTTTCATAGAATAAAAATCGTTTTGCTACAATGTGTAAATGAAACTATCCAAAACTCCATAAAACAACTTGTCAAGAAAACAGAAATGTTTGCTGAACAAAATTAAAATAAAACTTTCTAGCAAGAGCAAGAAACTGAATTTAGCTCAATTCCCATTGTCCTCATGAAGCTATCCTTAGAAAAGTTTTTGGCCTTTTTCAATGTAGAAACAATAATTAAACAATTAATATTTGTTTACCTAATTCACTTTCATAAATGTGCAGCACTAAAATTCATTGTGGTTTAACATTGCCTTTTAACTTGTCATGCTCCATTATGCCTGTGTTTGTTTTTTCTTTGCAGGAAGTCTATTGCTTTCAGGAGCAGTGAGCTGCTTGACAAGCTCAAAGCTGCTGGGATTGGAGACAGACCTCTGGTGTGGGTATCCCATAGCATGGGTGGTAAGCATGTTGCCTGTTTGACATAAAGCATTTCTTTCCAGTTAGAATTCAGAATAAGCCATTAACCAAATTCAGGTAGAAATGCAATTATTCAAAATAGTTTATTCAAAATACTGGCAAAGACCGAAAAATGAAAAACAGATTTCTACATTCTTAGTGCATTACGTTCAACAGTGTATACATTTTGAAAGGATTTTTACTGCTGTTTGTTCTTACTGTGTTGATTTAAAAACTCAGTGAGTTGAAATTCATGTAAATGGAAATCCAGAGGCAAAATTTTCTTCATGATCAGGCATATAGTAAATGTCATTAGCAACACATAAAGCAAATCAAAATTGGATTTGCATCATTCATTGACATTTTATATTGATGCCTCCTCAGGCTTGGTTTGGGTTTTTTTCAAGTTAATCTTATATATTTGACAATCTAAGGACTAATCAACCAAGGCAAGAATATGGTTAGTTGTTTCATGGTTAATATAGCATGATCATTATTTCACAGTGATTTAAATCCCTGCATTAATTCAGCTTCTGTTGCCAGGTCTTCTAGTCAAAAAGATGCTGGTGGATGCTTCCAAGAATCCAGAAATGGATAAAATTGTAAACAACACCAGAGGAATCGTATTTTATAGCGTACCTCACCATGGTTCCCAGCTGGCTGAATATTCTATAAATGCCAGATATCTCCTCTTCCCGTCTGTGGAGGTCAAAGAACTCAGCAAGGGTATGTTCACTTTGCTACCATCTAACAACGGGGAACTCTGCTCATCTGTTCTTGGTGCTTTGGGGTTTTTCATCGTGCTGTCAGAGAAAGCTGAGTAAAAACAACAAACCTCTTTTTTGTGTTTTGGGTTGTGTGTTGAATTATTGCAAGTAATTCTGGGTAGCTGTTTCATTTGATTGCAGAGGTGAGGTTTCCAGAAAAGGGGGAATCAGAACAAGTTGTTGCATATGCTAGTTGGAAAAAGGGGATTACAAACAAAATGCTACTCTTTTTATTGTCATAGTAATAAAACCATCTCTTTACCAATGCAGTCTTGCCAGAAAAATGCTATGATCTTATAACACTGCAAAAATTATGTTGCTCTTTCTCAGATTCTCCTGCTCTTAAAAAGCTAAATGATGACTTCTTGTCTTTTGCCAAAGACAAGAAATTTTCAGTGCTGAGTTTTGCAGAAACCCTACCAACACACATAGGCAGCATGATAAAACTGCATGTTGTACCTGTGGAGTCAGCAGGTAAGTGAGAAATAGCCATTGTATTTATATAATATTGATGTAAGCATGATAATGAGAAAGGGTTATAAATGTTATGGTAAAAAAACCTAGAGAAAACCTAGAAAAATGCATCTGTTATGGTGTAGGGGCTTTTGTTTGAACCTTTCACTGAGCCTTCTGGCTGAGATCAGAAGCAGCTACATTTAGATCTTAGAACAGCAGTTTGTTTATTTTGATTTTTCTAAATTAGAGTAATGCTTGTTGAAGAAAGCAGGATAGACTCTGGTCTAATGTTGCACTGTTGGGGTCTTTTCCTCTGGAATTATGACTAGTTGTGGTTTATCTTTGTATAGGTAAGCTGAATAGTGTTTCAGATGCTTCTGAAAATTCCAGCTATTTCCTCCTTTAAAAAACTAAGAAAGAAAATGAGTGGGCTGCTAATGAAAGGAAAAAGGCACAAAGCTGGGTTTTAGTGCTAAGAATCCTTTACCTTCCACATCTCATGAACTTAAGCAATCGAGTTTGCCTCCTGAAGAGTTCCCTCCATCTTCTTGCCTTTCCTAGGAAAAGGGAAAAACAGCCTTTTTTTTTCCCTTGCTTTTTTTATGTGTTTTCAGCTTAGAGAACTGTTTCAAGTCTTATTTTTTCAGGCTTTCTTTTGCACTGCCCAAGGTATCTGTAAGGCCAGAAACCATTGCTTTGTTAGGTTTTGGATCAGGCTTTCCACCAGCTAAATCCACTAGCTTAAGTGCAAGGTCAGATGCTCTGAAAAAGGTGGGCTATACATCCCTGGTTTTGTAAGTCACTATTTAACAGTATTTTTACAGTATGTCTTTCTTGAGCAGCCATGTTCTGCAATGATGTTGCTGATGCAGTTTTATTGGCGAGGACTGAAAAACTGGACTTTCTTTTTCTATTATTTAGCGAAATAAGATTAAATAGAGGGCCAAATAACAGCCCACATGAGCACTGTGCACTTGTAATTTTGTAGCATCTCTCTTCTAGAGATGACACCCATTGCAGCAGCGAAGTGCTCTTCAAAACCCTTAGAGGGCACATGGCAGTTCAGTTCAGCTCACTCTGCTCAAAACGGGCTGACAAGCAGGAAGCTCCTTGATTCTTGCATGTCTGCTTGGGTACGTGAAAGCAGAGCTTCATCCTGCACTAGTGTAATTTCACATGGTTAAAGATACAGAGTTCAAAGCAAAATGGAGGATTTCTCTAGATGATAAGTGAATAGACAATAAACTGGAATGTGGCAGTAACAGCATCCTAACTGGAAAGTTGGTAGTGATGGCTGTCAGGAAAGAATAAATACTGTAATGTGCCCCAAAATCTGTAGCTGAAAATGGAATATTTGAATTCTACAGTTAAGCAAAGTAAGTATTTCATTTACCTGGAAATGTGTGTAGTGATTTGCAGCATATTTGAGGTTCATTGTAGTCCAAATTTTAATGTCCACAGGGAAGTATTTTTGTAAGGAATATGGGCAGTTAACGGTGATCAGATTCAAGATACTTTGCATTTAACTACATCCCTGATCATATCAACACTTAAACCTCAGTCAGGACTGTGCTGTCAGTCAGGTGCTGGTAAATGAAGTTTTGTTTCAGTGAAGTTGTCTCTATGGAGAAATGTACATTTGTGTGATTCAAACAAAGACAGCAGAAGCCTGACCTAATGGTGTGGTGTGCCAGTGTGGGTTTTGCAGCAGCATTGAGCTCTGTCTGGCCATAACTGTGTGTACTGATGCTTTTAGCACATGAAAAAATAATGATGACCAAAGAGTTATACTGAAGATAGGAGAAATTGCTTTTGAGAGAGAAATTGCTAATGCAAGATGTTCTTTTCAGTCTAGGTCATCTTACGAACTTTGGTAATTTTCTCTTCCCTTTTTTTTTTATTTTTCCTTTCCCAGATTTAGGAATTGGAGACCTTATTCCAGTGGATGTTAATCATCTAAATATTTGTAAACCAAAGAAGAAGGATGCTTTCCTGTATCAACGTACACTGAAGTTCATTCAGGATGTTTTAGCCCAAGAACTTTAAGACTGAGGTTTTGCCCTCCTTTCCTGCTTATGTCCTCTGTTTGGTGTAACACAGAAACTTCTCCTAACCTTTTTTAGGGGATCTGCAGAATTACAAGGGTGCTGTGTCAATAGTATCTGCTGCTGAATGATTTCCTGCACATCTTGAACTTTAGACACCTCTCCAATTTACTTCTCAAAATACATTCAAAACAAATACAGACTTGGCAAAAAGAAAGTGTGTGCCCAGGATATCTTCTTTTAGGGAAAAAAAAAAATCCAAGGTTGCTTTGAAAGCAGGTAAATATACACCTGGGATAAAGTCTTATAGAGAGGATTAGAAACAATTAACTGAAGTGGTTATGTGTTGTGTCAAAGGGGAGAAGCAGCATGTGGCTGCAAAGTTTTGGTTTACTGTCTATGTTAGATAGCCTGACTGGAGCCTGAAAAAAATAGTGTCCAAGTAAATGGAGGTGGTCTAGTGGCCCAATTACAGGAGGTTTTGTCATTTGCCTTTTCATTAATTAGACCACCCAGATTTATCAGCAGTCATGGGATCTGTTTTTCTGCATGAAAAAGAGACAGGTTGGTAACTTGCCTTGCTTTGAAAATTGTCATTGTTTTAGTCTGTTTGTATTTATGAAATCAAAAAAAGAGAAATACCTTCTTGTACGTTTCTCTCCTAATTTTAGCAACTTGTGACATTGCTTTCCTTAGGACAATGTGTATCTGGTCAGACAGGGCAGTTCTGCCCTTGTTCACATTGAAGATGTGCTCAGTGGGCTCAGCCCTTCTGCTTTACTCTTGGGACATGCCAAGAAGATGGTACATTCAAATCCCTGGCTCCTGTTATTCATACAGAAACCTTTCTGTAGCTGGTTTAAAGAAGAGCATTGAAAATGCTCAGGTGGAGCACAACAAATGTAGGCCCTGACAAGAAAGCTAATGCTTACAGTTTGGAGCTGAGGTAGAAAAAATTAAAGCAGGAAAAAAATCAGGTGATTGTAGGGCCTCACTGGAAATTAATGCAATTGTTTGGGTTTCTTGGGGCCTGAATGTATGTGTTGGTGTAGATACAGAAAAAACAGCATTGTATTATTTGAGTTTATGTTTATGTTTAGGATACCTTAACAATACTGATGAGAAATTGTTATTTTTACACAGATAAAAAAGTGTCAGTGCACAGTCACTTTTTTGAAGTCTTAGCACTGTGGTTAAAAGCAGCCTTGTGTTGGTTAAAAGTGGCCTTGTGTTTTACTGTGGTCTCTTTACTTCCTTTCCTTACACCTGCAACCCTCTCTGAAAACAAACATAGGCTGTGTAAGGCTGTGCTGCCTTTGCTGACAGTTTGTTAAATAAGGTCTGTAATGATGAGAGGCTTGAGGTGTCTCCTCATATCCCTTCTCTGAGATGGATCCAGTATTACTGCCCTTCAAATGATGGCTGTGGAAGTTCCCAAAGAGGTGGGAATGGTGCTGGTGCATGGGCTTGGTGCTGGTGGGCACTGCAGTCCTGCCAGGTCCTGAGGCCAGCCCAGCAGGACACTGCAGCTGAAAATACACTCCTGCAAGTTGAGGGAGTTGCAAAGTAAAGTTCACAAGAGCAGTACAGAGAATGTACAGCACTACACTGGTAAAAAGAGCATTTTCCCCCCTAACTGAGATATAGGTAAGAACACTGCATGGCAGTATTTTGTATAGAAAATGTAACACAAATGTTGTAATTTCTAAAGAGCTTTATATTTTTTACACTGTGGTCTGGACTTCAGAGTGTAAATATATTAGTACACTTTGTATTCACAAAGTAGAGAGTATGTGGAATTCATGGTGAATAGACAAGACTTTTAATAACTGAATGCTTGTTTAGTGTGACAAATCTATTGGTCTTAATAGACTCCTTTGGCTTACACAGATTCAGATCAGTAATATTAAGCATTAATCTTAGTGAATGCATCTAATTTTTGTAACTGGAACTCTTAAGGCAGTGTTCTCCTTTTTGTAACTGTATTTATATATGTGTAACTTCTAAAACTAATATTTGGTGGGGGAGTTGTTGGGTTTAGGGGTTTGGGTTTTATTTTTTTGGAATATAGTAATAAAATGTGATTTTAAAAGTGTCTTGGATATGTCACAAAGTGTATTAAAGGTTAATGATCTGCCAGCTGAATACTCTGGACCATGTTAATTTTGTTAAAGACCTGCATTATTTTTTAGTGATATTCTTGTGCTGGGACAATGTAACATTACCCTTCACTTGGGAAAGAGGCACAGTGCTGGGGGGCAGCCACATTTTGCAAACCAAACAGGTTTTCAGTTGTGCTTTTGGATTTTGCAGCAGTGCCTCCTAAATGTGTACAGACATTAGTTTGAGGGCCAGCAGGTCTGTTGCATAGCATTGATATCTGCTTCCCATCAGGAATTGCATGCTTTTGTGCTTCCTGGTGCCACATTAATTGAGAGTCGTGTCTTTCTGTAAATTCTCAGGTCTCAAACTACTCTTTTACTCTCATCCAATGGCTCAGCTGCAGGTGTGGCAGGCAGGCTGTGTGTGAGTTGTCCAAGGAGATGGTATTTCATCTGCATTGTGGCATCCGAGAGTAAAATAGTGAGACAGGAAGGGAAGGCTAAAAGGGGTTGGTCAGTCCTCTTGGACTTCTGGTGCAGCACTCTGGTATAACTGTGTTGGTGTTTCTAGCAGCAGCAGCCATCGAGTGTTCAGTTGCTGTGATTACAGTGCTGTGAACTGGCTTTTGCTGTGATTTGTGCTTCCTGGTGCCACCCGGAGCAGCTTGCTGGAAATGAGAAATTTTCCATCTGGTGAAAATGGCAATTCTGGATGGAAAGGGAAAAGCAAAAATGTTGTTTTGTCAGAGTGAAAATTCTAACCAATGTTTTGGTTCTCTTTGTTTACTTTAATGGTAACTCCCCTAACAAAGCTAAATCAGGCAGTTGTTATACCAAGGAGAGCCACTTACCCACCCCAAACATGAATGCAGCAGAGCAGCCACGGTGCCTGCTGCAACTTGAAGCTGCAATGCTGCAGGCTCTGGGCAAGCTCATGTGGTGTCTTGCCAAAGCCTCTCACGTTAAATAAGCAGACACTTGTAGACTTGTGTCTGGTAAATCATTCATACCTGGCTTCACAGCTGCCACCAACAATTTTTAGGTTGCCACATGTTGTGGTCATGACCTGAAAAATGTCATGGGATAACCAATCCCTACAACCCTTTATAGGTCCCTGAAGGCTGACAGCTGTCACTGAGGACATTGATTTCCATCGATTGTGTCCCAGCGAGGATGGGCAGCAGAGCTGAGAACAGAGCTGTGCTGTGGGTTCACTGGTTGTGGACATCAAGTAATGAGGGTTCAGGTTATCTGGCCTCTTTTCACGTGGTGGGGGCTGGCGTAATCCCTAATGGGAAGGAAAGAATCACTGCCTCCTGCAGCCTGAGTTTTCCATAGTGGTTTCCCAAACATGGAGCAAGTCTGGCCCTGCTTTGCTTCCTCTGACCATTGAAACTAGAACCAGGTCACAAGCAGGTCACAAGCTCCTGCCTCTGAGAAAACACTTGGCTGGGATGCTGGGCACCAGGGTGGAAGGTAATTTATTGAGACAGGAGATTCCTCATTCTGTGCTGTAACCTTTTCAGCTGGACTGTCTGTCCCCTTCCCTTGATTTGCTGTGGCTGAGCAGTATCTGCTGTCACTGATAGCATAAACCAGCGAGCTGCGGGGATTCATCCTTCAGTGGGCAGCTTGCCACAGAGACAGACATAAGATGGAATGCTAAAGGCCACATCCGTCTCTTTTTCAAGGAGAGTAATAAAGCAGATTTTATTTGACTTGTATAAATCCAGTTTAATTGGCTTTCCTGCTAACACTTTCATTAACATGTAAATTAGCTGTCCTAGAGCTGTTAATTATCTTTGCAGAAAATGTTGGATATGGTCATATACCGTACTCTTTCTTTTCTACTGCTAATGTTTTATACTGAGATGTGCCCATAAATATTAGCTGTATTTTTTTTTTAAGAGGAGGACCAAGAGGCAAAGGCTTTGTGTCATCTTGTGGGGAAACGAGTATCTTGCTTTAGCATTACTCACCAGCCTGCAACCACGTTAAACTGACACTCACATGAGAAGCTTAGCACTGCATTTTATGGGCTTGGCCTTTGAAGGTTCTGGGGATTTTTTTAAAGTGTATGGCAAACGAGAGAGTAGAAGAGGATGACAGGTGCTCAAAGGCAGCATCCTCTCTTACAGGATCTCATGTGTTCGAAATTTGGCAGTGGCAGAGAAACCAGATAGGCATTGTGAGGAAGACAATGGCTGAATTCCCAGTATTTGGGAAGCTGAGAACAAGCCAATTAATTTTTCTATGGAAAAAAGAAAAAAAACCTTCTTAAATACATCTTAATTTTTTTTTTTGAAAATTAGTTGCTTTTTCAGCTTCACCAGCTGCTTAAAAATGTTCTCCTTCCTTTAATAATTAAAGATCTTGATGCTTCTCTTAAAAAGTTACCATGACAAGTTGCAATCTGGTTATCAAGTGTCTACTTTGCACAAATGGCATCTATTGTGTGCAGTTTTACCCCACAGGCAAGGCAGAAAGGACCAGCTCTTTCCTCATCAGCACTGTGGAAATAGAAGTCTGACATGGTATTTGCTTATGAAGACACAGAATGGGAACACAGACACAACTACTGCACTGCTGAACTGCCTTGATAAAAGACATCCCTAAGCCAATACCTGTGGCAGCAGCTGGTCTCAGCCATTCCCCATATTTCCTCAGGATCTGCAGAGATAATGCACAAGCAGCCTGTAGCACTTCTTTGCAGTGAAACAGCATGTGGAAAACTACAGTCCCTTTTCAAACTATGCTGGTGGACATGGGCTTGCAAACAAAAACCAAGGGTGAGTTTTGGAAACCTGCAGCAGAGCAATACCAGTGTTACTGCTGATGTAATACTGGTGTAGAGTCCCCTTTTGGATATTCATTCCAGAAAAACTGTGGCAGTCTATCTCTTTGAAGTCAGGATGCTTTATTTCAAACAGCAGAAATTGATTAAAATATACATTTCACAGGAAACTGTTTTTCTTAATGTCTTTTTTTCCATACATCATTACATGTTCTTACATATGATTTGTACCTGAAATGAAATAAAACATCTTAAGCTGGATTAATAAAAAGAAATAACTTAGAATAAGGAAGTTTTCAAATGAACTGTAGGTAATGTTAGTTTGTATGTACTCTATATACTTCCCTCCAGGGGCCGTATCTTTAAACATGAAAATGAAATGTAGCATGGACAGATGATCTACTTCATTAAATAAAAAAAGATTTATTTTTTATTTTGCATCATCATAATTATGATTTTTACAGGAGCACTCAGGAGGCAAAATTTTACAACTCTAAATCAGTATTGGTTTTCATTAAAGTATTTTTATTTTGTTTTAAGACGAGCAGTTTGTTGAACCCATCTGCCACTGCACTGCTATCTTCGTCATCACTAAATGTAACCCAGTGACTGAAATCTTGCAGGTTGGGGTGATTTAAATTTTCTGAAGTGTGTGCTGGAGAAGTAGCTGATGATGCCTGTATGGAAAGAGGGAAGGAAGAATGCATGTCCAGGTCCAGAAGATTGGTGTTCTCTGAAGGGGAGCTGGGATCCAGTCGTTGTGGATGCTGGCCTGCTGGTGCAGGAGGGCCCTGGAGCTTCGCCATCAGTTCTGCAGCACTTGGTGCCAAGGGCTGAGTTGTGCTGCTTTCTGGGCCAGCAGAAGCTGTAGGACCCGAGTGAGCAAGGCCCTGAGGCTGGGGGCAGGATCCAGGGTTGTTGTTGTTGGAGTTGAACAGGGACCCACTAAAAAAGGGAATGTCACTGCTCTGGAGAACTTGGAGATGGAAAGCTGCAGGAGCCGACTTCTTCCTTCGTGGTGGCACCTTTGGGGCAAAGGGAGTGTTCTGGGGAGGCAGAACAATGGCCTCAGCCGTGCTTGCTGACAGGGGCTGCCTTTCACTGCTCCCCCTGCTCTCCTGAGCCTTCCCAGCTTGTGTCCTGGGTTTAGGGACTGGGGTGATCTTGGTTGGACTAAGAATAGCTCCAGCATCTAGATGGGGCTCTAGCAAGCCAAAAGGAGACTGTGCTGTCTGTTGGTCGAATTGATCTTCTGGAGCCAAGGCCTGAGGAGGAAATGGAAGAAGAAATGTGAGAACAAAAAGGGTACCTTAAACTCTGAGTCACTACTGGTGCAAGTCTAATTGACAGCATTACTAAGAAAAGCTGACAGTCCTGGAAGAAAAAAAAGCAGTACAAAGAGGAGGCCTGACAGCACAGTTCTCCACTGCACCTGCTGGGCTCTGGGCTCACACATCGTGCCTTGCACCATCTTCATTTACAGAGCGCCAGTGGAAGACCAGGACCCTACAGCCTGTTGACTCACAGCTCTTTCTGACCATCTCCCTTTCAGGTCAGGATTTTGCTCTGGGCCAAATTAACAGAGTTCTGAGGAGTTACTTTTGTTACAGCTCTCTGCTGACTAATATTATTTAAGCAAGATTGCATAGGGAGGCCTATATTAATGGGCCCATGCCTTTAGGTGTAGCTTATTTGGATAGATAAGGTTGCGGAGAATTAGTTTAAGTGAACCCAATAAATGCATTAAGGGCTCTGTCCTGTCTCACTGATGCTGGCAACTGAAGATAAAAATAAGATCTCAAAGTCCAGGCTAGCATACAGTCACCATTTAAAAGTACATAAATAACAAGCTCAGCTCGGTCTAGGAGGGCAAGGACTGCTTCAGGTTTCTCACACTCTGTGTGATTGAATGAAAGCATTTAAATTCTTTATTACTCTTGCATAGTATTAAAAGATAATGTACAGGCTTTTTCGTGCAGGCAAAATATTTAGTCAGTATCTCATGCTGAGCATATCCTGTGACACTTCTTTCTATGTACTGTTAGGTTGCCTATGCTTGATTGTGGTAGAGGGGGGTTGGGTGGAGGTTTTCAAGTACACAACTCCCATCTGACCTCCCTCAGACGGAGGAAGGAGTGGAATTCCAAAGCAGAGTCAAACTGAAATAGATCTACTTCTGCAGAAGCTCTCACATAACTAACACCAAAATAGTAATATCTCTCAGCACCTTTCAGGAGTGACCTGGGAATGGTGACAACATGAACAAAACAAACTGATCACTCCTTGGCATAGACTGTGCTGTCTGGGTTGGGTTTTTTGGTGAATCTGCTAAGTAAAGATGGCACAAAGTCCATTACAGAGAAGGGGTGAATTGGTAGACCAAAGGAAGGTAAGGAAGGTAAGGCAGGAGCCCTAACAATTTAGAAGAGAACTTTCTTAGCAGAGATTCTGTCAAAGGAAAAATAGAAAAGGTTGTATTTGTCTTTCTCTTGTACTAAATTGCTTTACAAATTAGATAAGCATTTTAGCAGTTCTAGAAGTGAACTATTGTCTCCATCGTAGAGACCTGACATAGATTAAAATCTGAACACCTACAGCTTTGTACTTTTGAGAACATGAACTGGAGTAGACTCCAGAATTCAAACTGAGAGGCTGAATCCCATTACAAGGTATGCAGGAAAAGCAAGGAAGGACACGGGACACAGAACTGATGAAGAAGCTGCCTCAAATCATTACAGAGCAGACCACTCATGGTCAAAAGCAGACACTGTGATAAAGAACAAATGAGTCTTAAATCCTGACAGGTTTAGACAAACCAGAAGAGAAGTAGGAGAATGGACTGACAAATAGAAAAGGTGAATATGGCTCTCTTTCTGATCTTTCTTGTGTTTTTATGCCTTGGTGACTATAATACTGATGCCTTATCTGGCTACTTAGAAACAGAGACTAGACAGGAGTAAAGGAAAAAAGGTGCTGTTTTATTTGAAAGGCTTTCAGGTGCACACTTTGGGCTCCAGAGGGTCCTGCCTCAGTGGATCCTAAAATGGATGACTGGTCACGAGTTCTTCACACTTTTATATCAACATAAATTCACTAACCAGAACCCAGCCAATGATGGAATTTCCCTCAAGCTTGCTCCCCTCTTCCCAAGATGAAGGTTTACAGTTCTTGTTCTGGGTGTCTTGGGAGAGCAAGTTACAGAGGTTTGTTATGTCTATCTTAGCATAGAGAACAGCATAAGTGCAGTTCAAGCTGTACACTTTCTGTACAAGCTACAGGAAACTTCAGAGTTACACTAGCAGTACACGATTTGAAAAATATAAAAGCTAAAACCTAAGGCATCAATACACAAAATCATTCCAGCACCTGCTGACATGACAGCAGGACAGGACTTCCTACAAAAAACAACCAGCCCACCCCTCCATCATTCACACCGTGTAATGGAAGCTGGATGCATTTTGCTGCAACTCTTACATTTTCCACCTTGACTCCAGTCCTTTGCAGGGGCACTGGCTTCTTTGGAGTTGGAACTTTGGGTGGGGGACGATGAGGCACAGGCACTGCTCCTGCCTGTGACCCTTGAAATGATGCTAACTTTGTGATGCTGGGAAGAGCCTCGGGTTTGGAGGAAGTTTGGTTTCTGGTTGGAACAGGCTTTACTGCATCTTCCTGTAGTCCTGAAAAGCAAAACCAAATATGGCATTTCAGCCTGATCAGAATGTAGATTCAAGATAATTTCTTTCACAATCACATTTCCCAAAATGTTCATGCCTATAGGGGCAACTCAGGCCAAGAAAGTAGATTTTGGAAATAAGCAGAGACTTGTGCAATCCTGTAACATCTATAAGAGGCTTTTAGGGAAAAACTTCCCTGTCTGAATTAATTTAATGCCAAACAAGCAGTGCTGTGCCACCATTTGGTCAAGTAGAAAAAACACTGACTGGGGGTTCAGGAGTACTGGGCTCAAGCTCTGAGTCTCCTTTTGCCATTATCTGGAGAACCAAGTTATCGATACCAAGCGCATCTTGTAGAGTTCTTTGGGAAGCACTTGTGGTACAGCACAAGGGACTGGAAGTGATGCTGACCAGAGCAGTTTTCTTACTCACACCAAGTGAATGTGAATTCCAAAATCAATGGAGTGTAAATCTGACTTCAAAACAAAAATGAACAGCACTGAGGAACAAACATCCAGATGCCTTTATGATATTTCTAAATAAGTAGGATTATTCCAGAATGCATTTGTTCTACTTTTAGAAGAAAAGGGATGGTTTTCTCCTAAACTGAGAGCTTTGCAAACTCAGGTAGCCACTGCCATTCATACAGCATCAGCAGAAAGACTGCATGCAGCCCTGAGGGGTACATTCACAGCACCTAAGCTAGTTTCATGCTCCAGCTTTCCCTTGCAAGGAGCTCTCTTCTCCAGGGACTACACAGAGAGCCTAAACACAGAGCAGCCTTTTAGCTTAGCTATTCAAGCTGAAGTAGTGCAAGCTTTTATCTAGGTTACAGCTATACTTGCTGTCCAAATGTGAACAGAATCCAGGTTATTTCTCCTAGAGCTGCATTTGCTCTGTAGTTCTGCTTGGAATAGTGAGCATTCAGTAAATAGAGCAGCAAATATCCTTTATGCAACTCTGAGCTAACACAGGCACCATCAGTTTAGTAAAATCCCATCTTTACATTTTAATTTTTCTGACTAAATCTGGGCATAAATAACCCAAGGTGCTCCTGGTAACAGGTACTAAACCAAAATATAAAATTTTAATCATCTTGGAAAAAAGGTTAATATTATCAGAACTGACAGAGAATACCACACAATTTTGCAAGAATCTGTTCAGGTGAAATTCTGAATAGAAGTATGTGCATCTGGGCTATGATGAGATGAGTACACCTACAGCTTTCTCAATTTAAAGATTTTTAGAAGTCAGTTAGAAAGCTGTGCTCACCTCCTTTGGCCTCCATCAGACATCTAATAGCTTCTTCTGCTTCCTCAGCTGTGGTGGTTTTGATCTGCTTGACGTTGTAAGGTTTGCTTATTCCAGTCCGGACTTTAGGCTTTAATAAAAATAGGAGAACAAGTAATCTTGAGAGAACTGATTTTTCTTGTATATCTGTAATTTTACAGGTAAGCTCATACACCTGTAAAATTCTGTTCTTGCCAGCAGCTATTCAGTGATCTATAAGTACTAAAGAAATGGTGGAGAATCTTTTGGGAAATTCTACATCTTTGCTGCTAGCTGACAGAAGGCCAATGCCTGAATGCCACAGCCAGTCCCTTAGCCATCCCTTGTTCAACGCATTAGGGTCCTCATCCAGCAAGACAGGAGTGGGGAGGTGTTTCCACTTTCTGGTCTTGGTCTTCCCAGGGGACTAATAGCCTTGCTGGCAGCGGTCAAGACTTTTCCTGCATCCTGGGCACTAGCATGGCCCACCAAAAGAGAGGTGAGAAAAGAATTAAACCATATGATGATGGTATTAAAAATTCAAGTTAACATCAGTCAGAAAGCAGCACCAGTGCCCTGGTCTTGCACCACTCATTCTCCCTCTCCCACTCCCACTCCGGCCTTCCTAGTTCCTGGCAATTTATTAACATTTTTCTGCTACCTAACAGGGCCTACAGTTTAGTATTACAGTGCAAGAAGTTATTTTGGCATTTTCAGCTCAGACATGTGATGGACTTCCTTCCTTGTCTGACAGGTGCATCCTGTACGTGACACTCAGTGTGGATGGGAGGGATCAGGACAATGCCAAGTGGCCATGCTGAGCAGCAGGACTCACTGGCTGCTGAGGGGCTCCGGGAAGCAGCTTTGCCGTTGCCAGGATGGAGCAGGTGGAATGGCTTCCTGGAGAGAGGGAACCATCTGAGGGGGACTTTTTGCCTGATGTTCCAGCTGGAAGAGGAATAACAAACAGCTTTTCACATTCGAGAGCTGGTACAACATTTTATCTGCAATGGAGCAAAACCTATGTGCACGCCATCAGCCTCCCAAAATCTCGAACTGTTTCAGGAAGTAGTTTTCTAGTTAGTCTTTCTTTCATTTAATTAATTAGATAACCTCAGCTGAGCATTAACATTGCATTCTAGGCACAGAAATACAGATACCAGTGTTGGCACTTCTGTGTAACAGACTCAAAAATGAATGGGAATAATCCTAAAGAACTCATCTTCTAGCAGGTGAGCATCACAGAACTTTTACTTTAAGTCTGGAAAATGTACACAAAAGAGAGACTTTGGGGCTGCAAGAAAAACATGATGTATAGCTTGTCTAATACAAGAGACAAAGATGATTATGCTCATCTAGCAATCAGCATTCATCCAGAAGTAGCCATAAAAACAGCACAGCAGCACAGCTCTGGATGGCATCTCAGGTGGGTAGAGCTTAGGTAAAGAGCATCACTTCCCCTGTGTGCCTCACTGAAAATCATCATCCACTTTGCATTTCTTTCATAAACAAAAGCATGCAGAATTGTCTGCAAAGAAGGAAAGGACAAAAACTGTCCAGAAAAAGTATTTTGTCAAAGGTTTTTGAAATTCTGATTACAATTAATTCAGAAACCAAAAAACTGCAAGAAAACACCCAGTGACTTCAGAAGTCAGCAGGCATAAATACCAATGCCTTTATTGCCACAAAGTGGCTGCTCAACTCGCAAATCTGAGTGGTCAGCTAGTATGAAACATGGGCCATTTTATCCTTACAAAAGGCGCTTTTTTATGGAGTATCTGTCATCCTAAAGACAAACTTCTCCCATTACTAACAGCAGTAATGCTCAAGCTGAAACAGGCTGGGAAGCAAGTAAAAGTACCTCGACAGCCTGACATTCAGAACAAGGTATTACTTCCTTTGCCTTCAGACACGGCAGGCAAAGACTGATCAGCTGGGGCCAACACCACATTTAAGAAAGTAAAACTCACCAGGAGGAGGAGGCCTTTGTGGTGGCTGGAGGGGCCGAGGCCTCGAAGGAATGGACAGAGACCTGCTTGGAATCCGGCGGCTGCATTCCCCACTCGCCTCCAGCTCCCGCTTCAGATCGGCCAGGTCTGCATCATCTGGGGACATTTTAGAAAGTGTCCGTATGAGATACACACTGGGTGAGGTGCACCACATCTGAGAGGTCAGGAGAGAGGTGACTATGAGTGGCCTCAGCCAGGTCTCTCAGCAATGTGACACAGCTCTGTTTACACTGTTTTGTTCTCCCCCAAAGTTTGCCTGCTCCCACTGCAGGAAACATCTACCCTTTTGTCAAATGCTTCTTTCTTTCTCTCTCTGCTTTTCCACCATTTATTAGCTGTTTGACCAACACAAAGAATGCCTGCATCTGATTCCAGGGTTACTGGGTACCTTGTTAGATTCTGAGGTTTTCACAGCCAGACTTGGTGGCAACCTGCTCCCATTCAAACTGTCTTGGTTAGTCATGGTGAATGCCTTGCTTTCCATCCTGAACACAGGAATTCCATTTGAGGATTAGACACCTTCTCTTGCACAGGAGAACTGGTTTTATACCAGAGAAAAATCTGCCTGAATGGTTCAATCATCACATCCCTGCTTTCCAGCAACATCTCCTAACAGGCACAGCTGCCTCAGTCTGTTGGCTCTTGGCTGCACCTTACATTGCTAACTAGTTATTCAGTCTTTCATCCCATCTAAGCCTTTCTGACAGCTGGAGAGGGGAGAAGTACGGATTGCTTTATTCTTCCCCATCTGCTATAGATGAAGGACTTTCATTTCAATCCTCTCACCCTGCCATGGCTGCCCAGCTATGCAGCTCTTGTTCTTTAGGGCTCCAAGATTCACCGGGCTTAGTTTTGTCCCTATGGTTTGGAGAGATGGGGAAGGAATTATGTAGCAGCAGTCTCTTGTACTTCAGGCATTTGTAAACAAGTTCTTGTTTTTCAGAAAGCTGTGCTCTGCAGGGAATCACGAGCTGCCTCACAGTTTCCTACTCCCACTCAGCAGCAGATGGCAGCCACAGAGCCTGTGGTCTGCCCAGCTCGCCCTCCCTGTGCTCTCTGCATTTTCAGTTCTTCTAAGCTGCTCACCAGTAAGATCCAAGGAGTCAAGCAGGCACCTGGAGGCACAGTTTGAAGTTCTGGCAGTAAAACTGAACACAGCAAAAAACAGCCATCACCACTCAATTCCATCCCTGAAAGGCTGCTGGCAGGGACATCAGTTCTGTGAGGCTGTGCCCTTCCCTGACCTCAGAAGCACACATACACACTATTGTGCCTGTCACTGTTTTCCATCTGTGTCTACCATCAGCTACACAGTCATCATACCTTCAATTAGGAGTTACTCAGGCAGGATTGGAAGCTTATGGAGGAATCTGAAATTGCAGACACTTTAAGATTAATTGAATATATCATATTTTGAGTTGTGTGAGATCATGACCCCACCTTGACCTCCTTCAAACTATACTCCATAACCTCTATTTACTTTGTGATATTTTTTGTGGAGAAGAGTTAGTGTGGATGACAAGAGTCACTGCAATTCTCTGTGACTTAATGAATCATCACACAGTAGGCCAGAGGTGCTTGGAGGGCAAGGCACCCTATAATACAAAGTGATTGACTTCACAGTATTTAATAATGACTGATTACTCCTTGACTCAGGGATAGGCTTCTGGGTCTGGCCACACTGAACCCAGCCTATGACTCAAGGTGGGCAAGAAAGCCATAAATCACTCTGTTTGGAAAATCTGTCTGTGTAAGTGTATGAATTTCATTTAATCTTTGTGAACTCTACTTCTGACTCAACCTTTGAAGGTATTAAAGTTTTCACTTTTATGTCAGAAGACAAAGCACTTCTGAGAGAGTGCAGAATGACAGCTACTGAATCACTTGCTGTCACAATGAGGTGTTTAATACATAACCCAGTCTGTCAATGCTTGGCCACTGAAGCATGTCCTGATCACATCCTATTGTAAGACCACAACTGGCTTGGCTAGTTCTTGCTCCAGTTTCTATCAGTTTTCTCTCCACAACTTTATCTTCTTTTTACTGAGTCACTTCACAATAATTTGCAAACGAGCCAGGTAACCAAGAAAAAAGGTAACTTTTATGAAGAACCTAGAGAATTAATTTATATATATATTCAATGAACCTTGACTCCTTCAGAAATAAATCAAATGTGGACAAAGGAGAAACTTCAGGTCTCTGAAATAATTTGAACACAACTTCCCAGCTTACAGCTGACTGCTCTGCTACTGCTCAAAGGACAGAGTTGAGCCCACCACTGAATCAACAGGATTCCTTTGGTTTGATTTTCCTTTGGCCCTCACCAATAAGAAAATAGCATACAATTTTTTTGTTCTATGTTCCGGTGCCAAACAACATCAAATAGATAAAAAGACTTAATTTCTTCTGGCTAGAAAAGGAAAAACAGCATTTTCCAGCCTTCCTGCCTTGCCCTGGCCTAGAGAGAAGGAGAATCTAAGTTTCATCATTTGTATTACTGTTATGCCTGAGGACCTCAATTACAGTCACTAACTCAAGGGGAGTTGAGCATGAATAGGCACTACAGGAGAACCTAGAATGAAAATATAAATGAACAAGGAAATACATATAACAGGAGAACAAACAACAAACCTTCAGGTCTTACCTTAAGGAAGGTGGATACTTTACCTTTATACAGGTGGGAGGCTTGTCCAGATTTGTTTGAAAGAGCTACAGATGTGTAGTGCCCAGAGCTCTCAGACATATCTTCTGCTGTGTCTGCTACTAGGTGTTGACACAGAGCATCCTCTAAATAATCGTCTTCATCCTCTATATCACCTGGATTAAAATATTAGATAACAAAGAATTAATGAGCAAATTTATTCTTCATCTCTCTACACTACCAATTAATTAATCTATACTATCAGTTAATTTAATATACAGGCTGGGCAAGATTCTTGTGTAACCAACCCTTGTATTTCATTACAGAGTGTCTCTATACAGACACCTGCACCATACATTGAATTTGCTAACATGTAACACTAAATTGACAGGATGATTTAAGTAACAGTTGTCTGCCCAGGCACAGAGTCAGGTCATGGCTTTAATTACAGTCTTCTTTTTAAGAAGTGTGGCTTCATTACAAATTAAGGTGCCACTGACACTCATACTGTACCTTCTCTGTGCAACCAAAATCGGCAAAGCAATTTCTCACTACTTAGCTTAGAAACCTGCTGCTTACCTTCTGACTCATAATCCAAACTTGAGAAGTCAAAATTTTCTTCCAGAAGATGGGAGTTTGCTGTGGGGGACATGGGGACAACGCTGTCCCGTTTTCGAGCAATTTCCTCCTGAAGGCCCTTTAGCCAGTCCTTAGTCTTGGGCTGGATCTTCACTGTTCTGCCTCTAACCTAAGAAAGAATTATTTCCCTTTGCCAAGAGCCTTCACAAAATGAGAATGCTTGAACAGAATAAGCAACTGCTGTTGTACAAGCCTCTTGTACAACTGCTTCAGAACCTGATGCAACTAAAGCTTCACTTCAGAAGCTAAATGGAAAGGAAACACTCTTCTTACCCCCATAACCAGGTTTTCAGACTGTAACAATATTCTTGAAAGAAAATGAGCTTCACAGCTCAAAAACACTGCTGCTGCAATTGGGAAATATTGGAGAAATAGGTGAAACACCAAATATTGTCAAAACAACATTGTGATAGCAATACTGGCACGGGAGGATGCCATTTTTGAGTCAGCAGCTTTAAAACACCCAAGAGTTTTGTACCTGCTGCCATGTCTAAGGAGATTCTGACCAGAAAATCTCATATATGATGGTTGATGTATACAGAAAGTCTATTTTCTGTATATTAGTCTATTTTCTATTAAGATTAGGACTTCAGCTGCTTATGTGTGTTGCTCTATGACATTTGGGGTGAAATGCAGACAAGCCAGCAGCTTTGACAGGAAAATCAGTTTGAAAAGTTCCTAACCCAGATTCCTAGCACCTTTACATACTGTGTGCACATAATTGTGTTTCATTCTGTGCTATAAATTACATCAACTGCAGGAGTCAAAAGATAAAACTGCAAGTATGAAAGAAGAATGAGAGTTAAATCCATTACTTCAGTCTTAAGTTTACAGGGCAGCCCTACAAACAGTTTTTTCAGCATAAATGAGGGGGCTGATGAATTGTAGAGTATGTGTGTGGGAAGGAAAAGCAGGGGATGGAAAGGTAAGCGCCTACTGCTAATGTTGGATTTGCCATGGAAGCCAATGAATCATGTTGTTATAGCTTAGCAGAAGGAGTCTCTTTGATACAGTGAAGAGAAACAAAAAATCTCCAAAGCACAGTCATGAGGATGCTTTGGCAATAGTATAAAGTCACACAGAATGTCAGGAGAACTGCTTCAAGTAGCCACAACCATGAACCAGTCCATGTGTTCTGCAGTGGTATCAGAGGCCAGATCCTAAGCACTGCTTAGGAGCTCTGTGAAAAGTCACCTCATGCTATCCTGAAACGAAAATACTGCATGAATAGCCTCAGCAGCTGTGAAAGTTAAGGACTTTGTGAGCACTAACTTTCTTTGAAATAATGCTACTTGATTTACACAGAAACTCAAGTACTTCATTCTAAGCAACCACTTTTGAGAAATTTGTTATGAAATTATTATAGATTTGAGAAAATCTTACTTTGGCACCATCTATATCCATAACACGAAGAGCTGACTTGCTGTCTGCAAATGTCACCAGCATTTGACCTCCACAGATCCTAGGAAAAAAAAGGCAGAGAAGAAAAACCATTTTAATCCACCATTGAATAAAACCCTTTGAAGGCAAGCATGATAGAAAACTATGATATAGATCTATATACAGGATACATATGTAGTGTTATGCATTTGGTTTTAGTTGTATTTTTCTTCACAATTCTATTTTTAGAGAAGAAGCAGGTGATCTATGAATCCCAGCTGGGTTCCTCTTCTCTCCAATACTCCCTTGTGTGACCCCAGCACCCTGCCCTTTTCTGGATCACCCCTGGAACAGCAGAACAAACATCTCAGTAGTTGTTGACAGGATATCCATGGACTAACTTCTATGGTTCTGCATATCTTTCACCTCAGAGGACATGTGATGTTCCCAAAGATTAATATTCCAAGAAGATCTAAAGCAAGTAAAACCAAAACAAACCAAGAACTATCCACCAAAACATGTTCTTTTCTTGTTCCTTTTTCTTCACAAGCAAGGTGGTGCTGCTGTTCCTGCAAAGCTGCTTTTGAACCCTCAGCTTGTATCAGCACTTCATAAAACTATACAACAACAGGTCATAAGCTTTCTCCATTAATAAATGAATCTAATAAACATAAACAAGTTCTTGGTAGTGTTTCCCAGAGGTCAACTGTTAGGCCTTTCACCTGTATTTCTCAAAACAGAAGTCTCACAGCTGTGCTGGAGCCCTGTAGAGACTCAATCAGAATGAAAACGAAGCTGCTCTGCCAGAAGGTATCACACTGTCCCTCTCAAACCCAGTGGGTGATAGCTCTGCAAGAAGCTGTACTGTTAACAGACAAGCAGAATGACCCCCAACAGGAAGGAGAGCCAGCTAGGAAATGCTGCTAAATGTGAAAGAGTGATGGAAGAGAGCAGACCTCCACAACAGAGGTGAAGCAAGGCCCAAGGATCCACCAGAAGCAGCAATGCTTGGAAGTGAGGCCTGAATCTAAATATGATGATTTACATCAAAGTCTCTGCTTTATGGTGTTGTATTGAATAAAATTCTTTTCCACTCAGTAAAGAGAGCTGCTATATTATTTCTTTAAAAGGTTGTTGAGAGGTATAAGATATTCAAAATACTTGTATTCAATTTCTAAGGAGGAACTGAACATGTAGTAAAGGAATTCTACACTCTACCTTCTAATACAAAGTTAACTCCATCAGGACAAAAGGGATCTTCTAGTCTGTGCTTTTTAAAAGATGCCATGCCATTCCACATCACAAACTCACCTGACCAGAACAACAGTGCCATAATCCTCAAACATCTGCATAAGCTCTGTACGCAAGTCTTCAGGAAATTCATTTTTCTCTTCAGGTGTTGGTGATAACAGATTTACCACTACTGTGGCATCCAGTGGTCCCTGGAAAGATGACACTTCCCGAAAAACACTGTCACGGGCAGCTTCATTAACTTCCTGAACTTCCACTTCTACAATAGCTAACACTGGCCTACACGAAACAAAGGAAAAATGCTTATTTAAAAATAAGAAATGCTTATATTAAATTAAAATCCATAGCAAGAAGGAGGAAAGTTTCATTTTTTCTGCAGTGGTCAAGATCATGCCTTGAGCACTATTAATTACATTTCCCAGTCCCGCATTAGCTGAGTGTAATAGTGAAGACACACCATAAAGGAATTGAAGTAACAATTGTATGCAGCATTTATTGCAAACCTACAGACCAGAAATACAGGATACTTCATTTATTATCAAACAGCTGTGGCCCCAAGCATCTATAAATCAGGATGGAAATATATTAATTTCTGTTAGACAAGGCCACAATTGATTACAATTTTTCTTTCAAAAACTAAGGACGCGGTATTCTAGGCATATAACATTGTCATGTAGCAAATATGTGCCAATCCATTACATTATAATATTACATTATAAGCAGCCAACATTGCAAACTTACTTCTTGAGCCATTTCTTACAAATTACTCCTCTATGTGTTAGATCTGAATAAAATTGAGAGAGCTGTCTGAAAGAGTTGAACTCGTCTCATCTCAGTGGATGCAATCCACACGCACAGATTTCTGCCTGCACATACACACAGAGCAGGGACTGGGATGGCTGCTCTTAAAACTGTGTCAAAATTGCTGCCCTCTACTTGCAACAGACCTGGCTCTTGAATACACATTACCAGAACATATGAAAGCAACAACAGCAGGGGTAGGAAGGGATAATAAAGGGGAAAAATGTATAGCAAGCATTAACTATTTCCATAAGCATTGTGAATCATAATGCATTTCCATATGTCACAAAGATACAGCTATGCCCTTTTTCTAGCACAAACCTTGGGAAAACAAACCTGCTGACTGTAATTAAAAAGCAGCTTTTGGAGTCAAGTTTGCTGAAATAGAAAACCATGTATAACAGCCATGTTTCACAGATTGCATCCTCAGGGTCCTATATAATGAGAGCAGCAGCTCTGCTGTGCTTTGCAGAACACAGCAATGTCAGAGCCTTGACACAGAGAAATTGATTACAAGAGACATGTTCTTCCATTGCTAGAGGAATACAGAACAGTCCTGGCATGCAAGAGCACCATCAGAAGCACAGAGGCAGCTACTGGGGGTCACTGAGCGCTGCTAGGAGGAGCAATATTGCAGGATTTGCACAAGACATGCAAGGGGTGAGAAAAATATTCTGAATGTAAGGGACCATTCAAAGTGTATTTATTACAGAATTTGTTTCTCAGAAGTGAAGCAGAAAAAAAATTTACCTAAGAAAGGTCATTCCTATCCCTAAAGAGAAGTTAATGATATAGACCAACCAGAACCACTGGTCTTTGAATTTTCTACCTTCTACATTTTTGAAGGAGTCACAGAAGCCCCACACTTGAAGAGGCCAAACTTGTCCCTGTGTGGCCTGGTTTACACCTCTTCAGGCCACACAGTCCCAATCTCCTCCTCTCCCACAGCAAGCTGAGTGGAAATCCATCAGAGAGGCTTCCTTAAGTGTCAGAGCTTTTCCAAAACCAAGCAACAGAAAGCCCTGTTTTCTACACCTGTTGCTGCAATTTGTCCAGCCCCTGCTGAGATCACTGTGCAGGAAAAATAAATACATGACTGTAGATACTTGCCACCCTGGTATAAAACCCACCATGAGAGGAAAAAAGCCCATCAAGCAGACACTGAACACTGAATAAGGGTGCAACTCCTGTTATAATCAGACTTGGTCCCTCACTCTGAAGGTGTAATTCAGCACGACACATTTTAACCTGGCGATCCTCTCTCTGATTGCTTATTTACCTGTGGTCAGATGCTTGCAGCTCTGCTCTCCCATAGTACATCAAGGCTCCAGGGGTCCAAGTGTGCCTGATTTTAGCATCCGCACTCAGATCACTGTCCAGAAGATTGATCTCTCCAGCTATGCAGCATAAAACATGATTTAAAACTCACTCAAAGCTAGTTTTACTAACAGTTAAACACTATTTCATTAGGATGCTCTTCATGGACCCTAGCAGTGGGAGGTGGGATATTTTATTCTTCTATATAAATCATTTAAAGAAGAGCTTGTATCCTACAAGATTTACAAATTAGGGACTAGAAAGAAAAAAAAAAAATTTAACTGGAAGTGCAACTGAGACACCTGATCAGTAGAGTAAGACACCTGCAAAATGGCTGACCTAAATGTTACCCAATTAATTATCTGTACAACCTGCGCTGATAGAGTCATATTAGTATTTTACATCCTACCTCAACACTGAGCATTAAAACACTGCAAGACACTGTACTCAGGAATTATTTTGCAAATGTGAATATTAGACAGGGATTGGAGAAATAATATACAAGAGATAGGAGAAACCAAACTCATGCAAATCCAACATCTAAATAATTCCATTGCAACCCATTAAGGGGAAAGAAAGTGCTCCAGACATTATGCTAGAGTGAGGTACTCTATTGCTGTTAATAGCAAGGAAGTTTTTAGGTCACTGTTTGAATAAATGGATAACTCTGTCTCTCTTTTCTGTGAAGTTGAAAATGAATTAATATGGAATATGGTGTTTCTTCCTAATCAGTCACACTGAGGCTACGCTTTCTTCTTGTAAAGTGAGTAGTTGTTCAGCCTATAACAGCAATAAAAACCAACACAATTAGAGCTGAGAGGCAGAAGAGCCTTGCCACCATCAGTAAAGGAGAGGAACTCTGGCAGCAAACTAAGAAAACTTTGCAGGGCTGGGAATGCACCAGTCAGTCAAGGACCCATGTGAGCCAGCTGTGGGAGGCCTACAAGCTCTATAGAAGGGGACCTGCCTTGACTCTTGCAGACCAGCTAGTTAGGTCCCATGTGCAGTGTGTACTCCAACTACTGAAGGGGCAAGCTCTGCCATGCAAAACAAGGAATATGCACTGGAAATGCTGAAGGGTGTTCTTTCTTCTAAAATGAAAATAGTCAGCACAAGAGGGCTGGTTTAACTTCCTTATTATGTCTCATACTGCTTTTCTTTCCTGGACTGCATCTCTATCAATGGTTTAAGCTCCTCAATTTACTTTGGTTTTTATTCCTTAAATAAGAGTGAATAACTGTATCATGATGACAGGTATCCTCCAATCGCCCTAGTTTTGCTTTGTAGTTTTTACACTTAACATACTCATGATTTAGATTGCAAGCAGAAGTTTCCAGGCATGTGAAAAATCACATCAGCAGGCACAGACCAAATTAATTCTCCAGCAATTACACTTTTAATATGAATTTATTCAAATTTTAGAAACATCAGACCATAGATGTTCCTGCAGACTGACAGAATGATTATGAAAACTATCCCTGGATATGCAAAGAAATACTTTTTATTTCTTAACAGTAACTTTTGAATAACAAGTGAAAATGGCCTTTCTGTTGTGCTGGCCACTCATGAATGCAAAATACTTTATAAGCACCAATTATTGAAACCTCCCCCAATTCTATAAACTAGCAGAAATATTCCTAAAAATTACCAATACAGAAGGAATTACAGAAAAAATGCTTATACATCTATTGAAAACAGCAGCTTTAACAATCTAGTCATTATAACACAGGAGCTTTACGTGGGCTAATGATTCTGTTGAAAAACAACAGGATTATTTCTGTATTACTACAGCTGGACTGTTTCCAGTTCCTTGTGGGGCTGACATTTAGTGATTCTTAGAGAAATCCAGCACCAGGCCTAAATTTTCCCAAGGAAAAACATTTTACCTTTAAAGAGAACAGTTCTGTAAGCATTTCATGTTCTCAAGAAAAGATTGATAAACGTTTTGTAAGCATCTCTTGTTCTCAAAATAACAGGTGCTGTTTTTCACTTTAGTTTGTTACTTTCTTGTGTGTTTTCAAAATAAGCTCTCTCTATCTCATCCAATGGTGGTAGAGAGGTGTTGTACCATTTAGCCAATCAAGTAGATGTTAGCAAAAGACCCTATAAAGGGATCGATCTCAGAATAAAGAAAGACTTCTGATCTTCTGGAATTTTAGAGTCTTTTCTCTTCGTTCTATGTGCAACAGTGACAGTTCCTCAGTGAGCTCCCAGCACCTCTTTGATCTGTAGCACAAAGCCTTTGTTCACAGACTCAAGAAAGGGCTTTCTCTATCTCTGAAACTTCATCCAGTGAAGCTGAAAGAACATCTGCTTGAGTAAAGCAGCACTCACTAGATTGAATCCCTTTAAGTGGGTTCTAGATGAAGTCTAAAACAACTTTCAGATAAAGAAGGAACTTGTTTAGAAAAGAAGTTTTTCTTCTTTAAAACGCACCTGTTTTTTCAAAGGGCAGTTTCTTTCTCCACCAAAGCACTCTGTCAGTCCACGCTGGGGTTCTGCACTTATCACTGGTATCATAAGCCTCTGAGCCAACATCGTATTTATATGTTGGTCCAAAATTAATAGTCCCTTCATGGAAGTCTTTAAAAATCTATTAAAATAAAGAACACCTCTTTAAGTTACAGATGAGGAAGGTGCCACTGCGACATGTTAACTTCCTTGCAAACAACGCTCTGATTTTTAAACCAATTGCTGCATTCAAGTGCTACAAACAAGGGTCTGAAAACGCAACTTCTTCACTCTCTCAAGGAACAAGACCCAGCCAACACACAGTTATTCAAGAAAATGAGACACACTGCCTTACTTTGCCACTGGATTTTTGCTGCTGTAGTTGATCAAATTCCAAAAGTGTCTTCCAATCTTGACGTTTGAGAAAATAAAAGACTTCTTCATATGTTAGATCAATGCGATAGTTAAAATCACCACACCAGAAGACATAGTCATGGGAGAACATGTTCTGTCCCTAGTTTTGAGGTACAGAATACTGTTAATGTTACATAATATTCATGAAAACACCTTTAAAATGCACTGAAATGTAGCACTCAGTCTCTCTGAATTACTAAATATGGGACCTACTTGTCACAATATATTTGTCAAAATTCATTTTGTGCTAAAATAGAATGGTTCTTTCACTATCTTTGACATCCTACTGAGCTGAATTTTGTAAACAAGTGTCAGACTCTGACCCCTCTTTCCTGAAGGTATGTCTAATCTGGAACACAGCTTTATATTCACAATTTGTCTGTCATGAATATTCAAAATACAGGTTTGTTTCCCTAACACATTTCACATGCATATATTTACATATTCTAAATATAACATTAAATGTTCTTCTGGTATCAAGGCAAATTTAGCAACAAAGCTCCTGAGTAAGAACAAGCTTCAAATTTGATCTTATGTGCACGTCACAGTTTTGTAAAGGTATTGAAATCAAACATCAATGAAAATTCACTCCAGTTCTAAATTTAGCATCCTATCCTCTAACCAGCCTTTTTTTTTTTGGTTTATTTTTTTTTCCCTGTTCAGCTATAAACCTCTAAACCCAAGACATTTATACGGGAAATGTTCCAGACTGTGGCTGTCACAGCACTAGAGGGCACTCTTTATATGCATTATACACACAAGATACCTTTAGCTGTTTTAAGTGCAAAGGACATCAAATAGTTAACGAGGTATTAGAAAGAAAAACTACCATAAGCACAACTTTATGGTCATTTGGAACAGATCTTCTATGCAGGACATCCATTCTGTCAGTATTAGCTCCTACATAAAACAACTGATTGATATGCTGCATGTGCCAAACCTCTAAACCTTACAAACAACAGGAAGGTAAAATTTTATGCTTTGCAACATAAATGTCATTTTTTGCTGACTAACCAGAATACACAAACTGGTCCAATCCCTTCCTGGCTTAGCACCTTTCCAGAGAGGTCCAGGAAAGAAAGTATTGTGGAAATTAAAGCACTCAGCATTTAGGAAAGCAAGGGAGCCCTGCTGCCAAATCCCATGGGTTATCCACTGGTCTGAGGAGAAAAGTTGGAATTAAAACACTAGGGTGACTGATTTAACATAATTTAGGGGAAAAGTTATTCATCCAGACCAGTGGTGCCTACTTGCCATGCTCTGAGAGAAGCCAGCAGTTCCTTAAGAGTGACACATTCACGAGGACAAAATGAAGGGAACAGAGGGTACCATGTCAGTGACCAAGAACTGATATATCATACCCGACCAGAAGCAGCCAAGGCACTGCTGCACTGAATGGCATGGATGGTCTTCCAGGAATTCTCACTAACTAGAGCCAGTAAGACCTATCAATATCATGCTCTCCAGCTCTAACACCAGTCACCTAGAGCTTATCCATGGAGCCTTACAGACTTGTCAATTAAGCTGCAGTTCTGAAAGATCAAAACCTGCACAAAGCCAAGGACTTTTTAAGGACTGGAGCAACTCCATTTTTTGAAAAGAGTAGTACTTTTGTAAAGTAAGTGCTATATTGGGTGGTATCTAGCCTTCTGTGAAACATGCATCCCTATTTTTTATTTATTGATTAATTTACTAACATTTTCTTTTACATTTTCTTTCATGGCACTGAGATGCCTTCTTTGACGACCTGTCATCAAAGACAGCCTCTGACCAGCTTTCATGATGTAAAGATATCACCTTTATCTCCAATGGTTTTAGAATACATACACCTACACTTACCATTGGGAAGCTGAGTTTCTGTGTGATTTCTTTATAATCTTCATTCCTCTCTTTCACCTGAGTCTGCCCAGCAGTCAAATGACTGCATATAAAGCAGAAACTGGTACTATAGAACTGAAAACGAATGCTCACTGCCCCTTTATTTCCAGCTTTTCCTCCCATTCCTGTCTTCACGGTGTCTATTGCTACATCCCTGCATTAAAAAAAAAAAATAGAAAGAGAATAGAGTAAAGGGCTTCAGGGACAAATATTCAATTAACTTTGACTGCAATATAAAGGGAAAAGCCAGTTTACAATGCCATGTCTTCTCCCCTCTGGAAAGCTTGCTGCTTTTAGGCACATCTTTTAGTTTCTTGATGTTCATGTACTTATGTTTCAAATTAAGTGTAATAAAATAGTACAGAAATAAAACTATTTGAAAATATTTTTCTCCTTTTCTTGTCCCTTCCAAACAGACCTGCTAGACTTTATTTCTGATATACTGGGAATTTCTACAGAATATCCTTTTCAAGTTTACCTCTACCATGATCCTTAAAATACTGACAATAACTACATTTACTATTATATTTCCTTTTACTTTTGAACATATGGGAATCAGCTTTTCAGACAGTTAACAATTTACTGTTCATATGTGTGAAACCCAACTTCACAGTTCATGATGGATTTTCCATTTAATTAAAGAGCGACAGATCATAACAGATCATCATTTTATCAGTGATAAAATCAGTGATTATTGGATACAATTATTTATATGTAACTCCTCAAATGAGTTCTGTACTGATGACAAACTGCTTAAGGTCTCCACGCTGTTAATTACTTAGTATTTCAATGTGATGATTAGCACACGCTTCACTACAGAAAGATAACTTTATAAAGCAGACCACCTGCTCTCAGGATAATTTCTCCCAAATAGCCAGGCTACTCCAAGAACAAAGCATGGCTGTCTGATCAGATAAGTAAATGATGAGATCATTGTTGTAGCCAACCCCAGCACCATGCATGTCTTTCCCAGTGAGAAAATTTACTTTCCAGAGAAGAATTCAAGCAGACCTGACTAGAAAATTATTGATTTTAAGAAGTGACATGCAGAAAACTGCTAAGTCTTATTTGAGGTATTCTCAGAAATTCGTGATCTAAATGGTGCAAGATGTTACAGGTTCCCTTTCCCCACCCCCTTAATTTTCTTCTCTCTTCCTCCCCCATCTTTTATACCTTTTTTCTCCCTCTTTAATTTCCTGTCTTTTCCTGACAGCAGGACACCACCAGAAGACACCCTCACAGAGGCAAAGGAGGAACAGTTTTCTATGAAACAATGGGTTTTTAAGCACTCCTACAGAAGTACATGTTCAGTCTTTTCACTCTAAAGAGTTCTCCCTTCCTGCTGCCTGCCTACCCATCTCCTGACTGGTATTCAGCTGATTTGCATTCATGGCAAAGGTTATGCTGAGATAACCCACTGTAAATTCAACTCCTTGTATTTCATCAGTCCTTTCACTGCTGTATAAACCTGCTAGAGTCTCATATTATTTCTCTATTCTCTATCTTCTGTCTAAATCTCTTCAATCTCTGTAAGCACAGAAGCCTTTTTTTGCACTTCTGACAATTTTTCCTTTCCTTTTCTAGACATAGGAAAAAATATGCAAGCATACAGGTTAGGTTTGATAATGCTCACACAACATAAAGCAGCACATTTGCCTTAAATGAAGAAATTTGGTCACTAAAATCAAACTCTCAAGTTTCAAATGGCTACGTCCAATTTCTGGCAGTTTGACAACTGCGACAGAGCCACTGTGCCGTTCCGCTTCTGATTTCCATTTAAACCATGCATTTCCTACTGGATTACTCAAATTTTTTGTAAGCCAGGTGAAAAGTCTGGTGAAAAACTAAGAGGAACACTTCTCCTCTGGACTGCTTCATAGCAGCAAAAAAAGTAATTCTTTAAAATCATTTCGAAAAAAGTTTACTGGAAAGCAGCAATGCAAGACCATTAGAGTTATCTGGATTGCATTGCTCTGCCTGGCCTACAGCACTTGATGTTGTACAAGCTCTGTTCTCATGTTTCCAGTAGATATGAGATCACAGGGAAGAAGGAGGCAGCTTTTGATATTTTAATCACAAAATCCAGTGGCCAATCAGTGCCCTAATATGGGGTAGAGAGGAGTGTTTGGATCGCTGGGGGCTTTAAGGTCAGACAGATGCCCAAATATAGTTTTGACTAATTATTCACTTCCTAAACATTTACAGTTAGCCTGCATAATTCATTTACACTTAGCCTGCATAATTCTTGCCCACAGCAAAGGCATTTTGATGCAAGTATCTCCATGAGTTGGTAATTTTCTAAGAGGAGTCTGGTCACTCTCCAGGGACAGCTGAGGTAGTAAATGGAGGATATACAGCTCTGCACCCTCCTGACTAAGCACACGGTTCTGGTTCTCATGACATCTGGGAGAGACAAACACCTCACAGGTTCTCTTACCTCTCAATTCATAAAATGTCAAGGGGCAAAATTAGGTCTCTTTCCCCCATCTGCCTTTCCACCTTTTCCACCATTCTTTTCAGGTCTACAACTACCCCTGTTTCCATAAGGAAACAGTATGGACAGGGCTAGAAGGTAAAACCTGCCCTTCAGGCAGAGGCAGGCACTTGCCTTCATTCGGTGCTTCAAACACTCTTGGACTTGCTAGCCCAGGTCATTCCTTTTCCAGAAGGACAGCAGCCTAACAAGGTGCTCCACGCTGACTGCCCACCTGGAGTATGCCTGGCTTTTCAGCTAACTGGAGGAAGACAATGAGGCTGCCTGGCCTTTGTACTACCCAGGGAGATGGACTCCAGCCTATTGCTGCCTGGAAGCATGCCTCTCTACCACGCTGAGCAGAGACCAGAATCCAGGTTTGCATGACTCCCACGCACTCTGGCCACACTCCAACACCAGATGTTACTGAAGACACAGATTAGGTTTCGGGGTTTTTTTTTTGTTTGGTTGGTTTGGGGTTTGTTGTTTTTGTTAGGTTAGTTTGATTTTGGAGTGAGATTTTTTCTGTTGCTGTTTTTGGTTTCTGTTGTTGGTCGGTTTTTTGGGTGGGTTTTTTTGTCTGGTTTGGGGTTTTTTTACCTGATGAAGGGGACATGATACGGTCGTACAAAGATGAAAAGACAAACACCAACAAGCTGTGCTGATGTCAGCTGAATGTAGCGATGAGTCCTGGAAATAGCTTTTTGTAGCTGCTCTCCCCACATTTTTCTATTCGTTGTACTGGAACAAACATAAAATCATTTAATGGAATCAAAACAAACCACATATAGTCAATAAAATGAACAGATTAACTGTGCCTTAGGTTTACAGACATCCCATTAGGCTGTAGAACTTGAAGTGCTGTAGAATGCATGGCAGAGACTGATAATACCTCCTTGTAAGCCAGCCCAGAGTTAGCAGGGTCAGGGAGCCCAGACACAGCACACAAATAGAGTGATCCTGCTTCTGGATGTGAGAGGGATTTTGCCTACTACGCTTAAAAAGATCCATCCTCCCATGACATTGGATACACCTATTCACTGGGGATAACTGGAAGCTAATTATAGCAATCATAACCTTAAAAACAAATTTCCATATCAATCTCATGACTTGTAAGATTTCTTATGCTCACAGTGAAGAGATCTTCTCTGGATTTTCTGACTGGAAGGTGACTGGCTACTCATAGCTGTTGGCTGTTCTTAGCTAAGGTTTGTGAATGGCTGCATATACCTTCACTTCAGTGGATCTAGCTTCTTCTTTTCTCCAAAGTCAACATATCCCTGCAGATAGACTGCCAGCCCAGCAGCCATGCTAAGCAGTGCTGTAACTTGTCTTCCCCAAAACAGCCAACTAACTGGCCAGCCTGATGAATCAGCATTGGAGACAATGTTCAGTGTTCCATCCCCTTTCAGATTCACAAGGACTAATAAACACAACAGCCTCCTGCACATGCTGATCCACCTCAAAAACCTCAAAACCTCAGGCTTTGCATGCAACTTCCTCTCTAGCCATAATTTTCACAAATACAGCTAGCCACAGCGATGTTTTTAGACAATTTTAAAATTCCCACATGAATGTCAGTTAGGTTCGTAGTAGTCATTGTGCACATTTTTCCAACATCAGACAGGGCTTTAAGGACAAGTGTTAAATCAATCTCAACCATGAGAATTCTTCTCTGCCAACATGAAGATTTAAGAGACTAAGCAAACACAGTGTGTTCTAATGTATAAAAGTTCACAGAGAAGAGCACTTTCAACACCATCCCAGTGACATTTGTTAATGGTAAACATATTTCCAGCTATGGTTGCAAGCAACAGACTTGGAAGGGAGTATTTGATACAAGTGATCATAAAAATGAATATTGCCAGTTCCTTTGGGGAAGATTATGTTCTTTTTGTTGGGGTTTTGGTTGGTTGGTTGGTTTGGTTTGTTTACAGTTGCGGGGATTTTTCTGGTTGTTTGGTTTTTTAGGTTGGCTTTTTAGATCAGTTGGTTAGGGAGTTTTGTTGTTGGTTTTGTTTGGTTGGGTTTTTTTACGTACCTGGCATTCACAATATTCCCTGCACTTAACTCAACCATCTCTTCAAATCCCACTGCAAATATGTCAGGAGGGCAGTTATCATCATCTGTCGGCAGGAAGGAAAAGTCATACCAGAATTACTATTTTGTTGTTTCTTCTAACGACTTGCATTCTAATTTCTGTCAGAGATCCTTCCTGTAGTTCTATCTTGTGTATCCCCTGCCAAGCTATACATATTCATAGCTCCTTTAATCTAATCTCATAAAACATCCCCTGCAGTTCCTCTGAAATTTTTTCCTGCTTTTCTCCCACCAGCTGGTCTCCATCTCTCTTGCAGGAAGCAATTCAGAACAGAGCATTATATTGTAGCAGTGTTAAGATCTCTCTCCCCCATCCCACTCATCACTAAAGCCACAACATCTCACTACTCACCCATCTTTTACCCACTTGTCATTTCACCCAACATGCTCTTCCTTTCTGACACAGATTCCTATGTAACTTAACTTTATTGGCCACACACCAGTATGTCACCTCCATCTCAATGCCTTTAGTAAATTTATCTCATAGTTTAAGGATGCCTTCGAAATTTTTTCTTGCTTTCTTCCTTCCAAGTCCTTTTCAGATCACCTGTATTTAAGGCTAGGTCACCCTAGAGCACAGTGACCTCCCCCTTCCCTGGCTCTGTGGATATTACTCAGAAAGCACCAAAGATCAGATGCTCTCAAACAATACTGTGAAGCATATCTGCTGACCCATTAGGTCTGTCCGTTGCCTAAAGAGTTTTTATTTTTTTTAAAGTGTTATATGACCACGGTGACAATACTTATTTCCACATGAAGATATAAATATAGACAAACATAGGAGCCTAAATCAGATCTGACTCAGAAATTACGAATGAAAAGTAAAATATGCAGCAGCTCTCTGCAGACATGGGTGAAACCAGCACAACAGCTAGCCTCCTTTACTGGCTTAACCAGACAAGCACTGTCACATGTATTTCCTATTAATAATTTTTGACATCTGTGTTTGAGCTTTTGCCCATTTGTGTAGGCACTGCAGTGACATTAACATGGTTACAGACATTTGCAGGGTCACACCCTAGCCCTGACCATTCACATAACTCAGCTCTTCTCCAGAAGCTGCTCAGACCTTCCACGTCATGGCTGCCTGCACCATGCAGTGCTGCTCCTCTGGTTCTCTCAGGGGAAGGCCTGGCAAGGCTAACATATGACAGGCTCTCAACAGATTTTAGTATCATGGGCATAGTCATGGGCTACACATCTAAAGTGTTTCTGAAACAGACCTGACTGGACTAATCACTTGCTCAGAATACAGTGCTCTGCACCTAATCACATATCACTCAGGAACCAAGGGTTCAAATCAGACAACTTGTATAAGGAAACCAAGGATTTGACGAATGTATTCCTCAGCTACAAGTTTAGGTACAGGACTATCCCTGTGATGCCTGAAGGAAACGAAATGTTCCACTGCAAAAACAAAAGCACAAGTTTTGCCATAGTTTTGCAACCACTCAATTTTTAAATGACAGAATGTTCACTTTTCATTTACCTTAATAAAAAATCTGTAAATCAATTACAATACCTGACCTTGTGCCATAAATAAGAAATTCAGCAGCCAATTTCATCAAGCTACGAGCACAAGAGTTTTCTACACTGCTAAGGAAAGGAAATATCATTCAACAAAGTAAATCTTTTTGTCTGAAGGCTTTGATCATAACATTTCCAGTCAAGCTCATAGTCCAGATTGTACAGATATGTTTAGCTCCAGATGAGAGACCGAGGAGATGTTCTGATGGCACCTAAGCACGTAGCTTCCACTCACAATAAAGAGCAAAGAACAGAGATATGGAAGAAGAAAATGACATACAGTGTGCAGAATACGCAGATACATCCCACGATGGCATGAAAGAGAGCTCTGAATTCTGACCTGCTGAAGGTTTGAAACAGTCACATGGACTGTTTCAAAGTGTTCAAAGCACTCTGACTATCAGGAGCTCTTCACACACCATTCCACTTCTGCAGGGAGGGAGAAAAAGCACGGAGGACCAGCATACACTCTAAGAACTGTCAGAAAATGCCCTCCAAAATGCACTGCCCTTTGAAAGGCTGGTCAATCTTGTGTCCTGACTCACTGTCTCTAGAGATGCCAGCAAATACTGCTTACACATTTTAACTGTGAAGTCTTACCTTGAAATTCTGAAACTCCTGAGAGCTTGGGAGAATCCAGCAGCCAGTCTGTCAGCTCACTGGTACCAAGGATGTTGCTTCGAAACTGCTTTCCCCCATTCACATTCCAGGTCCCCGTGGCAACACGAATGCGCTTGGAGCTTGTGAATTCAAACTGACGCTCTGACATGGCCTTCAAAATACTTGGAGTTACTGACAGAAGAGGGGAGAGAGAAAGATGATGTGTAAAAGAAGTATGTGCTGTAAAAGGAAAGAAACAATCCAAACAGCAGCAGCACAGTCACTGTGAAATAATGACATTACCCTAGCAGGAACAATACAAAAGGTAGGAAATAACTCCTATGGCAATGGCAATAGCTACAAGATAACTGGGGTGGATGTCAGCAATTTCTCCTCCAGAAACCAGGCACCCTTTAAAAGCTTGGGAAGGGCTGGTCACTCACTTTCAGCTACATTTTTCGTACTTCTTCAAGTAATAAGTAAAAAATTATTTTATCTCCCATAATCTTTTCAGTTTAGTCTACAGCACTGTCATGGTTTAAACCCACTGGGCAACCAGGGCTTAGTAGTGCTTATCCCAGCCACTCACTCACTCCCTGCCCCCGCAGCAAACTGCAGGAGAGAATGCAAGAGTAAAATTGAGAAAACTCATGGATTGAGACAAAGACAGTTCGATGGGACAGAAAAGGGGAACAAAAAAAAAAAGATAATAGAATATACAGAACAAGTCTGGCACAATGTAAATTCTCACTGCTCCCCAGCCAATGCTCAGCCAGTACCAAAGCAGCAGCCCCCAGTCAGCTTTGGCCTCCCAGTTTATATATCAAGCACGGCATCATATAGTATGGCATTTTCCTTTGGCTATTTGGAGCCAACTGTCCTGGCTGCATCCCTTCCCAACTTCTTGTAGCCCTCCAGCCTTCTGAAAGGGAGAGCATGAGAACCTGAAAAGTCCTTGACTTAGTATAAATACTCTCTAGCAACAACTAAAACCATCAGTGTGTTACCAACCTGCTGTGGTTTAAACCCAGCTGGCAACTAAGTACAACACACAATCACTTGCTCACTCATTAGTCTCATATTAAATCCAAAACACAACAGTATACAAGACACTAGGAAGCCAATGAACTCTATTCCCGAAATCAGGACGAGCCATCAAGCATGTCACAAGTTACAACTTGAACTGAAACCCTGAGAAGTTTAGAATGTGGAATGAAAGATGGAGAGCAGCACAGAGTCTCACATCAGTATGAATCTAGCACTGTCACGGCTCTCTAGCCTGGTCAGAACTGCTCACAGGAAACTGCTATATTCACGTATTTTGCTGAGTATAGAAAATTAGTGGTGTGCTTTTGCTTTCCAATCAAATGAAGCAGAGTTAATCTTTAACTACCCCACTTGCATTAGCAGTCAGGCACAGAAGTTATCTATATTTTCCTTGTGATCCACATCAGAGAACAAGCCCAGGACTGAAGTGGTGCTGAATGATTCTCTGGAGTGAACTGACCACCCAATACTGTTTGTGGGTGAAATTATTCTATATTTTGCATGTAAATATCTTCTCAGAGAAAGCTGAGTTTATTCTAGATGGGTGCAAACAAATGTGTCTATGTTGTGGACTGTCAGGGGCCTGGAATAAAGCAGAAAATGAAGTAAAATAATAGAGATGTGCCTTTAAAGATCCAACCAGCTAAAAGCATGTGCAAACAGCAAGGACACAAATAAGGAGATAAAAAGGCTGAGCTCAAGAGACTTCCTCAAGACAAACTCAGACAGGACCAGACTGGGAATATAGCCCTAAAAAACTTCTCTCTGGTCCAATTCTAAACTGTCAGAGAATATCACTATCAAAGAGCAGAAAAACATACTCAAAAGTTCAAAACAAAATATGAGAAATAAGCAAGGTGGAATTAAAACACACAGAGCTGTGCTATGATCACTTGAAAGTAGTGCTTTAAACAACACATCTGTGCAAAAGCAGCTTATTTATTGATTTTTTTCCAAAAGGGTACAATTGCTTGTATCTGACAGCTAAAAGCCGATACAAAAGAAAAGCAAAGAGTTTACACTGGCTTTACCCAGCAGTGCAGTCTGGTCCATGAGCATCTTGCCTTTGTCTGCATATTCCTCACGGAAGAAGTCACCCATGAGCAGCAACTCAATGGCTTCCTGCTTTACTGTATCGAAGAAATTTGACTGGATGGTACGAGACACAGAGCGGGCACCATCCTTGAGTTTCCCAACCTACATCAAACAGGAATTATGAGTACAACTGACACTATCTTTACTTTACACAAGGACATCTATCTTGTAAATAAACAGTTTTGCCATTTTTCTTTACCTTGTTCTTCCCCTCAAGGGCACGACTGCCACTAAATACTCTGCTCAGATTCTGACCATTGAGAGTCCACATCTCCTTGTAGAATTCCACAAAGCGCTCAATTATAGGTTTAGAGTTCAAACCAAGACTCTCTAATTGAGCAAACAGTATCTGGATTAGGTGTAGAAGGAGAAAAAAAAAACAAAAAAGAAACCAACATTGTTTATAAATGTGTTTTTGCTTTTTATCCTCAGTATTCCAGCCAGCACCATTTTGTATCAGAGCTGGCAAGACAGACTTGCGTAACTGAGACTTACAGCCTCTTTCCTGTCTTTCCCATGGAACAGTCAGTGTATGCACTACAGGTATCCCACAGAAGGTCCTCTGACAAACTCACCTCCAGTGCAACGAAGGACTGTACACTATTAGAACGATCCAGGCAGTCCAAACAATTCATTCGAAAAGTACCTGTCTGCAGACTTTGGTAACCAAACACAAGAGGAGGGAGGAGAAAATGGTATGTTTTAAAATAACATCTAATCATGAGTTGATTGAACAAGATCATCAAATGTTCAGCCTGAATATACCCACCCACATTTTGATGGCGCGAGCACGCTGTGCGCAATATATTCCATTAACACATCTAATTACTTGACTACATCTGCAACACTATATTGGCAAATCCATGCACTAGTAAGTTTGCAGATTTGAAACCATGGAGATGCAATTAAGACAATCTTTGATTTATCACCAAGACTACACTTTGTCTTAAAATTGTATTTCAAGATAGTAATTTACAGTCATGGTCCATACACAGCAAGAAACCTGGGAAGGCCAGGACAAGCAGTGCCTGGCTACACGGGGACAGAGGGGCAGAGACACTCACCGTGGACTTACATGCTCGCGCTTTGTGAAGATTCCAAAGTCTTCCCAGTGCAACTTCAGCTGAGGCCTCAGCAAATTTTCCAGTTTCTCAGTTTTCCCACCTTTTGCAAATTGGTGGTAGTCAAAGTTTATCATAGGACTGTCTTCCGCATGGGAAGAGGCCCATAGCAGTTTCTGTTTAGATAAGAGAATGAAGGAAAACAAATCCTGCTCAAGCCACATGTAAGGAATGATACCAGCATGCTTTTATCATTACAAGCCTTGACGGTTAATCACACAATTCATAGGGAATTTTGAAAGGCTAGACATGAAAAATGCAACCGAAGTTCCCTGTTTGTTTTCTTCACAGAAGTAAACCTGACTGTAAGAACCCAATTTTCCTGCAGGGGAACTCAAACTGTAACTGCAAAGCAAACATCAGAGTTGTGCTGTGGTTGGTGGCAGCCCTGCAGCAGTGGGCTGCTGCTACCTGAGGGTGGAAAGCAACAGCGATGCTCTAGGCAGGCTCAGAGGAAGGAAGTAAGTACGGAATTACTTTCCAGGAAATGTACTATAAAGTGTTTGTGGTAAGCTGCAGAAGTGAAAGAAGACGCACAAATAGCCTCACTATTTCATCTCCAATTTCAATGACCTCACATGCATTTCCGTAATCACCACAAATTTCATTAAGGTATCTGCAGCACATACAACAGTAATACATCCTGTTCTCCACAAGAAAGCCAGAGAGAACCATTACATTAACTCCAACTATGCGAGCCTTTGTCTATTCTCTTCCCTCCTGCACATTTTCACCCCAAGAGATGGATGCTTTTCTCCACTTACATTGTGACACACACTGGACAAAACAAATCTGATATTACATTAAAAGTGTACATGTAGCAGTTACACCAGCATAATCGTATTGAGTAAGCCATTAAGCCTTTCTTGCAGAAACAAATTTAAAGGCAGGGCTTGGAGAGAGACCTGTAAAATGTATTTCATTAGACTGCTACTGTTGACACCCCAATCTGCCCTTACAGATGCTGGCACTAGTAATGCACTTGAGGATGACATTTACCCACTGCCGCAGTGTAAATTATCGTCAGAGTATTCGCAGCTCTGCACTACAGACTTGCTTTTACTGTAAACATAATTACATCTGTTATAGGGAATGTTTATGGGAGGAACAACATTTCCTGGGAACAGTATTGATTTTTGGTCTGGTAGCAGCTGATTCAGGTAATAGATAATGAATGGTAAATGAACGGTAACCATGCCATTCTGATCGAGAGAGGCCAGAAGCAATAATTACAAGAATAATTTAAACCAACACTGACAAGAATGAATAAGGTTGAAGCAAGGTGGAGAGAAGAGGAAGAAATAAAAGCAAAAGAAAGATGGAAAAACTAATGACAGAGAGGAGACAAGTTTGCAACCGTAATCACACTGCTATGAATTACTTTATTAATAATTCCAGCCCTTTAAAATCATCAAAGTAAAATGAACTCTATATTGTTTCCTAACATCCATTTCTTAAAACTCAAAGGCAAAGAAATGACCAAGGAGTCATTTTGAACGAATACAAAACTTTGGTTTTCAGTAATTTCGGTCTAAATTCTTTGAGCTCACAAGGTATTTTCAGAATTTATTTATTTTTAAAATAGGCAAAAATTGTGACAACTCAAACAAAACAGGTCTTTATTTAAATTAACAAATGCAAGGTCTTTATTCTAGAGATGCCCTGTTTCTGACCTAATTTCTGGTTGCATGATACTGGCTAGAACATGGTGTTCAAAAATGTGAGAGTTTGAGAAAATATCAGTAGTAAATAAACAACAAATGTAGTATTTTTATCCACGTATGTTATTTGAGCGTTTCAGAATTGGTTATCTCTTACCTTTAAATTTCACCAGGGCTTGCAAAACAAACTAGAAAAGCTATTCTAAAAAGAGGGAAACCAAAAGATTACAGAGGCTTAGCTGTGTCATGCAGAAATTCAGTAAGAAGCTGAAAACAGAAGCTAGGACCAGGCTTCACTTCTGTGCCTTCCTCATTGCCTTGCAAGCTTTAGTCATAATCACTTTCTTTGGCCCACATTCTGTACAAGGGAGACCTTCACTCTGCCATTTTCTGCTGGGGAAGCAGATAGTCCTTCCCAGCTCTTTCATAGGAGGAAGAAATCATCACACAGAAAAACTGACAAAAAATTTGACACTCTCTGTAAGTTCACTATTGCAACAGAGAGGGAAAGAAATCAAACACTATTACTTAACCAGAATTTTTATTTTGCTTAGTTTCACATAGTAAGCATTTCAGCTCAGAACTGCTTTATCAGTTTATCAGCATCATAACTGGTATCATTGTTAACCAGTGATATATACATGGCACTTACTAGAGGTGTGTACTTAAATCATTCTATCATTAGTTTTAGGCACATAATCTCTGAAGTATCTATGTCAGTTTGCTAAAGCAACAGGCACTTAAGGAGACAGACTTCCATCAACCTCCAGCCAGATTCAGGCAGCTATTGCACTGCTGCAAATCCCACTCAGTGCCAATCTGTAGCTTTAAGTTCACACTAGCTTTAAAAAGAATACCACACTGGAACACAGCACAGTTTTAGTTCTACAATGCCTGACATCCCTACTTTCAGGTCTTAGTTCTGCCTAGGGACACTTAATGGCCAGGAATATCTCTGTCCATATACCAAACTGTCATCTGGTGCTCAGGCAGCCAATTCCCAACACAATCAGTGTTAGACAGCTATTTCCCATTACTATCAGTGCAAGATAGCTCAGTGATGCTAAGTTGCTACACTCAGTGATGAGGCTCAGGGCTCAGCCCTCAGGCAGTTCTGGCAATCCCAGGGAGCCCCTGACTGCACAGGTGGCTACATACAATGTCAAAGCTGACTATGATCCATTTTTGCAAATGTGAACTACCCTTAGGAATATTTGAGCAATTTCTTTTTAAGTTTGGTTAAGGAGAATGTACACAAATGTATGAAGAAGTAAACAGAAAGGAAGTACTGGAAATTAAGCCATAAGACCAAGAAGCACTATTCTCAGTACTTAACATGTGGTAAAGGGTTAACATAAATTCTTAAGATATACTATTCATCATCTCCAGGGTCAGAAGGAAAACAGAAGAACATGGAGGCTCAAGGGAAATCAGCGGTTAAAATGAAAATTATTGCTTTTACCTTAAAAGCTCTGTTGAGCACCTCCTCTCCTCCTCTGCTTCCCAATAGGTTAACGATCACTTGTTTTCCATATTGCTCTTTCAGAAGCATCATATGCCTACAGCAAAAGTAACCATAATAGGCACTAAACAAAACCACATTATGTTGCCTAATGCCATTTTCAAAATACAGAAGTAGAGATCACTGGTTGTTTCATCCAGCAGAAAGTTTCAGCCACACCATCTACAGACATCTTCCAAGTTTCCTTGCAATCAATTATAAAGTAAAAATGGTAAAAGTACACAATAGATACAGCATTTTGTACTGAACTTAAAGAAAGAGGTGTATTAAGAAATAGGGTCCAAATCTTTTATGTCACTGTTAGCTTTGACATTGCCCTTTATGCTCCTACCTTGACTGTTAGCCTGGGAATTACACAGGAAAGACGAGAAGAAAAAGTATTACACTTCAACAGGAATTGCCTAGCCTGTCGCAGAGCTGAGACTACTAAGAGGCAGCAGCAGCAATGGGGCCTGTGACTCCAGTGCCAAGGCCAGAGAGGTCCAAACACACGTCACAGGGGACAGGGCTCAGATATCTCTGAGCTACTGCAACATGGAGACATTCACTCTGAACTCAAATCAAGCAGGAAGATTAGTAATCATAAGAACTGCTGCACTGGATGAGAACAAAGGTCCTTTTAGCAAAGTTGTCTGCCCCAGATTCTTCAGGAAAAGCACAAAATAGGACAAGTATAAAGTGGGCTGGTTTTTTTTGGTCTACGTCATGAAAATCTTAAAACCTGACATTTAGGGACTCTCAAGTTAAGTGCTTTTAGCCAGATGCCGAGACACCAATTCTCCCCTCAATACATCTTTTCCAAGTTGGCATGCATGGTCTACAGAAGCTGTGCTGGCTCATCAAGAAAGAATTAGATCTTAAAGTTGATTTCCATCCTATACAGACAACACTGTAGCAGTACTTAAGAGGAAGTTGGATAGAAATAGACAAGAAAAATAAAATAAACACTCACAAAAATGAGAAGTTATTGCATGCTGAAAAAAAAAAATGTAATGGCAAAGTGTCAGAAAAACAGCAAGCACACATCTTCTGGCATAACTCTTTAAATCCTTTAACCAGAAATAAATTACACAGAAAACCATGGAAGGGGCAAAAAGAAAGAAGAAATCATCAGCGTTGCCTTCAGGAAACACAGCTAAATATATTTTCTGGTGCATTCTTAATTCTGCAACCAGTTTTCTGTATGTCAGCTCTTCCCATACAGTTGCACCCCTCTGATCCCAGCATCAAGATCCTACCTCTCTGCCAGGGTTGCTTCCTCCCGACAAACCTACTTAAGCTCAAGTCACCTGTTTGAGTACCATAAGCAAAGCTCCCTGTGGATTTCTCAGGGAGAGAGGATGAAAAAATATCCTCTAATAAGATTACATTTAACCCTGTGAGAAATGGATGGTAACAGGCTAAATTAACATCTCAGAAAAGCTCTACCAAGTTGTTCAATTCCGGTGTACTTTTCCATATAACCACTTATTCCTTGAAAGGACTGTCTTTTGCAGATCGGTAAGCAGAGAGATCCTTAAATTCATCTAACTTAAAGGCACAAGAGAAAGAAGGAACAGCACAAGTTTATCCTTATGTTCATGTTTCTTAGCAGAAAGCTATCCACCAGTTGTCAGGATTAAATGGTCTTATGGAGTTGTACCTTCCTGAGCTACTCAATTTCATGGGCAGTACAAGAAGATGCTGAATAAGTTATTGTTTTCTTCTTACATGAAATATCTCTGTTGTGGAATGCAAACCTCTAAGATGGAACTTCAGGGACACTGGCAGGGCAAGTTATCACAGCACCAGATGGCCACAAGACCAGGAGTCTCAAAGGCACTTGAATTCAGTAGGATTTAAGAGCCTTAAAACCTTGGAGAATGTAGGCCAAGAACCTCTGGAGCAGAGACTGCTATGGTACATGGTCCCTTTTAGATTCTAATCCCTGTTTGGGGTCTTCAGTGCTGCAAAACCATTAACAGTCACTAATGTCCTGTTTGCTAACAGCTGCTGTAATAAAGAGGCCTTACTCAAAATCAGCATACATCCTGTTCTGCCAAAACCAAACCAAAACAGAAATTAATCACTTGACCTGCACTTACAAGGTGAAGATTTCCCACAGATCAAATTCTTCATGTGCTTTTCAGGCACTGTTCCCATGGATATCAGTAGAAATACACCCTTAGAGGATAGCACTTCCTAGCCAGACATTCAAAGGAATCAAGCTAATGCATGTGTTTTTCTACAGTTTCCATTTGAATAGAGTCTTAATGGTTTAAAAAAGTCTACAAGCCAGTCTTTGCATAAAATACAAAACATCAGCATAATAGTGTCTTACAACACTGGTCACAGAATAAAGCACTGCTATTTCTATTTCTGCTATTTTACAGGAGTAAAACGATGAGGAAAAAACAAACCCAGAATGGTGTGAAAGCAGTGTTTACTCTTTAACTATCTCAGTTACAGTTGTAAAGCACACATAATCTGTGTATCCTAAGTGTAAACTCACATCTGTTGGATCGCAGAGGTTTACACAAACCCTTTTGTATATCACTCAGCATTTCTAAACATTTACAGAAACAAGTTGGAAGACCAAATTAATTCAATTACCACTGAAAACAAGAAGGAAAAAAGTATGAAAAATAAGTGACTAAATTAAGTAACTCAGTTCAATAACCTGCCACACCTGGGGAATTGACCACATCATCTGAGAGATGTTTCACATCTCAGGATTTTCTAGGAAGACAAAGTTGTGGAATCTTGCTAACACGCCAGGCTGCTGTGTTGCTGCCAAAGTGGAATGAAACTTACCTGTCAAAGGCAGGTGCATTGGCTTCCAGACCTCTGTTAAGCCTTAAATGGCGGGAACCAACCTAAAATAAAATATCAGAAGACCTATAAAGAGAAAACCTTCTTAAACTGCTAGAATCCTAAGTCACTAGATGTCTCCCTTTTTCTTTCAGAGAAAAGCATCTTTTTTAACAGCACCAGACACCTCTTACAGACTCCAACCACCCCCACACATAATATCCTTAACACAAAAGCCCCAGCTTTTATTAGACAAAATTAACAATTACAAGTGAAAACACAATTACCATTAACTGAAGGGATACCTACACATCTTTTTATGGCCAAACAAATCACATCTCTTTGCCAGCTTCCTCTTGCAAATAGCACACACTGCCTCACATGAGCATTCTGTGAGCCCAGCATTCTTCTGCCCTTGCCTTGTTGAAAAGGCTGCACTTACGCCAGTTCAGGGGTTGTGTATTCTGACGCTTTCAAAAGTATCCCAACAGTGATTCAAAAATATGAAGGACAAAATTCTGAGCCATCAAACTAACAGGGCTTTTGATATGGATGTCAACCACAGTAGCCTCAAGCTCCTTTTGAATGGTAGCTATTGTTATTACAGTGTACAGAAGGCTTCTTTCCTCTCCAAAAACTACACTCCTAAATATGTATAGGACCATGCATTGTTTCCTACACTTCATCTTTATTTGTTTTTCATTAGGTTGGTTTCTGCAATTCTTTCTAACACCAGTGCCAGTACATTCACACCCAAGGAGTAAGAGTACATAATCTAATCCACATTAGGCAAAAAAAAAAAAATCAGGCCTACAAAAAAATGGAAAATTCTATTTAACTAGAGATATTATCCACTAGCCAAAAATACTCGAGGGAATGCTCAATGGCTCTGTAATGTACAGAACAACAGTGCTGGATACAGCTACACCATGGGCAGTGCACACACAATCATATGCACAAACCTGCTTTATAAAAAGAAGCAAGTATTGCACTGGATGATGCTAACAGACTACAGAGATCCTTTAGTCATTTGCTTTTGTGCTAAATTCAGTGCCTCTGAATAGTACATAGGTTCTAGTTTAATGATCAAAAAAATATCATGTAACCTTTAAAGTATCTTAAAAAAACAGTTTTGTCATGTATTTTCTCTACTAATAAATGCGAATATATGTGCATATTCATTTCAGTTGCTTATCCCTCTGTTAAGAGAATGAAAGTGTGCTAGGAAGACTCTTATTTGGGCTTACAACTGTATATAAACTGCAAGTCACAGACCACATGTAACCCACTAAATCTGACGTAATAATCTCCTGATGAAATCCTACATCTCTGCCTCACAGAAGATCAGATTAGAACATTATCACCCTTTAGACTGAAATCTAGAAAACACACCCTCCAGACATTTCACTTTGTTTCAAGGTAACATGCTCCTATAGAGCTACTGGTATCCCTAGATACTCCAATTTCTTGTGGAGGTCAGTATCATCAAGCCAACCAGGCATTTCAGAGGAATAGGTTACTCCAAATAAAACTGAAAATGTTATAAAGATATAGCTGTAAGCTTCAGTTTATAACATTAGGACACTGTCCCTTACAAACAGTTCCCTGCAGAGACACTCAAACACAACAAAAATATTAAGCTTCAGTTACCTATAGCCATTTGTCTGGTACAGTTCTGTTTATCTAAACACACAAAATTTCCTACAAGGTAAACCTAAAATGAAAGAGCTTAGCAGTTTCACAGAATGAGCTTTGAAGCTCATTTAAAAAAAAAAAAAAAGTTAATTCTAAATTATAAGGAGCAAGAGAGAGAAGCAAGGTAGGCTTTCTGATTATTTGTTTACCTGAAGCCCCGTTTGCTCCCAAAACAGTGGAACAGAACCTCTGATCTGCACAAAGGAAGAGACATCATCATCCAAGTAAATTGTCTGCAAAAATAAAATAAAGGAAAGGAGTTCTGCAGTTAGATCTATCAGACCGTGGCCCCTTCATCAGGTGACAGTTAAAGACACTGAATTCAAAGGGTAAAAAAAGTAAACCATGTATCTCCTTGTATCCACTTACCGCTCAGCCTCTTTTCCATAGTCTCACAGGCAGTGGAACAAAGCAGAACGTATTTGCTTTCATGTCATCACAGCAGATTCAATTCACTTCTCACCAGAAACAAGAGAAAACTTAAAACACCACCACATCTTTCATCCACAATCAAGATGGATTTGATCTATGGGTGGAGACACTCGGAAAGACCAGGCATATACTCTCCTGCTGTCCCTCTCACAAAACTTAACTGTGCAAAATGTCATTGCTCCTTGTGACTGATGATGGGTAACGTCAGGTGGGGGATAAGCTTATCTCCTGCTGTATTTACCATTTCTTATTTCACTGCGTGCTGTGCCTTGTCAGAGAGTCCAAATAAAACCCTGTGAAACCAGTAGATTTGCCACTCCCATCCTGAGGTACAGTGAACAGCAATGTGATCTACTTCTTTTCCAGGGGGCTTACAGCAAGAGGTTCCAAACTCTCAGTTTTCTTTCCTAACCAGACCTCAAACTCTACCTTTATGTGTTCTTATGATAATTGTTAACAAGCTGATTTTGAGTCAAATCTATACAAAGACTGATTTCCCCTTTTGCCTTCCCCTGTCCACAGCCTCCAATCAAAGTGTTAAATTATGTGTTAACGTAGCATAAAAGGTACTATCTTCAGATTCAGTACGACCACAGAGCAACTGTGCAAAGCCCAGCTCACTCCTCTGGCCTATACTTAGCAGTGGAATCCTGGCTGCTTTCCACGGGGATACATGATACACACGATACACATCTCTGTTATCTCATGCATGACAATGAGTGTTCTGCAGCCCTCGGGAGGAATGGTATCCAGGTTATCCAGGTAGCTGCACTAACCACATCATATCATTTGGCACAGCTGCTGCCAGCTGGCTAGTAGCTCTGAAAATAGAATAGAACATGAAAATGGGTTTCTCCACAGCTTTAAAGTGCTCTGTTTTTTTTGGATCTGCCACTAGATGTGGCCAATGGGTGGCTCAGGGAAAGTGTCTGACCTTGACCTCTCATCTTCATAAGCATGATCAATGCACAATTTTTAGAGCTGTATGTGTGAAAAAAAGAAGAGGTGGGTATTTAGATAAAACTGGTGACAAAATATTTATCTAATATTTACCATATTTTTGCAGAGCACTTAAAACTGTCTCCATTCCACTAAGGTGAAAGATTTCAGTGGCTTTGTCACGGACAGAATGCCAGTGTTGGAAGAATAGGCAGCCCAGATCTAGTGCAAAACAAGATTTCAATTTTTTTAACTCCTCACCAAAACATTAAGAACCTTTTTCTCTATTACATTCCATCCTAGTACAACCACCTGCATGAGAGGGGTTGCTCAGAGAAGCTTTCTTGCAAGGCCTGCGTCACAGTTTGAGTAATGTGGCTCTAAAACATGCTCTCCCAGTAAAGTTTTCTGAACATTATTGGCACCTGAGCGCAGGAGCTAATTACCATAGCAACACATTGGAGAGCCTTTTCTTTGTACATTCAAGCTCAGAAGAGTTTATTCCTCCTGCAGCTGGACTATGAGAGGAACAAGCAGCCCCACCTTCTGCTCTATCACATTCTCTCTGAGACTGGTCGTTCCAAGAGGAGTCAGTGACTTCTACACACTGAATCATCTTTTCACCCACAGTCATGGACCCCAAGAAGCTCATTCCAATGTAAAGCAAATTAATAGCACTACTACAGCCCCAGCAGTATCCTGACTAATACTAAATGAAGATCAGGACCTGAATCTGTGCAAAAATCTGTTCGCCTACTTAAAATTTTGACAACAATCACCTTAGCAATTAATGAGTTGAAACGAAACATCTAATGATGACAAAGCTTTACCTGAAATACAATTTGGCCATTCAAACAGCTTGCTACAAAGGATCCATTTTCTTTACAGGATTCTTGGGAAGTCCCTGTTTCCACACCTAACTGCAAAACTGACAGCTCAAGTATTTCTTTGACCAGCCCTTTTAGACATCCAGCTGCAAATCTCTAGACCCACTGATTAACAGATAGTAATTCTAATTCAGTACCTGCAGTTTAAAATCTGAGTTACACTTTAAACGGAAAGTATTTCCTTAGTTACAGATCATATATCATCAATATATAACCTGCCTTCTTTCTGCCAAATACAGAAGAAAAATACTGACCAAACATTTATTTCTGCATTAACAGATGCTCTATTTCCACTAATTAGTGAGTTAACAGATGTTTGTTACCACTATCACTCATATTTTCTGTTCACTGGTTTTGATCCATTACCTCTTCTGTTTTCTGCTCTATTAAGCAGTCCATTTGGAGAACTGAACAACAACCAAAATATTTAAACTATTTGATCACTGATCAAATGTTGATCAATGATGTGATGGGCTGGGGGATCCTCTGTCAAGCGGAGGTGTAATACAGGACTCTCCTATGATGACAAAACATATTAAAGAAACTGACATTTTTTATGCACGTTGCCATGTAGCTTTTAGAAGTTAGATGAGGTTTTTGAACTGGGAGCACAGCCTCTCCCACATAGTCATTCACAAGAAAGCACTTCTTTTTTTCTGTTCACTTACAGGGCTCATCATTCTGTTCTCTGGAGCAATCCTCTGGTCTTTCGCAATCCTTTCACTTCATTCTCATGACCTAGATGAATCCAAAATTATTTTCTTCCAAGCTGCCAGTGAGTTGGAAAAACATCTAGTATTTTTTTAATGAGTGGGAGACTCATTAAAATGACTTTTCTGCCAGTCATTCCTTCCTAAACAGACTCTAACCATTTCATTAAGCATTACAACTGTGCAAATCTTCTCTCAATTTCAGCAATAACCACTTATTCTTCATTCATCACTCCAAGGAATATGACCCTTGATCTTGCCTTTTAGTATACATGTCCCTTGACCTTACAATATTAGTGGCAACAGACTTCCTACCAGCAGACTTGTTAAGCAATCAGGTTTAAAGACTAAGATGACTTTCCAGATCAGGAATGGACATAATCTTAGCAGCCACATGCACTGTAAGAAACCCTATTAGCTAAAATCTTAAATAAGCACTGAAAATACATTCAGATTGAAATTACACATATAAATAAAAGATTCCAACTTCGTTGCTTATGCATGGACAAGTACAGTTTATTTTCTCATATTCTTCAAGGCCTTGATCAGTTTTTGTGCACAATGTCATATTTTCTACAAGCACATATTTGTCCCACTTTTTTGTTGTTCTAGTTTTGGTTTTATTACCCTGTCCTCTAGCAGATCCATTTCCCTTATTCTAAGGTACTAGACAGAAGATGAACAGTTCTTTAAAAAAAGAAACTTAAAGAAAAGTAAACTGCCTTATGTCCAAAATTTTCATGTTCTCTGTTTCACTTAACTCATGGACAAGAAGATCAAACTGTTTTTTCTCTAGAAGTTCAATAACAATCAGTTACTTTTTGGACAACAGCTGGTCATCAGAATTGATACATTCTGTTAAATCTCTGTCTATGTGGAGTCTTATCTCATCTTAGATCCCAAATGTCAGCAACTTGGTGCCTATGTGCCTCAGTGAGAATGTTCATTCCTATCAAATCCTCAAAACACTTGAGGACTACTTCATTAATCTGAAGGGTTCTGGCCCATAGTAAAATCCAATCCAGCCAGGTGCAAGAGCTTTCAGACCAGTTTCCCATCAGACAACAGAGTAGCAACTGAAAACTTAACCCATGTGGAAGACCTCTTTTCCTTAGCAACAGATTACCTGGCCTCTGACCTCTGGTGTTGGAATTTACCATGTTTTTCTTTCAACTTCTGTGATCTTAGACTGTCTTTGTGGTTTCTTTCTCCAATGCCAGGACCAAGGGTGATAGCACTGACTGTTCAACAGGACATTTTTCAATCTTTCTCTTCTGTTGCACAGGGCCAGACCTTGCTCCTGCAATCCAAGGATCTTTCCTGGTAACACAAGCTTCATGTACAGGGACTGCTAGAAAATTTCTGGGCAAGAAGCAAACATCTATGTCAACCCTCTGGAGTTCTAATCACAGCATGCTGTGCCCATTCATTGCTTAGAACAATTTATGCACTAATCTCCATCACTCAGCTTCATTAGAAACAAATAATCATCCAGCCACAACTTCAAACAGCAAAATTCATTAGACTCAGGGGGCACACAGAGACACAGTCCCTGATGAAATGGATACTCAGATGGCTTATTCGGGGATCCCCAGCTCTGCCACACAACCCACATACAGCAGCTGGCCTAAACATACCTCTCTGTGAGTCCCTTTAGCTCAGGCCATGGGACTCAAGGATATATTTGCCAAAGTAATCCTTTTTGCCTTGCCTGGGGTAATACTAAAACTTGATCCAGAAAATAAATCAACCACATGATTGCATCCATTCCTCTCCTGGAGAGCTAGCCAACAGAGTCTAGGAGATATTGTGAAATAGGGATCATTTTCCTTAATCCATGCCTGACATTTTTTTCTTAAATTGGAAGAAAGGGAAGGTTAATCCAAATTTGTGGTATTTCCTTTCAGTGCTTCCTCAAGGTTTCAATTTTCTTTACTGAACAATTCCATGAAGAGAAAAAAACTGTAACCATCTATTTGTCTGGTTAGTTAGAATCATTCCTTGTAAACCACATACTAAGATTTTAGCGTAACTCTTTGGAGGATAACTGGGGGAAGAGCTGAAATGTAAACAGTAACAGGCACACAAACTAAATGAAGAAAGTATTTCTAGTTTCTCAAGGCTATCAGAAGAAAAGAATTACAAAATTGCAACACATCTCAACTTCAAAGGATTACTAGGGGAGAAAGAAAAGGTGAAGGGAAACATTTAAGCTACAACTGAGATACGGTGACTGATGTTTTAGAACTACTTGAGAATTAACTGTGATACTGCAAGCACAGCAAGTAGAAAGGGCTACCATCCCATTACAAAATATTTGTCAGCAAATCTGAAAGTACTCATTGGAGGGATTGACCTCTTTTCCTTTCATTTTGTTTTTCCTTAAGTGTTTCCTATAATATTTTCTTCTTTCTTTTTATAAAGAGTCAAGCCAAATGATCAAAAAGCTGAAGGATCTACCAGAACTTGTGAGATTTTTTTAAAGAAAAAGTTAAGATATTTTACTTTTCCTCTCTTCTTCTCAAACACTGAATCACAGTAGTTAAGTGAGCCCACAAATAATGACTCACTGCAGAGCTGAAATGCCACAAGGCTAACTCAGTGGGAGACAAAAGCATACCATCTATGCATAAAAGAGCTATCTGGAGATAAGACTAATTTTTTCTCACTATTCTAAAAGCAGAAAAATGTTAGAAGCAATTCCTACAAAGAGGGGAAAAGACCTGGGTTTTAAGAATCCTAGGGTGCTATTTATCCATGAAAGCACATAGCCAACATGCCATTATACTGTACAGGCTGCAGCAAATGGAAACAAAATGTTATTCAACCAACGTATTACCTCATAGGAGATTAGTCAGTCATTTACTATGAAAGTAGGAGAGAGTTTATTCTTGGACCCTTCCTTCCTAATGGCAAGGGGATGCCAGCTTGAACTCGATCTCAGGCATCCCAGTGGTTAGCCCAACTTTGCCTTCTTAGGACATGCAGCTTGGTAAAACTAGTGTTTAGCACCATTAGTAACAGTAACCTTCTTTTCCTTCTTTTCTTTGGTTTCAGAAACCAAACAAAAAACACACAACCCTTTAAAACTGCAAACTCTTGCTGTAATTTTGAACCCACTCAAGCCTTTCACCCTAAATCCATTTCACTCTTGCGCTTTTGCTTACCCAGTTGAAAAAACACTCAAAAGCCTTCAGTTCTCCCACTTCATCATCTGGCTGAACAGGAACAAAGCACAGCAGCTCCCATGAAGAGCCTGACCCAGACCCAGCTAACGGAAGCATCAGCAATCAAGTACTGTTTTCCCACTCACCAGGAGCCAATCCTCAGGTTTTCTGCTGGAATGCAAAGGCCATCTCATTTTTCATGCTAATCACTTGCATCATGATGTACTTCAGGAATATAGCTAAATAGAATTAGTTACTTCTGACCCAGCTAGTGAGCAGGACAGGAGAAGTATTTGCCATAGTAAGTCAACTGCTAAGTGCAGTGCCACAAATGCAAGACTCGCTGAAAAAACACTGACAATCCCTTCTACAATTTTCTTTCCCCAGCATTTCAGCAAGAGAATGCTCAGATCCTGAGTAACAGGATTAGTGTTTTGCACTAATATTCATAAGAAGACTCTCAACTAAAATAGAAGAATGTACCAAGTTATCAATTAAAATGGCAGATCTCCCTGTTACCAGGTTCCAGGGGAAAGTTCCACTTTTTAGTAGCCAACATGCATCTCTCAATGCACTACAGACTTTCTAGAAAGGTGTAGATGTTGCAATACTTGACTTGCACTTGCTTTGGAGCAGTGGCACACAAGAGAATTGTTAGCAGAGAATTTGGAGGCTGACATTAGAGACCCAAGCACTGCAGGGGAAGAGTTTCACATTCAACAACTGGAATTTGTGGGAGCCTGAACACTAAGTAGAAAGCTGTTAGCCTAACTGAAAATGCAGGCAAACCGAGAAAAGGAGGGACATGAGCAAAATGTCACCCACATCCCCAGTGAGAACTCTGACCACTGGGCAGAAAGTCACATGTGTAATACTGTGCATGCTTTGAGCACCTCTTGGGAATCAAACCTCACCTGGGGTTTGGTACCCTCAAATCTCACCTCAACAGGCTGGGGAATACCAGGCATCTGCCTGAGGATTGAAGTACTGTCAAATCTAAGGTAGCTCTACATGTGTCTTTAGGCAGCATCAGGTGAAAAGGTTAAAGCTGTTATTATGAAGACAACATCTTAGAGGAAATTTGGGAAGTACCCAAATGTCTGGATTTTGGACAAACAGGTGACTGAAGGCATGTCTGGCTCATGCAATGGGGTAACGAGAAGGAGCTCACTGGGTGTGAGCTGCTACACTCAACACATTGCTCCAAGGAAATACCAGTGCTGAGCTGTGGGTACCCTTGAGAGGGGGTGCCCTCAGGCACAGGCTTTCAGTGACACAGGTGAAGTATCTCTACGCTGCACTCACTGTTTCATGCTCCCCTTATGAACATCACATAAGCAATCTACTTCCATTGTACATGTACCTACATATATAAACACATACACACACCACCTATGACAGCTCTGTAGATATGCCCAGAAGATGCTGAAAACTACCAAACTTTAAGAGCGAATCCCTGTTCTTTGTTGAAAATTATCTGCATTTATCTACTCTGTTTATAGAGTAGATGTTTCTGTATGATGGTTCATACAGTTTCTGTATGATGGTTCTGACTGCTAATAATTACTACTTCAGTTCAAAAAGGAAAAGGTGATTGTACTTGAGTAAGAAAGCACTCACTTCAGCTGGCACAGAAGACTTCAGATTCTTTGTGGTTCAGTGCTTTTTACTGACTTTCAAGGCAGCAAGCTAAACCATGTGCAGTAAAACCAAGTGACTGTTGTTTCGTTTGGCTGTGCCAATCAATGAAGCCTGCTGAATGCATTTCACACACATAATTTGTCTCAGCATCAGCTGGAAATGAGGCTTTTACCATGCATGTATAAAAACTGTCATACTGCCTCTCATTGGAGAGAATCCCCCACAAACCAAAGGGGAATGTAAAAGCAGTCTTCTCCAAAATTAGTCGAACTGGAATTTGCCTGTCTCTGAGAAGATGGCATTTTTTCAACATTTTCTGTGGAAGCCGCTGGGCCTACCAAGGCAGAGACAGAGGGAGGCGCCTGGAAGGTTGGGCCCTAAGGAGGGAAACTCTCCCTAAGTTAGGAAGACACAAAAGGCTTCTCCCAGGATACCCTGTTCTGTCACGTTAAGGTACCCCAGTTCTGCTTCCCCAGTTGGCCTGTTGGCCCCCCTGCCCCTTTCTACCATATGTGTCCCTGCTACAGAATGTTCTCCCTCCCCTGCTCCCCCCTTGGCCCTTTTTCCCCAGCCACTCCCTCTCTATTTCCCTATGGGCTCCCATAACCCAGCCCCGCCTGTGTGCTGCTCTCGTCCCCTCCAAATCATTGGTCCCTGATGCTCTCTCTGCCCCTACCAACCCCATACTTAAACCTGGACCTTCCATTGTTCTGGGTCCTTTGTTCTTTACTAGTGAAAGATGATTTGACAGTGAACTTTACTGGTCAAAGATGATGTCCCAGCACCTTTGCTAGACAGTTTCCTGAATGGTTTAAAAACCCGCGTCAACATTTCACTACAGTATCAAATGGCCAGGCTTTCACACACAGGAAAAAAATCAAAAGTCTTAGTGAAAACTGTGTGAATGAAAAAGTCAGAAATAAAGAAAAATCTGATTGCAAAGAAATGCTTAATGAGCAAGAATGAATAGGTCTGTCATACAATAATATTCTTGAAAAAAACCACTTGCTGAGCTCCTTTAGTTCTCGTTGAAAATTCTGCCCCAATGAAACACGAGTGGACTAAATTATGCAAAGCCATTGGATACATCCACTTACCTGCTCTGTCTCAACAAAGTTAGAGACATGTCCATCATCATTGACCCCTCGGACGTGGAAGCGGACACCAGCTCGCTCGCAGCTGATGCGAGAGATGAGGCAGGCTTTTGCCTTCTTGTGGGAAGCATAAACAGTGCGAATGTCCACGACACCACAGACCACTTTCAGCAGCCAGTCAGAGCAGTTCACCTGGTAGTGTTTGAAGGGCACATGCAACAGCTGGTTCCTGAAAGGTTCAACAACATACAGACATTACTGAATAAAACAAACAGACAGGCACGGTTGCCACCTGACAACAATCACTAATTCAATCAATTAATGTTTTATGACCCCTTTTCTTCTGTATCTTATCTCTATCCAAACCCAGGAAATATCAGGAAGAAATCTTTTGTGAACTACTACAGTGAACTGAACATAGGAAATTTTAACTGCACAGCTACCACCACTAAGGTGCTGTCTTTATATCTTGTACTTTTCTTACAAATTCAGATGCAGATGTCACCTCTTTCAGCTCCAGAAATTTATATTTAGTAATTTTTTTTTCATAAATTACAGCGTTATCAAGCTAATTATTTTTTTTGGAACAGTACTGTCTGGACCTTAGCATTCACTACAGGACAAAGAACTGGTTCAAAATCCACCAGGATTTTCGGAAAAAATAATTCCAAGCAGAAACTGGACCTGTAAGTCACTGGAGATACTGCAAGAAGTACTACTAAAATGAACATCTGTTCTAACCTTCAAGATCAACTACTCCAGAAACCTGTCATGTCTAGTTAACAGTGATGCTCTAACAGTCTCTTCTACTATGATGTCTTTCTTTATTTCATGTTTCAAAATGTGCCTTTAGTTACATAGGAGGGCCAGGAAAATATCTTTTATGACCATGCGTTGCTCAACAGCAGATCTGTAAAAGAGAGTGCCTGAAGAATTGCTCTTCTAGAGTACAGCATTTACTTGAAAAAGGTGCAAGGCATTATTACATTTTTAATCTAAATATGTAACAGAAAAGGCAGCTCTAAAACAATTTTTGGCTATCTCTGCCACCTCTTTCTCCTAGTTGTACTCACAAAGGAAGTCCTCACTCAGGCAAATTCCAGTAGAATTGTTTTTGTTGTTGCAGATCATTAAACAGGCAGTTTGTGTTGCCCGTAACTAAGGTCATCTCACACTTTTCATTGTGTAACACTTTATCTCATTGTTTACTTTCCTCAAGCATCTATTGTTTGGTCTGAAATTTCCCACATCACCTAATTACCTTAAGAAAAATTTTCTTTGGAAAAGAAAATTTCCCTTCCAAATCTTTCTTTTTGCCCTAAATGTGATGTTGTCACCATTTATGCCTGTTCTACAACATACTGGAGAATGGCAGCTCTTCAGAATTTACTTCTAGATTAGCCAGAAACAGCAAAAAAGGAAAGTTCAAATATACTTATCTTACAAGAGGAAAAGTTTCAAAGATCAAAAGATAGTACAGGGAAAAAGAGTTACTTTAAATGTTGTTTCTTTATTATGGGACATTGCCATCTTGGCAGTCTCATCATTGGAGTACAACTCATTTTTGCCATGTGTCTGACTTGACAATGCTTGGTGAGCTTTTGGAGAGGGATGTATCATTAGCACAGCTGAAAGCATGTATTCATTACGTATCTCTCTTCAGAGTTAAACCACTAGATCTCACCAGTCAAAATTACATCATAGCTAGAAAGATTATTTAGCCTAACTGAACTGCTCTCTCACGTTAATTCATCACCCATTATGAAGTTTTTTGCTTATTTAATATTCACCTACTTAGGGCCACAAGCCTCACTGCACATTCTAGCAGCACATCCACACTTAACCCTGCCAGTTATTTTCCACCTACATCAAGCCCTAATTTATTTCCAGAACATCTATGCCTGCTGTGTGACTAGAAGGAGGGGGGGGGGGGGGAAGAGTAAAGGGTATAAAAATTCAAGCATTATGCCAAAACTTGGAAAGCAAACAAACTGAAATTACATCAACCATGACCCCACCTAGAGAAGAGAAAAGCTAGCATTGTGTTTTCTCTTTTCCCCTCAACCAATACTTAGCACAACACGAGATAATTTTTCTTTGCTTTATAAGCACAAGAAAGTAGAAAGCACAGAACAGTGCATCCTGGGAGTTTTCTTTCGTGCAACTCACATTTGCACTGAGCAGTAAACATATTAATATTGATGTTTTCAACATAAAAACTAGGGCATTTTACCAAAACAATAAACTACAGAATTTAAACATAAACACTTTTTAAAAACAACAGATACTTCAGTGCAAATGATGGAATTTATGAACAGTTCACGCACAGATTTCTATCAGGTAACTTTAAAGAAAATTATTAAAAAGGACTGCAGGGGAAACTATTTATGACATGTAGAGACATGTTTCTGTAGCATGAACAATATGCATCTTGTGTTTCCCCCTTTGAAGCATAAAATGTCATTTTATAATTGCATTTCACTATCAGATTAATTTTAATTCAACACAAGTTACCATGAATTCATTAAGGCCACCTGCCCTGTAAAAGGACATGTCAGTGAAATGAAAGGAGATGCACTTGAAATGCACATGTTCACTTCCCTCTGAGAATGTCTGATCAATGAGATACAGGTGGGGACAACAGAAGACTCAGGTATAACATGCAGTACTAACCAGAAGAACGAGTTACCAGATTCATGGCTGTTATCACCCTGCTTCTGAGCCCGCAAAGTCAGGTCATAGTTTGAGCCTGCACTAGGCCAGGAGAAATAGAACATCCCAGAGTTCAGTATTTTCTTCAAGGCAGTAACACGCTCATCTTCCTTGGTTTCTTCCTGGAGAGGACAGAAATCTGTTGCAGTAATTTTGTAAACTTCAGCGTCCAGGATTTTTCCCACCGAAGTACAGCCTGTCACCAGGACCAGAAAGTGCAGCCGAGTGTTACCTAGAAAGTGACAGATAGTTACAGAAGAGTTATTTCCAGATGTACACAGCTTCTCATCAGTCCTGTCACACGCAATGCCGACAGGGCTCCAGCAGAGGCCAGCGTCTTTGCTTCAGAAGAGAACAAACAGGAACAACAGGCACGCAGGCCACGTTCTTTACATTTCTGAATTCCATTTAACTGCAGTTAAGTGGCTGCAGTTGCACAATATTCCACAATACTTATCCATCGACATCCTTTGCTGCACTAGAGTGTGTTTTCCCCACTGACTTTATGAAGAGCAATGTGCTTACTGTTCGGACACTACTCAAAAAATCAATTTCACCATCAAAGAGAACATAGATTCTTTACTGGCTTCAGCTGAAGCTGGGTGGGTTCAGACATTCATAAAACTTCAGTATTACTAGTTCTTGAGATTTTGCCTTTTATCTCACAAAAGCGTGTACATGATTTGACGACAACCTCAGCTATCGCTAAAACAATTACAGCTGTAGTAACTGTGAAATCATGAAGCAGCTGAACTTCAAGGCCTCAAAAGTAAAAGTTGGAGCTTGAGAACACCACTGTAATCAGAACACCACTGTAATTACAGAAACTGTAATCTCATACACAGAACCATTTCAGCCTCTGCTCATTTTCTCTTAAATGATAATTAAGAAACAGTAGAACAATTTCTCTGGAAACACCAGTTTTGCTACAAAGAAACTGTTTGATTCACTTAAATTGGCTAGTAATGGAGACAATGTCATTCTAGTCACTCCAGTTAGTAAGAAAAGGTGGAAATGATCCAAGATTTATTAATTTAGCACAGCAGAACCAACAGCTGACCTGCCAAGAGCAAGCTAATTAGCTAAGGGCACAGTGACAATCTGGGACAGTATGGCTTCAGAGAGCTAAAGGGAACACTTCGTAGGATCGCTTTTCAACCCTCCAGGGTGACCCACTGTCTAAAAACACACACCAGCTCTCACGCTACAACTCTTCTTTTTCTGAAACACCAGCAGGGGAGTCTTTGCTTTCATATAACAGGCTGGCTACAGAAACTAGAGTCGGGGTGGTTTTCAGCAGGGCCAGAATATTTGCGTAGGCACGTGGGACTGGAATGGCAGGACAAGGTGGGAGATTAGATCTTATTCATTCTGGTCTGCTGACTCCAGTTTTGTATAAAGGCCAGTGTAGGTGGTATTTACTAAAAAGTTGTGTTCATCACATTTCTTTCTGTAAAAAGGCTGTGCCGTGTTCTCCTTCTTGAGTGCTTTTAAGAAGTCTGTCTGCTGTGCTTGCGATATTATAGCAGAGGGCTAGAAATACTGATAGTTTATTCCTCCTTTGCACATGCCTTTGCATAATTATAAAGAATTAAGAGTAGGAGACACATCCGTTATCACCACAAGAGCTCATAACTGACCAAATACTGCCTTGCAGCCTCGAGAAAGGGTTAGGAGGAGTTAGGTGTCTCTCAGCATAGCTAATAGCTTCTGTGACTTAGCTGAAACCATGCAAAACTGATCAGCTCAAAGTAAACTTCACTCACAAGAATTTGTAAGCAATATTTAGAAATGTTATTAATATGCTTTGATATCAGTCAGCTTTGTTAGTCACAAAAAACCAAGTGTGAAGGACTTGGAGAGCTGCCTGGGTGTGATGTTGAGACAGATTACAAATACCTCCATTGCCTTCAGTGACCTTAAACTTTCCTAGATGGTTCAGAAGAGATCAAATGAGAAAATAGCCAAAGAGAACAAAAACTTAATAATAGAGGGATTGTTACCTGAGGTTCTGTCCCTCGAGAAGCTTGTAACCAGTGGAAAATAACTGGATCTAAACAGAGTAATTCTCTAGTTTAAGAAGGCATTGAGTAGGAATATTTGCCTTACCTAGAAACTTGCTCTTGCTTACCAGAGACTATAAACTCTTTTTACTACCTCCTCCTCTCAACCCCTCACCCCCAAAATGAGATACTCATTTACACGTTCAAAGGTCCAGCATCTCTACTCCCTCAAATCACTAGCTAACAAGCTCAAAAAAAGTAATCACACCTAAGAAGGTATTGCATTGTCCCTGAAGTACAAGGAGATTGGTTTGCTGAAATTGTAATACTTTTCTGCCACTGGACAGTAATGCCACAAGAAAACGTTAGAGGTGTTCAGCCTGGAGAAAAGAAGGCTCAGGGAAAACCTTATTAAAAGCCTTCAATGTTTAAAGGAGAACCTATAACAAAACACAGAGACTTTTCACAAGGGCTTGTAGTGATAGGACAAGGGGCAACAGCTTTACACTGAAAGAGGGTAGGATTAGATTGCGTAAAATCTAGTACAGGAAGACATCTTTTCAATGAGAGTGGTGAAACAGTGGAACAGATTGTCCAGAGAAGTTGTGGATGCCTCATCCCTGGGAAATGTTCAAGGTCAGAAAGGGGCTTCAAGCAACGTGGTCTAGAGGAAAGTGTCCCTGCCCATGACAGGGGTGGTGGAAGTAGATGGTCTATAAAGGTCCCCTCTGACTCAAGTCATTCTACAGTTCTATATACAAAGAATAAGTTTCTACTGCACTCCAAAACAGAGTACCCACCATGCACTTTGCATTATACCTTTGAACAGAGACAGGCTGGCCAAGGAGCTCACATTTACAGCCCAGAAAACTGGAGGAAAAGGAGAAAAAGAGAGATTTAAGGTATGATGATAAAGCTAGCCTGCTTTGCCACTTTGTCCTCCCAGGCTGCTGTGTGAGCTGAGGTGGTCTTCAGACCAGCTCTAACCTCTTATTTGCTTAAATCACTCAGGATATGCTACAAAACAGACGGAATGCAGACACCACAGCCCCAGCTTAACACAAATCTCTCTGACTCTGTACCTTGGAAAAAAATTCCAAGCCCCATCCTCTGATAGCACTTTCATTCCAGGTAGTATTTGGACAGTGCTCCTGGGAACCAGCTCTGGGCTACCACTGCACTGTCTGCAGAAGGAAGATCCTTGCCTGATGCACATGCCCTCTTGGCACAGGGAACAAGCTAACCACAATATCCTACTGACAGTGCTCAAGGCCTGTGTCCTGCCCAATTTTATTCACAACACAGACATAGCCATGTAATGCTCCTGTCAGCCTTCCACCTTTAGAATCTCACACAGCAGAATTAATGCTGCCAAAACACTACTCCACTATTTATCTTTTAGTCATGTCTCCATTAAGGTGTAAGAAATTACTCACCACTACGTTATACAGCTACACACAGAGAAAGCTTTCTCTGTCTCCCCTTCTTTACCAGCAATGTCAGTTTATATCTAGAAATTTGTTCATTTAATCTCAAACGATTCTCATACCTTTTCCCTCAACCCAGGCTGTCAATGCTTTTATATACATTGATAAATACATTTGACCAGTTTGTAATAAAAATGACAACTGTGCCGCTCCCGCTCATGCTTTCACTTGGGCATTTTCTCATATTGCAAATGTTATTCCAAGGAATGAAACAAAAGCATTACATATCCAAGTAGTACCTAATTAATATGGGAGAAACATAACATTTTCACACACGGGAAAAATGTTTCTGCTTATTTGCCAGTCTCTGAAAGTTTGCTTATTATGAATATATTAAAGAAAAAAAAAATCAGTCAATTTACTTCTAAATTTAAACTTTAGAAAGCGAATTTGGTTTCTTTCTCGTTATGAAAATGTCAACAACCCATAATCTTTCCTGTAGAAAACAGATATGCAACATGAAAACAGCTGTATCAACCACAACCTAAATGCACTTAAATTTAAGGGTAGAAACATAAAAGAATGCATGAAGTTGCACTCCTGGTTTACCACACCCACCCATCCACCAAAGCAAACAAACAATCTTGTTATGAACACAACATGGGATTTCCTTTGGTCAGTGGATTTGTGAGGCCATCACAAGAAAGAAAGGATTTTTTAAATTTGTTTTGCTGATCAAACTGTGAAAATATCACAACTTCAATGAAATAGATCAAACTGAAACACGCAGATATTCCTTAAACCCAGAAGGTATTTCCCCTTTAAACAACCAACACTATTCCATCAAATCTCTGCAGCCGTAACTTTTCAAAACTGCAGCTCACTACCATTTCCAATTCTATAATTAAATTAAAAATACTGCTCCTTTTAAGTTTCCAGTAAAACGGTTTTATGCAAGTAGCATTTGAAGTACCAGACTAACACCAAACACAAGAAAAAATCATCTGCTAGTCCAGTCAAACCCACCTGGCAGCATCATCAGGATGCATATTATGGGGTGACAGCTTCTAAAAGGTGCAGTATTGAAGGTATTTACAATTCTTCTGTTCAGAACATCAACATGGAAGGTAAAGTACTAATAGTCATGAAATGAGCAGTCACCCTTTAAGTGCGAGCTAAAACAAGACAATGTTGAGATTTAAAATTCTGGCAGTGCATCCTCCAGAGCAAAGGGAGAATGAACACTGAATCAATTCCCTAAAGTCAGTGGCCCTGCCAGTACTACCACTGCAGCCACCCTACAGAGGCTCCCTGCTCTCAGGACCTCCTTGCATATTTGGAGTATGGGACAGGCCAAACTCCTTTCTGGAAACACAAGCCCAACAGTTCTTATTTTAAAGAAATAATTAATGGAAATACAATGGGTGGAAAATTTATGGTAATTTCCTGTCGATTTTATGTGCAATACAGTAGCAGAAAACATGTTACATTCACACAACAGCTGCCACATGCATGATGAATGGGACCAGCACTAAGCCAAATAAAAAGCAATCCAAAGAATGGATTTTTTTTCCTGTGAAGTGATCAAGGTTCCAGGTCTGGCTCTTACATTTATTTCACTTTGTTCCAATTGCCAGCCACATCAGCTGTAGACCATTCACCATATCCCACCTCGGAAAATATTTTTTTTTCCTTTAACTTACACAAGTAGTTTAATGTACAATCCTGATTCATATTAGCCTTTGTAAAGTGTACGTATAGAAAGTCATTTAGAAATGTAAGAACTGCAGTTGAAGGTCACAACTGTAGAAATGTCCCTCCTGTCTTTGGGATGTAATCTGGAATGTTTTAAAGAAACCTCCGAAATAATTTTAGAGGAAGAAGTGAAGTGTTCCTTACTGGTCCTGCTTTCTACATCAACACATCTATGAAAAAGCAAGACCCACATATAGTACTAAAGAAAAACAATTCTTTCAAAGCTTATGGACTGAACTTTGATCTCAGATAAATGAGTACAAATGTTCATGCATTGTGACCAAGATCCTTATTTTGCCCCATTACAGCTATCAAGCACAACAACCATCTGTAAAGAACATTTTTGAAGAAATGTAAGAAATGTTTTGCTCACAGCAATATGTGCTGAATGCCCTTTTATTAGGTTGCACAAGAGAGGCAGAAGATGAAGAATATTTAGCACAGAAACGAGACAATAATAATTTCCATCCATTTTTTCAAAAGCTCTTGTGAAACCAAATGCCTTTATCCAAGTTGAACAGGAAATGGAGTTCTGGTACGTCACACTGTAAAATAATAAGCTGCAGCTTCTGTTTTTAACCTGTCTACATGACTCAAGGCAATTGTTTCCTTTGCAGCTTAGGGGATGATTTCAATGTTGCCTATTTTGAGCTACAGTGAAAAGGAGACAATATTCAATTCTTATTTTGTCCTTCTTAACTGCAACTATTTCACTCAAGGCTGCCTTTTCTTTTAAAAAATGGATTTTCTCCAATTTTTGCTCTTTCTCCATTCTGTGATAGTTATGCCATTGCCTTATGCTCCCTTAGACTTTTCCATCTCTACTTCACACATACTCTACTCCATTTTATAGTCCACTTAAAAACAATTTTGTCTCTTGTCCGTCTTCAAAAAAGCAACAGAACACACCTTCTAACCACCTAGCTGAAAATTCCTTTGGAAATCTACAGCACAATTATGAAGAGAGCCAAGATTTTCCAAACAACCATTTTAGTCTCAAAGACACTCCTCTTTCTCCTTCTTCTAAATACAATTACATTTTTAGGAAATGTGCAAAAAGAATAGAAGACAGGTACTTAGTTGTCTTTCTTGCCTTTGAAATTTCTTCCTTTCAACTTCACATTGTTTATGTACAAGAGTGAGAGTATTTACACAATCAAATGAATTCAGAATGCCTCCCCAAATACAGCAGCTGTATTAAACCAAACAACCTATGTGGTGAGGGTGTTAAAATACCACCCTATGAATGCATTTCTTCCTGACACTGCAAAGCCTGCTCTTTTAACACTTTGCTTAAGATGTATTTGTCACTGCTAGATCTTCTTTGGCAGCAAAATCTTGGCTGAGGTACAGCTCAGAGACAGTGTACAATTCATTTTGCTGCCATCCATCTCACAAAAGAAAGCAGAGGAACTTTGTGAGTCATGTTAACAGACATAAGTACATAGAAGTGAATGTTATTACGGGTGGGAAACATTAACTTTGTGAGTCAGTTTCACATATTTCATCTACTTTCTTGTGAAAATCATGATCTTCTTTGGCAGGCATACAATGTGATTTATTTGGATTTCTAAGTAGTGATATTTACAGATTAATTAAAATCTTCAAAGACATCTTTCACATCTTGGCAAAAAGTCTCCCCTTCTGCTCTACAAATATACTCTTAATATCCCAGTGGAATGTACTTTTACAAATATTCCCAGTTAATTTAATACTTATGGTCTGAATGTTTCCAGTAGTAAGAAAAAACGCTGATACTCTTGAACAAAGTCTATGTGATCACTGACCCTCAGTGAAGAGCTAGCCAATTATTGCCTTTGTTTGCAGCTGCTAAAATACATTATACAAAAAAGGAAAAAGTTACATTGCATTCCTGACTTTGACTCCCCCTGGCTGGATGCCAGGTGCCCACCAAAGCTGCTCTCTCACTCTCCTCCTCAGCTGGGCAGGGAAGAAAACATTTAATGAAAGGCTTGTGGGTCAAGACAAGGGAAGGGAGAGATCACTTAACAGTTATGGGCAAAACAGACTCAACTTGGGGAAATTCGTTTAATTTGTCATTAATAAAAACAAAGGAGGACAACGAAAAATAAACCAAGTCTTAAAAACACCTTCCTCCACCCTCCCTCTCCCCCAGTGGTGCAGGGGGATGGGAAATCGGGGCTGCAATCAGTTCATCACACATTGTCTCTGCTACTCCCTCCTCCTCATGGGGAGGACTCCTCACACTCTTCCCCTGCTCCAGCATAGACACCCTCCCATGGGAGACAGTCCTCCACAAACTTTTCCAGCATGACTCCTTCCCATGGGCCACAGTCCTTCATGAACTGCTCCGGTGTGGGTCCCTCACATAGGGTACAGGCCTTCTGGAACAAACTGCTCCCATGTGGGTCCCCTGCAGGGTCACAAATCCAGCCATCAAACCTGCTCCAGCATGGGCTCCTCTGCCCTAGGGAGCCACAGGTCCCGCCAGGAGCCTGCTCCACTGTGTGCTTCCCAAAGGGTCACAGCTTGTTTCAGGCAGCGTGGGGTCCTCCAGGGGCGGCAGGTGGACCTCTGCTCCACCATGGACCCCCATGGGCTGCAGGGGCACAGCTGCCTCACCATGATCTGCACCACGGGCTGCAGGGGAATCTCAGCTCAGGCACCTGGAGCACCTCCTGCCCCTCCTTCTCCACTGACCCTGGTGTCTGCAGAGCTGTTCCTCTCACATATTCTATTGCTCTTCCCCAGCTTTAGTTGGGCAGTATTTTCTCCCCTTCTTAAATCTGTTATCCCAGAGGCACTACCACTGCTGCTGATGGGTTCAGCCTTGACCAGCAGCACGTCCATCTTGCAGCCAGCTGACCTTGGCTCCACTGGACACAGGGGAAGCTGCCAGCGGCTTTTCAGCGAAGCCACACCTGTAGCCCCTGCTGCTACCAAAACCCTGCTACACAAACCCAGTACAACTCCTTTGTAGTGTCAATCTTCTATGTAGACAACATCTAGAGGGATGGAACTCCCACGTAAGATGGAAGATCTAAACCAGATTGTGATAAAAACCTGGGCTACCTCTTAAATAGTGAGATAGCAGACATGCATCTTTGCTTTTTAAAACATGTTCAGAAGCAGAAAATGTTTGCTTACCTTAACTTACCATTACAGCATGACCCTCTGACTTTTCACTGAATTTTAACAATCCCTTCCAAAGTAAGTCCTGTATCAGAACTTGTAATCTAATGCTACAACAAGGCAGAGGTGCAGTGAGAAAGCTCAGAAAGGAAAAACCTCACAATTTCAGAGCACTGAAGTTAAGCATATGTTGCTCAAGAAGAAATAAGGACATGAGGAAAAGTAAGGCTGAGAGTATTTCGCAGTCCATTCGAAATCATTCACCTTCTCATATGAAGACAAAAATTGGATATATTTGGTTCCCATTACATACAAAAACTACCCTTATCTGTAGCTTGAAGAGCTTGAACTCCATAGCTACATTCCTTTATTACTACAACAGGATTCATTAGACGTCTATGAAGAAAAACAGATCCAAATGCCAAGAAAAACTAATCACGAGTCCTCCATTTTAAATTACATTAGCAAATTGATATAAATCTCCAGAGAAATGTCTAATTAACTCCACAAGAAACAAAACAAACAAAAAGTCCACATTAATTTTAAAAGACTAATTTTAAAAAACTACAGTTTTAGATTATGACATAAAAATCCTTCAGATTGCAGTTGCCACTTCAGGTCAATTTAAAGTCATATTTCTCAGGCTGCAAACTGGTAAGTGGGGTACAAAAAGACACAATTATATCTACTGGCCTAAATACACCAATGCTCACACCGCCACTGCCTGTTATAGACTCCCTGACCAAGCACCAAGCATATATGGAAAAGTCTTGCCAATTCTCCAAGTGAAAAATAGGGCTCACTGAAACATCTTGGGGACAACATACAGTGCTTTTCTATTTATGGATCTAAATCATCCGTGAGTTTTAAGTATTGTGTAAGGCCCTATTATCTGCAAATCAATCACAGTTCTCTTCTTAAAACATGTCATTTCCATTAACATTGCTACAGGCAGTGTAATAACAAGTCCTTTGCTAAATCAAGACTCCCAAACTGTACAAAAATTTACATCAATGAAAATAAACATTCCTTACTATACTAATTGAAGCCAGAGGCCTTCTTCTGCAAATCCTTATCTGTATGAATGATTAAAGGCAATTAGGCATTATAGCAAGAACTGGCAATCTGTAGTACTGTACTTTCAGATGACCATGATAATCAGTGTCTGAGCATGATCCTTAAAGAAGAGAAGAATTAAGAAATCATAGCTTGCCTTGGACAAATGAGGTAGGGAAAGAAGAATGGCAGTTATGTTCAGGCAGCTAAGAATGTTAGACAAAACAAATGAAGAAAAAATCCATCCATCATTCAGTGACATGCTTTTGGCACAAAACAGAAAAAGAAACATTTATTTTTCAGACTGTTCATGACAAGGTGCAACTATTTTTCACAATTTAAGGAATTAGACAACTTTAGCCACTTACTACCATTTAGCATTGTCTGGGCATTTTATAATCTCAGTCATACAGATGGTCACTTACCACATTTAAGCTGAAGCTCTCCTAAGCAGCCATAAGCATCCATGAGTTTTTCGTACTGTCCTTTAATTGCATCCTTTTCTTCTGGAGCTAAGAAACAAAGAGAAAGGCAAGAAACTTAGTTATCCAGTCTTTATAAAATTTTCAGATTGCTATTGCCTACACCAATGCTTTCCACAGTTGATTTTCTCAGTCGACAAGACTATAGCACAAAAGTAGTAAACCCACAGAGATTAAAACATGATGGGACAGAAATGCATAGCATCTCCACACACCACCCTAGAAGAAAGAAGAGCACTCACTACATTTTCAAACAACCTGATTGTTAGTAACAATTTTATTCTATGGTACAGATGCCACATCAGATCCAGAGTAAAAGAAGAAATATAAAATCATATGTAAAATTTACATTGTTCTAAAATCAGAACAAAAATAACAATCGATCTTGCCATAAGCTAAAATATAATATCTTTTCTTGATGTACAAAGAGAGTTTATACTTCCAGACTCTCAGTCTAATTTCAGACAGAACTGGAATTTTTTTATGCAGGATAGCATGATTTAATGTAGACACAAGACCAGATGTTGATTTCAAGAGGAATGAAACATATTTTAGTGATGTAAGAATTAATTAAATAAAGGGTCAGATGCTCATGTTACATTTGAGTATTTCTGCAACAAGCAACTGCAACAGGCACATACTGAGTATTTAGATACTAAGCCAGACCACAGATCAAACTTGTCACTGGATACTTTAACATAAAACCAGCATACTTTCTGAATGACTAAGTTGGCATTTTGTATATATTTCCCAATGAGGAGCAAGGTTAATCTCCCAGATGAGGAAAATTGACTGCAACCTTCAAATGTCCTTTTACTTCTTGAACTACAGATAAACAGCAACATAGTACTTTCAGAGATTTGCTAATAATATGCAATCTTAGGTTCCTAATTAACTTCAGCAGTTAAAAAAAACGACTGAAGCTTCTGGGCATAAAAAGGACAAACTGAACTGCTTGCAATGGATGACAAAAGACAAAAGAAAGAGACTTCTCTTTATAAATCTCAGGAGGCAAGGAGCTCACTGAGAAGCATAGAAAACAAATAAATATCCCATATATTGCTGACACTTTGAAGTGAAATGAAGGACAATTCCTCTTGCAAAATTTCTTAACAGAGGCACCCCAAGAGTAATTAAAACATATTTCTCTCAATTTTTGCAGTTGTGACAAATAAAGAAGACTCGTTAATTTTTTCTTAATTTTGGTTTTATTACCGTACTTTCACAACTTACATACTCTACTTTCTTAGAACACTGAATAAATCAGGAGAAACTAGCAGAATGTTGATACCACACACATCAGTGAAGCAAAGCATAATCAGCAGACAGAAGATAAAGCAATTTTTATTGGGTAACATAGATCTCTGGACAATAGCAACTTAAATATTTGGTAATGGCACATTTTAAGAGCTGAGACTCTGCAAGCTCAGTTTGCAGACACTTATAAAAATAATTTCACAAAACCAGTTTAGATAGACTATAACAATGTTCCAGTCTTTGGAAAAAAACCCTCCCTGTCAAGACTTTTTTATGTACTAAAAAAAACAGGTTAAAAAAGGTAATGTTTCATTTCCATTGGATCTTTACTAAGTAGAAAAGAGCAGCAACAGTATACTGACAATTTTTTCTTAAATCTATTCTCTGTTTTAAAAGCTTGTCTACATTAAAATAATTGTGCTACTTTAAAATAAAAAGAGAAAACCCAAACCAAAATTCTTGCTCCAAATATTCCAGCTTTAGGAAGAAATCTAAAAAGAGAAACACCAAGAGATTCAGATCTGAGACTAATGCGGGAGCTCATAAAGTTGCAGGCCAGGCACAAGTTGAAAGCATTTCAAAAGTCACTTCAAAAGTGTGGTGATACTCTTCAAAATAAAATTACAAGTTGGAAAGCTGGCTGTTAGAAGTGTCTGGTAAGAGCACAATCCAAAAGAATGGAATTTATTTCAGCATGGAATTAAGCAACACACAGATCATTCCACTACTGGCAAGAAGTACCTGCCACTGGCATGTATGGAACCCACTGGGGTTTTCCAGGTCAAGCCAGTGGCATCACACACGTCAGCTCCTGGCACAGGACTTCTCCAAACACGCAGCCAAACAGCTGCATTTTGCCAGTACTGCGACAGAAACGCTGCCGTTCTGGGCAGGCCACTTGTCAGAACCCATGCCTGCACAGAGCATCAGTCGGGGCAGCAGCACCAGCAGTGCTGCCTGGAAGGAATGAGCTGGAAGGAGCAGGAAAGGAAAATGCCAAAGAGACACAGCTATGTCTGTGGGTCATGCAAAGAGAGGTCAGAATGTTTTAGTGCCTATGGACCACATTTGGGGGGTGGTGTGTGTAAATTCCCTTTGTTAAAGATACCGATGGAATTTGAAGTTTCCTATCCTGTTACGCTCCACAAAGGACATTATTCCAGAGGGCTTGAGGCAGGTTCATATCTTATTATTAAAATGAAATATTTATAAATCTCAAAATCTTATTAAAATCTCAAATAACCGTCATCAGAACCTGAAACATCTCCTAAAGCATTGAAAGAGTGCTAGGACACATGAGACAGAATCAGAAAGACTGTGGCTACACAGAGAACAAAACTTACGTGCTACTTTGTTGGATGAAGAGCGTTAAAGGGAAAAACTTCTGTGAAACTCTAAAGGACTGTGATGAACAGGGAAAATATATGCCAGTATCTGACAAGTTTCAACAATACAGAAAATACAGTTTTATCAACATTTGGCAGAACATCTCATTAATGCATATAAATATCTCAAAGGCAGGCGTCGAGGGGACGGTGCCAGACTCTTCTCAGTGATGCCCAGTGGCAGGATGAGGAGCAATGGCCACAGACTAAAACATAAGAAGTTTCACTTCAACATGAGGAAGCGCTTCTTCACACAGAGGGTGGCAGAGCACTGGAAGAGGCTTCCCAGGGAGGTCATGGGATCTCCCTCTCTGGAGAAGTTCAAAACCCACCGGATGCTGCTCTAGGTGACCCTGCCTTGGCATGGGGGTTGGACTGGACAATCTCTAGAGGTCCCTTTTAATCCTAAGGAGTCTGTGATTCTGTGATAACATGAAAATTATTTCTGTGTTTCTCTTTTAAATGCCCCAAAGTCAGGGGGTTTATTCTGCAACAGCTTTCATAAAATCTCTGAAATGCAGAGGCAGTGAGAGTGGGTCTGGTTGAAAACCTAGAATGAGGACTACAAGTTTACTTATATTCTGCTCACATGTAAAATCCTTCTTCTTTTAAGGTGGCCAACTTGAGATACCTAGATATGTACATATAGTTAATACACAATACTGCTACACAAGTTGAAGAAACAAAATGTTTTCCACTTAGAGAACAAGTTTAGTTTGAAATTACATAGTGCATTTCTTTACTACTTAATAATAACCAAGGTACACATAATAATCACCAAACTCCACTAAAGCTTCCCATTAATACTTCTTTAGTAATCTTTCATTCCACAAGCATATGAGTATCAGCCTTCCTGCAATAATTACCACAACTGTGCTGTATTCATAATAGCTTTAGATCTGCACATAATCCACATTCCTCAAGCACTTTTCTTAATTATGAATAAGCTCCTGATGTAAATATAAGGTTGGTACATTAGCTCAACACTTTAACCCTTGCAAAACAAGAGACACGCAATAATTCAATGAAACTAACCTACAATAAAATCAATTAAAAGTGACTTTTTCCATGTATAAAATATTTCAGAGCCAAAAAACCTCACACCACGAAAAGACACAACTACATTATACCATATGCCTTAAACAAGTGTGACTTCCTGCTTGTAAAAGCTGCAAATTCAATTTACCAGCTCACAGGAACTGGCCAGACATAGGCAGTTTCCTTTATTCAACCCCTCCTTAGGGCTGAACCCCCAGACTTCAGCAAGAATCAGCACAACTCTCAAGCATATGGAGCCCAGAAAGGTTAGTGACTGGAGTAAGAGGGTAGAGAAAGGTATCATAATTCCAAGTCCAACATTAAGGACAGACACAGTAATATCTAAAACTTTAAGATAAAAATGAAGGTAAAGTTCTTGGGAAAAAAAAAAAAAGAAAGAAAAGAAAAGAGACTGGGTTATGGATTCTGTTTCTCCCTTGTGATTTTTCAACCTGATTCTGGAAATAGTCACCTGCTTGGCTGTAGGGACTGCTATATGAATGTAATCTCATGCATATTTCTAAGTACTGTAAGAAACATAGGTTTGGTGTCATGGGATGACTTTATTTGTGTCATTTAGCATTTGGGGGAAAGAGGTGTGAACTTTCCCCAGAAACAGGGGAAATTTATAATCAAACAGAAATTTCATACCAAAACTCCCATATACTCACTACCATAAGTATCTTACCTATAAATAAGTCTAATGTCTGGTATTATATGAGTTTATGCAATTAACTTGCCTCCAAATTGTGTTTTCAGTCATCTGCAGACACATTTAAAGTACTTTGTTGTATTTTCAATATCTTTCACCACTAATACCTTCCTGTTCACATTTAATCCAAGCTACACAGGCATTATGAAAGTCAAACTGTATTCAGAAACATCATATAGGCCAAGCAGTACAGAGCTGGGAAGAAGTTTGTGCTCAGAGTTACAGTTAGGAGAGTACAAATATTTAAAACATTAAGAAATGTATTTACCAATTTTCCAGTAAGAGATGTTTCTGGTTGAAAACATAATAAACAAAACAGAAAATTGGCATTTTGGAAAGATCAGTTCCCTGGTTTTCTATATTAGATTGTTCTCAATCTGCTCCTAGTGAGAGATTGTTTTCATAATTGCATGTGCATATATGAATATATTAATTCACAATGAAAGAATAATGGATTAATGAAACCACCAGGTTTCTACTGGCCAGCTCCATGTTGCTGCAGACAGACAAGAAAATAAAAGGGAAGTCCCTTAGTGATTTCTCTGAAGCTTGGCCATTATCTTTATGAGGTTTCTGCCGTGTATGACTCATATTTACATAGAAACTTGCAGCAGTCACTACAGACATAACCACCACAAAGAATTCATCCCTCGCAACCACTACTTGTTTCCTAGCATAGAAAACAAGTCTTGTAATCAATACTCTACATTTACACTAATACCTCTTCCCTCTTCTCCATACCCAGTTTGCATTTTCACAATAGTGAAAGAATTGCAACACACACTTTTTCCAGTAACCTAAAGCAATAAAGCTCAGCCTGAGAAGCCACAGCTTGCAAGTGCCCACTGCCAGCACAACCAAGGCAGACAGGACTTCTGCTCTGCAGACAGCTTCCACAAGTTCTGTAGAGATCCACAAATGGAAAAGTTTGAACAACACTAAGCTACAGAAAACTTCATAAAAGTTCGTGCTATATTAATATTCTGGCATAAGAGTATAAATGAGCCATGGTGGAGGGCTCACTATCTTGGATAAAGTGCAGTGCTTAGAAATACACTCACAGTGTCCTTACACAAGTATTGGTGTTTGATTTCCATACCCCACTCAGCGGCATAGTTGTTCACATAAATACAAAACCAGAGCTCATTGTAAACAGTGAATGGACATACAGCACAGAAACTGCTTTCTGAACAAAAGAAAAAATAGATAAGTAGTTGCTGCTTCCTGGTTTTGCAAGACTTTACCCCGATTTCACTCAGCTGCATCAGAGAACCACACACACATCTGCAACTGAAGCGGCAGAGGAGGCAGAGAGCTCCTCCACAGAGTGTATACACACCTTAACTCTATAAAAGTTTGTCTCTAGTAAAGACTAACTTCCCAGATCTGTGAGTAAAAGTCTGGAAAAACTTCAGCCATTTGCAAAAACATGCAGTGTATAAGGTTTAAACTTCTGTACTCTCCAGACACCATGGTCATTTAGGATTTACCATAACAGGTGATGTAACATCCTTTATAAAAGCAGTTGCAGAATCAAAGAGCTTGCAAAAAAAAAAAAAAAAAAAAATCTCCGTACCTTTTGGCTCTGCCCTTGAGAAAACACATTATTATGCTGAATTTCAATAGCAGAGCACTACTGGTGACAGCTTTTCACTGAAATTACCCTCCATAATAAAGTTAAATCACCGTATTTTCAGCACTATAGCCTTAGTTTAGTTTAGCAACTGCCTTGACAGCAGTCCAGAACTACTTTGTGCAGCTCACTTCATCTGTAAACCACTGAAACTGTAATGTGTTTCAAGTAGGAACTGCATCTGTATCTATACTCCCTGTTGTATTAAGCAAAAACTTCTAAATCAATAACAATTTTTCTTCATCCTTCATGACTGTATGTCTCTTCCACAGAACATTTTGATGTTCTAGTTCAGAGAATTCCTGGAAGAATTGTTTCAGGCTGTCACCCATCCTTATGGAGATAACTAAAGCTCTAGGACTGCCAGTGGCAAAAAAAAAAAAAAAGGTAGCCTCCAGCAGAATGTGTCATTCAATTCAAAAGAGTGAATTTTACCCTCCACCCTACAGTGACATCATGAGAGGAGGAAGACAAACTCCCATCCTCAAAAATACTATTTAACTTATAGTAGAGAAGAAAACTGTTCTGTTGATATCACATCAGTATACAGATTAAGTTAAGGGGTTTAGAGATATGCAATGTGGTTTCCTAGTTTCCAGTGATTTTTGATTTCTTGATTTTTCCATAAGTTTCTTAGTTTAGGTTGCCACTCCAGGACAAGTGTTCTCATTTTATAAATTCCTGATGTCTCAGACAATTAGACATTGTTACAATATTTTTCCACTTCTGATATCCAGGATGAAAATATTTTTCAGGCATTAAATCTCTGTATGTAGTATGGAAATTCTGAAACATAATCAATTTGCAACTAAAACTGTCATCATTACATTTATAGCATATTGAGAGAGGAAAAAGTATAAAGTCATCCATTCACAAGACAGCATCAAATTGTTAGCTTACATATTTGCAAGTGTTTATTTTAATGAGGAGTTTGCCAGAGGTTTATAGCCTCTATTGACAGTGTGTCTGTACAAGTGTGTGGTTTTTCAAATTTCTTTTTTTTAACACCACTTCTTCTAGGACAATTGCACTCTCTTTTGCCACTTGAACTAGGTTAAATTCAACGTTTAAGTTTCTTCTAGTACAGAATTATTATAAAAGCAATTAAACTTTCCGAAAGTGTAGATGTCATGCCTGCTCAAGGGCAGAGATAATTGGTAATTATGGAAAAAGGAATAATGAACAGTGACTAAAATTTGTTCTCAAGCCTTCACTGTCCATCTACGTTTATACCTCTCTACAACTCTGTTTACATGAGGGTGCAATTGCAAAACTACATAAACTGTTGTACAAATTAAGCACTCCAGGTATACCAATCTGCTTTTATTTAGTGTAGAGGTTTGCATAAGGCACAGTTGCGTCATTCCTCCTCACCACAGGCATGCAATTTTTAAAGAACTTTATTTTAGAAACAAAAAATTAGACAGGGAAGCCAAAACTAACACAATCCCAGGACTAGTATGTCTGCAACCACACATATACAAAGTTTATGTTAACCTCCCACTGTCGTGTTCTATGGTTAGTAACAACCTAAAGGCAAGTCAAACAAAACAGAATTAATGTTGTTTCTGTTACCACCCTGCTGTGATGCTTCCTCTTCACAATTCTTCTAAATTCATCATCACAATACCTACTATGGGCTTTCCCTCCTTTTCTGGTCCTCTGCTGCATAAACAGAAGAAATTATCTAAACAGGCTGCACTGGACAAACTAGCTTTTCCTACAATACAGGAACCGACCCAGGAAGGAGTAGAGAAATCAAATGAAATAAAATGACAAAGTTATTACCATGGAGTGGGCTGAATGCCAATGCACATGTCATTACAGTTATCTCAAAACATGACACTGGACTTCCAAAAGGCATGGCAAACAGGCTTTTTACACCATACAAATCACTACTTCAGAATTCTTCTAACACGTTTTAACAGAGCTTGTATAAATTCTATAATCACAGAATCACAAAATCATAGAATCATTAATATTAGAAAAGATGTCTACGATGATTGAGTCCAACCATTAAACTAGTACCAGCGTGTACATCATTTAAACCATGTTTCCCAGCTCCCACATCCACACAGTTTTGGATCACTCCCAAGCATAGTGGTTCCACCATTTCCCTGGGCAGTCTGTTCCAATATGCCTGACAACCCTTTCCATGAAGAAAATTCTCCTAATATCCAATCTAAACCTCCCCTGGTGCAAGCTGGGGCCATTTCCTCTTGCCCTGTTGCTTGTTACTTGGGAGAAGAGCCTGACCCCCACCTGGCTACAGCCTCCTTTCAGGCGGTTGTACAGTGATAAGGTCTCCCCTGAGCCTCCTTTTCTCCAACCCAGCTCCCTCAGCTGCTCCTCATAGCACCTGTGCTCCAGACCTTCAGTGGCTCCATTGTCCTTCTTCTCTGGACATGCTCCTATTTTGAAATAGGCCAAGACGCCATTGGCTTCTTTGTTCACCCAGGCACACTTCTAGATCATGTTCAGATGGATGTTGAGCAGCACTACCAGGTCCTTTGCTGCTGGGCAACTTTCCAGCCACTAAGTCATTTTAGGTATAGCAATTCAAATAGGGGATGGCAACCCTGGGGGAGAAACATCTATTCTATGTTGATGATTCCTTTAATTAGTGAGGTAGCAAATCTTTCCAACCAACCACTGGTCATACAGGTGGCTCAGGGCTGACTAGATGAATAATGGACTCTCCATTTAATTCATGCACATTGGCTTTAGGAAGTAGAGCTGCTTTAGATTTTTATCAGAATAACAAAATACAAACCGAACCCCACTGTTACCAATATAGAGTTTTAACATCAACAGGTTTTAAAATCAGGGAAAGTGAGTAAAGTGTTGCTCAGTGCTAACTGACTTTTCACTGCCTATTCACAGAAAACCGACACAAAACCCCCCCTAGAAAAATGTAACACATTCATGTCCACTATTACTGAAAATTTAGGAAGAAACTGAACCCTCAAAATGTTACACAAAACAAAACTCCAATAAAATAAAATAAACAATACCAACCAACCAAAAATCCCCAGTGTGGCAATAACACCTTTTTCATGACAGATCAAAATTTTTCCACTACTAGAACTATTCTTGTGAAAAACAGCTGCCCCTTGATGACCATTTTAGATTTCATCATTCCAGAAGTCCCCAACACCTGAAAATCAAATATTTAAGTCTGCATGTTCTGCCACTGTACAGTATGGAAAATTCAGCTCAGTAGACCCAGATTCTCAGGTGACATTGTGATTGACATTGTACAAATCACAGTGTACACACAGGTCTTACTACAACAGTTTGAGCGGCTTGAACACGGACTCTGACAATGCTGCGAGCAGCAGCATGATTGCAGGCACGGGTATCACCCAGAAAACAATTTAACAACACAGCACAAGCATGTGTTCCCCTGCGTTGCTTTTTGCACCTTACATTCTCAATCACCTAATTTTTCTGTGTCTCTCTCAACGTTAGCAACATCAGCATTGCATTAATTCATGTTTTTCAAGTGTCAAAAACACAAGGTGAGACAACCCTGAGCACGCTTACGAGACCCCTCCAGTAAGAGCCACACACTCGAGCAACCAAATGCTGTTCTAACCACTGGGGCACCACAGCAAGAAGCCTGGGCTTTTTTACGGGAGACAAACCTCAAGTCAGTCATCCCAACACATCTTTGCTGTGAGCTAGCTGTCTTTATTGGTGGTTAGCACCTGATGTAGCTGAGTAGAAACTTCCTCAAGAGGCAGTGAATCCCATCCCTTTCTGGGCCCTCCTCTGTAGTCAAGGCTGTAGAGGGTAAGACCTGCACACTAAAGGTAGCCTGTGCCGAGACCCCATCGCCACCAGGGAGTCGGGAGGCCTCTCCTGCTTCTTCTACCCCGGCTGCTGGTGAGGAGGCTACAGACATCCAGAGCAGCGATGGGACACGGATCGGGAGGAGATGCTGGCCAACCCTCCATGTGTGGCACGGTACCGGGGGTCACCCAAATGGGACAGCAAGTGGCCAAGCCTGAGGACCGTGCTGGAGGCGGGGTGTAAGTGAGGTGAGGCGCTCTCCCCAACCAGCATCCCACTGGACGTGGGTCCACGCGCTCCCCTCCTTCTCTCTACACTACGAAGGAAAGTGCCCTAATGCTTCTGGGCATCGCCAGCTGCCGCCGCACCCCAGTGCCCCTTGGCAGGCAGAGGCGCGCACCCACGGGCGCTCACAGCCGCGCCAGCTCCGCGCCCCCACAGCCGCCCCCGCAGGCACTTACTGAGCGCCGCCACGGTGCCGGCCTCCAGCAACAGGCAGTCCTGGCGGCTGCGCGCCTCCAGCAGGGCGCTCGGCCCCGGCTCCTGCTTCCAGAGCAGCCGCAGCCCTTTGCTCAGAGCCATGGGAGCCGCCGGCCGCGGGGAGGAGAGCGCAGGGGTCCCGGTGCAGGGGGTGGCGAAGGAGCCTCCGTCTCGCCGGGCGCAAGGCGCGGCGCTCGGGGGCCGCCGGCAGCCCCGCGGGAGCAACTCGAGGCGCCCGTCCCCAGTCCTGGCCGCTTCTCCCAGGGAGGTGGGCGAGGAGGGCGGCCGTGCCCCGCTCCCGCTCGCCGGTCACCTCAGCAGGCCTCCGTGTGCCTCCGCTGCGGGGGCG
>VZRF01008399.1:1064484-1136742 GCA_013396875.1 Vireo altiloquus | reverse complement strand
CGCCCCCGCCGCTGCGTCCTCCTCCTCGGGGAGCCCCGGCCGACGGGGTGGGAGCGACCTTCCCCTTTGCTCCCCGCCTTTCTCTTCCCACCCGCGGTAAACTTTCCAGAGTTAACTTTGTCCCTCTGGCTCCGCGGCTTCGGCTCCTCCTCCTCCGGGACAGGTAGAAGCCGCCGGCGGGGCGCTGCCCCCCGCCCTGCCCGCCGGCGAGGGGAGGAGCGGCGGCCGCGCTGCCGAGCCCAGCGGGGCGCTGTGGGTCCCGGCCCGGCCGGGCTGTTNGCTTCCTGCGGGAGCCGCCGCCCGGGCTCTCGGCGCTGCTCCCCGCAGACAGGGCTGGCAGGGAGCTCCCCGCGGGGCTTCTTGCCGCCTGTGCGCTGTCCCGCCGGCTGGGCATAAAGAGTTTTCGGGTAAAGGCACAGCGCACGTGTTCTGGTGTTGCAAGGTTCCCATCACAATTCCCTGTGAGTCTCTGCAGGGTGAGTTCTGGTTTTCTTCCGGAGTTCACCCATTAGGAGTGTATTGAGGAGGTAGGCACAGGTACGCCAGTGTGTTCGGATGAGAGAAAAACTCGCTGTAATCTCTAGCAGAAAATGTAGTCCTATTCATACACGGGTAAAACAGGTAGAATTCTAATTTTTTAACATCACGAATTGTAACTTAAATTTATATGTTGAGAAAACTGCGAAATTCAAAATACTCAAACTACCATTTGTTATTGTTGTCTCACATTTACGTTGAGAACGTCAGTCATGGCTGTGCGCTGCCAGGTAGAATGTCACAGTCCCTGTCTTTGAACGCGATGGAAAACTAAAAAGCAGGTACTGTCTATCGCACACATCTGGTTTATTTATTTTGTAACCAGCGGTAATTCGGAAAGGAGATTGATTATACATTTGTTTATGGTGCCTCCTTACAAAAAGCATTTTGAAAGGATCTGGTATGGAAAGTGGAATAGGAGTTTGCATGGGGATTTTTTCTCCCCGATCCTAAACTTTGATTATAATATGTAGTGTGAGATGAAAAGCACTGGGTAAAGCAAAAGAAATTACCCAGAAACTATAGAAACTAGGTGACCAAGATGAAAAAAGTGAGACAGCACATAGCTCAAAATTTGGGAGTTTTAGAGGATGTAAGAACATAGATTAACCATGCTCAATTTTAGACAGAAAAGGGATGCCTTTCTAACGGTTACCCAGTGTGAATGGCAGACCAAAAATCAGTTTATGTCTTTGACATCTTTCACTCTTCCCTAGAGAAAAGTGCTCATTTGAGATGAAATACTTTAAGTATCGCTTAATCAGTGCTTCCCAAGAGAGTTGTGTCACATTACTTTAAAAAGTTGCCCTGGATCATGCACTTATGTGTTTAAAAGTAGCAGCAAAAACTCCCACTCTTTTTTTTTGGGGGGGAGGGGGTGTGGGGTGGGGTGTGTGTATATGCATGCATGTGTCTTTGAGGAATAGTTCTTCACAGTCCCCTTTAAACTCCATCATGAGAGCAAACCCTCTCTGGGAGGGCACAGGTATGTCCCTCTCTATTGCCTGTGTTTGTAAATCCTTAGTAATTTTTGTCATTAGTTCCTTTCACTGCAAATTCCAAGAACACACAATCTAGGATTGTTAATAAAAAACTTACTGTCAGATTTGTTGGGTAAAATACTGAAGAAAGGATTGGTGCACCTGGGATTGTATTGTTTTAGCATCTCAAATCATTATTAGGGAATAAGGATGTGAGAGGAAAACTCAGATGAAGGTGGGAAACTGGAAACTTTTAGCAGTGAGGATGAGAAAGCACTGCTTCATAGGTGGCTCTCTGAGTGAGTCTGTTCTACTCTGTTACAAACAGATCTCTTCAGTGTGTTCCAGTTGCAAAACATCCACTCAAAAAGCAGTAAGTCAGTTAATTAGACTTTGTGTTAGAAACACAAGCCTGAGAAAACAACAATAGAAAATGGTGAAGTGTAGTGGTGAAGAGTAGCAGTGAATAAAACCACTCATTTTACAAACCTCCTTCACAAAGAATGACATCCGAATTTAGGGCTCATATAGGAATCTTCCTTGATATATTGGGGATGTGCTCTTTTGATAATATATTTTCATCTAACCAAACTGTCTGTGTTTCAATGCATGGAAGTCCATTTTTAAGGGAAAGTGTTGAGACTGACAGATCATTTTTTATCTGACATTTGGAGTTGAGCTGTATTAATCTGGACCTCATGTATGTGAGTATCATGGAAACATTATTTCCTGCAGTCATTTGAGGAGCCCCTCAGGTGAACTTATTCCCTCTTGCACTGCTCTTGTTTTCACCCAGGCCATACACCTTCATTACCTCCTCAGCAATTTTTCATTTAATCCTTCTTTCTCTGTGGAGTTTTCCTTCCTTTTAAGCTCCTGCCTTGACAATTTAATCATCCTAGCTTCTTTGTAGCTCTTCACCCATCTTTGGTTCTTTATCACTTTTTCTACCTTTGAGCAGTCACAGATACTTTGCATTGCTTTCTGAATGTTCCCACAACTAAAAAGTGGGAGGTGATCTGCTGCTGCCCCTGCAGCCTTCAGCTGAGAGAAGAAACAGATCAATGGGTTCTCTCTACTATTCAGCACGCACAGAATAGCAGCAGTACTTTGGAGGGTGGAATTTCTCTTGTCTGCAGCAGTGTTCCTTTGCTTATCTTTTCTCTTTCCAACTCCTTTTCCAGCTTCTGTCTTCCTAGGGGCGGGGAAATCCTTTTCCCTCTGTATCAGAAGGGGAAGAATCCTTAAGATCTGATGTTTGCTGACTGTGGAACTATGTGAAATGCAATTCAAACAAAATTGCAGCAGTGGTATGTTAGGGGCAGCCTCCATGGTAGGAAGATGCAGCCTTCAGTTACTAAATCAATTCCTCTTAACTCACCTGTAAGCATAAATTGCGTTGAAGACAACGTCCACACTGTGTTTATTCAGATTTTTAAGCATTCAGCTGTTACTTCAGCTGTAGAAATCACCTCAGTGTAATTTCTGAACACTTCTATCTTTTTCAAAGTCACTCCATTTGGTTTGAATTTCCAGTCCCTTCTCCTCCCCAGCCCGTTGTTTACCTTTGAAGCATTGCTATGCATTATAATGACTCCTGCTCCTAGGTCCTTATGGTAAGTTTCCAGGGTCCAGATAACTACCTCCCTGATAAAGAGTCCTGCATGCTGATCTTAGCAGGTGGCGTTGTTTGTTTGTCTGAAGACCATCTGAAGAGGAACAACAGGAATGTTGCAAAACAGTGTTGCTGTTGTATTAGGGATGGTCGAGAAGCGACACGCAGACTCTAAATGATCAGAAGGTAAAAGGCTTTTTTATTAGACACACACTCTTTTTTAAAGACAGTTTTGCACAGATGTTACATGATTGATTAATTGATTGACACCTCCCAACACTATTAAGTAATTACAAACTACACTCATTTCTAAACATCTTACAGATGAAAACACCAAGTGCAGAATTGTTTAGCATTCTTCTCTGTTCAATACATAGGAAATTCTTTTTCACAGGCACTAACTACAGTCTGATGCTTGAAAATTCCTCTGGCTAAAACAGTCAGTATCCATAAAACAGAGTTTAAAAGAACTGGATAGAGCAAGGAGTATTTGGCTTAGCTCTCTGCTCTCTATCTGCAATAGCTGTGTGAACCCCATATCCTGGACTTTGGGGCATAGGATGGGTGAATGTCCCTGTTGTACTGCTTGTCTGGCTTTGTGTGCTATTGAGTGAACTTTGCAGTCTGGAGCTCTAGAAAAAGCTTTGGTGATACACTGTAGAAACAAACAAAATAGACTTTTCTTTGTCCAATATTATGCTACTGAAACAGCTTTTTCAGTAACTTTTTGAAGTTCCAAGATTAAATATAAAAGTTTAGTTATGACGACACTTCCTCAGAATTTTTGGCCACTTGCACATAGCCTCAGTGGTCACAAATTCCTCAGGAAATGTGCGTGCTTACAAGGTCATTGAAAACAGTTTGTATTTTGCCTTTTATGACAAACTTTTGACTTTAGCAAGTGAAGAAATAGGGAAAACATCCCAGCATATTTTTTCCTGCTCATGTCATTCAAAACAACAAGTAACTGCTGCTAATATGCAAAAACTTCTACTATGTTTCCACGTTTTCTAGTTAACATTAGAATGAATTTTATTTAAAGTTGAATTTGCCACAGAGAAGCACTTACAACACTTTTAGGCTAAAGTTGCCAAAATGTTGCTCTGAAAGTAACTGTGGGGTTTTAATATCACCTCTTACACTGTCAGTTAAATTGAGAGAAGAGCTTTCTATTCTAGTTGGTTGCACTTCTGTTGGCCTAGTAAAGAACTTAGTGTGCAAAAGACATCTGGTACTTTGTTACAGAGACAGTACAATATAGTTTGAGTAGGTCACTGTTACTCAACAACATGAACAACACTTCCTCAAAAATAACCGAAGAGCATGAGAAACATGAGTGATGAATTAGTATACTTCATTTGTTTAGATTTTGACAAAGAACATTTGACCTTGCCGTGAGTGTAAGAGGCGTGATGTAAGGATATTTTCTTTGCTTCAGTCAGTGACAATATTTTCAAATTTCCACTCCTGTTTACAATCTTTCCTATCAAGCTTCTCTTACTCCTTGCCATTGGGGTCTGTGGTCCTTACAACAGGAAAAAGAAACTTTTAATGCTAATAAATCTGTATCATATTACCCTTTAACCAATATTTGGAAGGGGTAGGGTGGGTGTGTGGGCTCAGACCTGAACTTCAGTTCAGCAGAAGCTAAACATATGCCTGACTTTAAGTATATCAGTAGCCTAAATCTCACAGCTCTTTGCTTGGGTGAATAAACTTCCTTCTCAAGTGAATAAATAGTTCAGGTTTGGCTGCTCAAGGTGGCTGGACTGGAAGAAAACTAGGCTCAGCCTGAGTCAGGATCTATCTGGCTGCAGGCTGTATCTCCATATTGGCAGAAGATTGGGCTGGGAATTCAAGCTCTGAAGGTGTACCAGAAGTGGTTGAGAGATGCTCTGGTGGAGTCCTAACACTTTTAGAAGTGCTGCTAATGAAAAACTGTGTTGCTGGTCAGTGGAATTTCTCACCTCCTCTTCCACCTATATTTTAACTATGTGTGTGCCAAATAAAGGAGGTCTCTCTAGAGAGGCAGATCGACTGCATTCACAGGCACTAGGCTTTTCTTATTAAGAGACAACTTTCAGTCTCTCATTTCTATTTCAGCAACTGTTTTAAAGCTTAACATTCTTCATCCCAAAACTATGTGCAGAAGACCAGCATTAGTCAGACAGCGTTTATTTAGGCAGTAATAGTGACCAGACAACCAGATAAAATTTTTATTCTTTCTTCCAGACTGACATGCTTATGATTAGTGGTAGATATCCCTTTCCCGTGTTCAAAGGACTAGGAAGCCACAGAGTTTTCCACTTCTTCTTGCCTCATTTTCTGGAACTCTTGATAGGAAAAAGAAAATGCTTAATAAAATAGAAAATTTGAATTTAAAGTGGGCTGCTTAATATCTGCACAAGAAGAGCTGCAGCAAGTATGTTGGCAGTTTTCCTCAGTGAGCACATGCCTCATCATCAAAATCTGTGCACACCTCTGTTGCATATCAACAGTGCAAGCAGAGTTTATTGATTACCCCATATCAAGGGATTTGATGAGGCAAAAGAAAGGCCTTCATTTTGTCCAGGAATCAGCTATGAAGAAAACTCCAGGAAGAGGCAATCCCAGATTGCCAGTTGTGGCGTTTTAGCAGTATAATAGTGGCCATCATTGTCACAGATGATGTGACACTGGAAGAGACTTCCTGCAACAAAGTGATTCTTAACTTCATTCTTAAATAAGAATCTAACTATTCTGCTGATGCTCCATATCTGTAAGGAGGAAGAAAAGAGTTTTCATGGTTGTTCAGAACCTCTAAGTTTCATTGTCTGTTGAGATGTTATAACTACCCAGAGAGAAACAGATAATACAACAGTGGACAGTGCAAGAACACAACAGAAAGCTGACTATGATACAGAAAATGGACCTGAAAGCTGAATAATTTAAGAGAATTAAACCCACCCTTGGATTTTTAGAGTAATCAAGTAATACAAAAATTGGAAAAGTCAAGGACAAAATACAGTCAGGCAAGTGACAGCAGGATTTCATATGTTTCTGGATAATTTTGATGGTACACTCTATTTATTGAGGAAGATGTTAACTTTTGATCCCTCTTACTATGATTCATTTGTAAATTAATTCTGTTAACATAAAAATCTTTAGTTATTTTGTCCTATTGGATAACAAAAACTATACTTCAAAAAAAAACCCAAAAGGAGCATTACAGGGTAAATGGCACCTATAATAAGGCATTTAGAAATGGGAGTGTGGGAAGAGAGGGCAAAGAGAATGGCATTTCCATGCTCAGTACATAACTAATTAATATTAATTTATTTAAAGCTTACTGAACTATAGTTTGCCCTCTGTGAGATCAGACATTTAAGGGAGAGGATCTTTTATAATGTTTCTGTGAGTAAACATTAGTGGGCATTGATTGAACATAATAGGACATGTTAACTGAGTTTATGTCCAGTACTGGCTATTTACAGTTGTAGTATTTTATAACAGGATTTTCTTAATTAGATTAGCACATGTTCTGTGTTCACAGAAATGTATATATAAATCCAATAGAGGCTTATATCTTAAAGTTCTCTCACATTCCACTTCTGTTTTTTTCTTGCATATAAAACACAAAGCTAAAGTAAAACTAAGGATTTAATTTTTTTGGTGAACAAAAGTGAATGCTGGACACAACTCGTCTATTTAAGTTTTAGATTTATTCAAGTATTTGAATGGGGATAAAAAGGGTTAAAAGTAGTTTTCTGTTTGGAAAACACCTCTGTAAAAAACTATACTTCTGCCATCAATAGATTTTAAGAAGCTGTGTTTATCTTCAGAAGCATGATTTTTTTAAAAAAGCACATTAAATTAATGCTGTCCAAAAGAAAAAAAGTAACTAACTTTGGAGAACAGAAGGGACTAAAGTCTATTGCTGTTGTTTGACATTAATTTCATCTAGTGTAAATGGATGTATTGTCAGTATTTAACAGTATTTTACTGTTTCACGCTTTTCTTCAGAAAGCGCTTGTAGGTCTTCAAAACTGCGTTAAACACAGCGTGTGGCAGCAGCGATCTGTGGAACACATGAGCCACCTCACAACCAGTACCACCACCCTACAACTACTGAGAAAAGAACCATTACGTCTCTGTAATGAGCAGGTTAATTTCTCCAAAATCTGAAATACAATCCAGAATCCCAGTTGGTACATCAAAATTCAATGAGAAACATTCCCCAGGTTTAGTGTTTGGCATCTGTTTGCTGCATCTTTCTTAAGATACAGAATTTCTAGTTCACACCTTTGATAATGGACTACTGGTTGTATGCCAGATACTAACTCACATAGCAAAAAGAGTCATTCAGTCACTGACTAAAAGGAACACAAAATGCCTTGCATGCATGGATTTGCTATTCTATGATCAAATGTTCAACATTTTTTCCATTTGAGTTGTTTCCAGTACAGCATATGTGCTTTTAAAGTGAAATTAGGCTTCTTTCTCTCATTTCATTTTATAAACAGATGCGTTGCGATATTATGCCTCCCCATGCTTTAGAAAGCCCTGTCCATTAATTTCAGATTTGGGAGGAGTTCAGACCAAAGAGCAAGGGGAGCAAGAGGCAGTGTAATGACACATTCTCTTGAAGGAAGAGAATGTATTTGTTTACCCGGAAGACTGGGGGTTTGGGGTTTTTTTCAGCTGCTTTTGGTAAAGTTTGAAAAATCTTGTAGAAATGGAACTGGGAAATAAATCTCTACTCCTCAACAGCTTTATGACAAGATAACTTAGACTGAACAGTTTGAAAAGACAGTGAATATTAACTAATTCAAATCGGAGTAGTTAATGGAATGCCTCAGTATGCCACCAGTGTTGAACTGGAGAAAGTAAAAGAAAAACTGAAGCAGTAAAGTAGAGCAAACTGGCTAAGGAGTCAAGCTATTTCACAGCCCCATTTATGGTGAAGGCAGAGTGAATAACATATGTTTTTCTTGAAAGGAAAGGAGGACTGTAGAATGAGGTGTTATCTCTGTCAGTGCTGCAGTGAAGGGGTAGCTTACAAAGCACAGTGTGTGAATGTGGGGAACAGACCAGAAAAGAGAAGAACTGAAAGAATATCATGGTTTGAAGTTATTTGAACAATCATTTTGATATGTTAAATTATTCCTAATGCACCAGTTAAATCCACAGACTATGTGTATGTGCGAGTAAACATTATTTGGCTTCATTCTGCTTGCTAGTCAGTGTTTATTTTTTGACAATTTGACTTGTTTATTTAGGTGTGCCATTCTGCTTCACTAAAACAAGATTTTTGTATTGCTTTTACAGAAGGAATGGCCTGTACTTCTAACTCATGCCACATTCACTATTAACATATAAATTATTAAGGGAGTCTGAGGTTGACTGGAATGATACATTCCCACCCCAGGTTGCAGGTGGTTTAGATTTCACTGTGCCTGTAGCTCTCATGCAATCCTTGTTAGCCGGGGGATGGGTCATGGCACACGTAACAAAAATGATTATTCCACATAGGTGAATCAGCTAGGCTAGGGCTCACAGGCCCAGCAGGTTGAAAGTTGCTGGAATTACAGTTAACTCATTTGCAGGTTACTATCCTTTTTTTTTCCCCCTTTCAAATATGTGTTTGTCTGTGTTTTTGTGTGTGTGTGTATCTCAAAAATTACTAGGGTGCAAGGGAGGTGAGAAACCATCTTTCCCTGTAGCCTGCACTGCATTCTTAGGACATTTCCTCACTTTCAGCCACCATTACAGGCACCCCGGTAGTACCAGTGACCTGGGAGTGCTGGTGTGCTTGGGAAGGGGTGAGCACAGAGTGTGGGCAGGCCAAAATAATCTCAGCAGCTTGGCGGGGAGGGGGTGTTGAGTGGAAAGACCATGTGTGGGTGTGGCTGGAAAAGCTCAGCAAAGATGTGGGATTGAGAGAAAGCCAGCTCCTGGGGTGTGAGAATTACTAGGCCCTGTAAAACTAACTTTGGAGGGGAGGGAAAGCTGGAGCATGACACCAGTGCCCCTGTCATCCCTCTGAAGCCAAGAGTCCTTCTTCTGTCACAGACCCCATCCACTATGATTCGCCTTGTGCAATGTCTGTTTGCTGATGGTTTTGTTACCTCTACTTCAGTAGCTCTTTGGATTGCCTTCCGAGCTGCCCTCATCACCAACTTTTTTTCTTTATCATCCCATTACCCTTCCTCTTCTATGTCCCTCCCCCTGCTTGGGTCTCTGACACTTTTTGCCCAGCTGGTCCTCTGATGGTTAGATTCTGTAGTTAATGACCCTGATACATAGAGCTATTGCAATTGCTTCCCATGTATTTTCAAAAGGTGGGTGGAGAGACAGATTTCCTGTGCTGCTCTTACAGAGTAGCTATCTTGAATTATGTTCCCTGCATATTTTGGTAGGAGTTCAGCAGACTTCTCTCTTTACTGATTCCAGAAATTTGAAATAGACTTAGTCCGGTCTTGGAGATTTATTGCAAACTACATGGAAGGGCCAGAACTGGTGCAGATCCTTTCCACATGGAAACACTGATGCAGAGAGTTCATAGTATGCCTGAATAAAAGCAGAGATGCTCTGTGATCTTAAAAATGCCTCTGAGAAGTCAGAATAACTAATCGCAGTTTAATTCTAGAAGCTGCTGCTCAGAATGGATGAGTCAGGATACAACATATTGTAGAGAAACTTTTATAATGACTACTTTTAAACCTGCTGCCTTAAGAGGCACATCTATACCTGTTGATAAGGGTGATTACATTATTTTTTGTTTGATTATCTGCACTTGAACTAATAGCCTAATGCTACTGAGTTTAATTTAGTGGTGGCTAGAGTCCCATAGGAGAAAAATCTAAGGTATCCGAGACAGATTTCTCTATTTTCCTCACCATGCCAGAAGCCAGCTACACTCACACTCAACACCATCTTTCTGCCCTCAGGGCCAGCAGCTGTCTAGCACAACGTCTTTGGCAAAGCACAGGGCAGAACCACTTTGATGATCTTAGCTGGCTGCAGAGGGTCAGCTGAGGTGTCATGGCATCCTGGGGCGGAGGTGGAACCAGACAGTGACGGTGGACATCTGTCTTGTCTTTCTCCGTGCTGCAGAGGAGTTCATCACCAGACCTGGGTGCCACACACACCTGGACCCAGCCAGGGTTCAGCAGTGGACCTGAGCTGATGATCGTTCTCTGCCTCCACAGCAGTGAGAAACAGCCCAGAGCCTATATGCAGCTGCAGGTGTCTCCTCAAGCTCCCCTGCAAACACCCAATAAAATGTTTACTCATGGGTTGGGTTTTTTCCCTGTGACAAAAAAATCCCCTTCAGGAAGGGCTGTTTTATTTTACTATTTAAAAAATTACTTAAGACCACTAGTCATTTTTATTAGATTCTAACACTAGATAATTACAATATAAACTCGCTCAGAGGGGAGCTGTGCCAGACAACACCTACAAACAGCTTTTCTGAACTGCACTCTTACTCTAGGAGCAGACCCTCAGTGCCCTCTGAAACCACTGCAGTCCCTGCAAGTTGCCCTTTTCCAGTGCTGGTTGTAGAGCACATTCTAATAGATCCCAGTCCTGCAGCCATCCTGCAAACTTATTTTGTGGAATAGCAGTCTGTGGATAGCAACCTCCTCTTACTGATTCTGAATTTGGTTTAAATTTTGGAAGACTTCCATAAACAGTTGCATTGTGTGTTTGTTTGTGAGATTTTTTTGGTTGTTTCCTTTCTGTCAAGCATTAAGACTGTGTTTGTAAGACAGCAGATAGACTTGCACAAGTTGTTACCCCAGTAAAGTTTATCTATTGCCAAGAAAGGATAAACATGCTCACAGTGGGGAAGTGTTCTAGACCTACTTCCTTCCCAAAGGTTTGGAAGTAAGTCCTTGCTTTAAGTTGGGTAGGTGCAATTTGTAACCAGGTAGAAAAGTGTCACTACTTAAACAGGGAAGACACATGAAGAGTTTTCTTACTCAGTTTTCTCTGCTGGCATAACCAGTCCGGAGTGGTGCAGTCCTGGTGAGTGCAATCAGATAGGGCAGTGTGTCAAGCTCAGCAAATCCATCCCAGCAGCAAGCAGCCTGGTTTATATTTTGCTACTATATTGCAACAGATGCTAAGTTTAACTTTTTACTTCTCTCCCAGCTGTTGAATTTTTAAACAAAATCTTTACTGAGCTTAAAAATATGACTCTACTAGTCAGGAACTAGTCAACAGTTAGAAAAATTACTCTCACCCCTGTTTGGCCCTTACTTTTGAGGCAGCTTTTCCTTTGGCAAGAGCTTAACTTGATGAGTTACTGGATGCCCCAAACTTGACAAGATTCTGTATCTGGCTGGGAAAGAATTTGATAAAAAATAGTAAAATACAGATAGATGAATACTGGATAAACAGTGTCATACTCTCATTTTGGGCTTTGTTTCCAGCTTGTCATTAGACATTATTAAAAACCTCAACCAGACGCAATGTTTGGATTCTCACATTAGGATTTTAAGGGACTTCAAGAAATGCCAGTAGATATTTCAGATTCACAGTAGAGCTGTGAGTGCTGATAGTATTGTAAGGGGGTGCCATGCTTGCCAAAGGCCTCACACTAGCAATGAGCCCCTCCTGCCCTACAGCAGATACAGGGCTCAGAGATGCCAACAAAGTGANAACATCCTAGCAATGAGCCCCTCCTGCCCTACAGCAGATACAGGGCTCAGAGATGCCAACAAAGTGAATGTAGTGCAATGTATGTCAGGAGTGCAATAAGTTTTGATGGGTCCAGAAAGGTCTTGATGAGCTGCCAATGCACAAGGATCACAAGTTTATTAGCAAATACATGTTAAAAACAAATAGTTGTTGAAGATGGTAAGTATAAAAGGAAAACTAAGGGTAGCAGAAGTTTTGTTAACAGAAAATAGTAAGTATTACACGCAGTCCTGCTTCAGTCCTGACAGAAAAAATTGACATGCAAAAATGCATTTTAACAGAATACAGCCGTAGGTTAAAAAAAGGGAAGAAAAATATTTTGTAAAAATGAAAAAGCTGGCTTCAGATTAATAGGACCAGTTAAAAGAAATGAATAAATCCTATTGTGAGGCAAACAGTTTTTAACCCTGTAGATGAGAAGAACCTAGAGTTCAGAAAGTTCAGCAGGAAGGCAGTAAGTATAGTAGCTGGAATCTGAAGGAATGCAAAAAATTTAGGATAGTTTAAAAAAATCTGGCCAATTAGTAAAGATTGAAAGGCCCAGAAGATTAAAAATAGGTAAACACATTCTTTGTAAGACAAGGAAATTAAGCCAGTTTAAATTCAGTATCCCAAAGATACTGCAAAGATCTCAGAGTCACAACTCATGTGCAAAGAGCCATGGGAGAAAAAAAAAGAGAGAGAAACCAGCTAATCCAAGTTTGTGACTCAGATGTTCTTTAAAACAGTCTGGGTGTAACTGATATTACCATGTGACATAATGGGTGAATTGGTCACCAGCCAGTCAATATATTTCTAATTCTATAAGGTTGTTTTTGTTAGGGGTTGTTTAGAAAGGAAAAAAAGGGTTTTTTCTGCTCAAGTGGTTACCTCAGGTATTAGCTGTAGTTTATCAGAAGAGTTATATGAAAGTATGTGGAAAAAACAACTGACCAAAGATCCCCCTGCCCCTTGCCAATTAACTGGCTTCTGCCTGGTGCGTGCTCATGCCTTAGTGGGAAGCCCTGAGAAAGGCAGAAGCAGCAGTAGCAGGACACTTGCCTGGCGAATGCTTTCCTGGACTGCATGCCCTGAGGCTGTGGAAGGAGTAATTTTGGCCAGTCCAGACTGGCCAAGTGTCTGGTGTATGTCAAACTAAGTCACATCCATCTCTTTGTGAGAGTTTTCTTTACAAGGCTGTTAGTCTGAATTCCTTCTAAGAGTCTGAACTAGACTTATTTTGGTAGCAGTAAAATTGATGTATTACTTAATTAGGACTTACAGAATCAAGTGTATGTTATGGTAGTACTTTCTCAGTTACCTTGTCACAGCAAGCAGGAATTGCTCAGTAGTGTAAAAATTTCTGTACTCATGTAAAGTTAGGACTCATTGAAGAACTCTTAATTGCAGTCGACAGTACAACTCCAAAACCATACCACGTAACAAAGTCTGCTGCTGCAGTCCAATCCCATGTTGGATTAACTGCAAACAAGAAATGCAGGTAGCATTTCTCTCTGTACAGCTACATTTTTATTTTTAAAAAATGGATGTAGCTGCTGTAGTAATGGAATGAGCAATTAAAGTATAAAGTTAAACCCAACAGCGTGGGCAGTTGATGTCTTTTGTGAAGTCACTGGGCCAATGCCAGTGTTTGGCTCACCCTGGAAGGAAAACATAAGCCAGGAAACAGTAGTAAGGCTTTTTGATGCTGCAGACACTAATTATTCAGCTGTGACAAACAAAACACAGGAGAGCACTGCTCAAGTCTTACATTAACTTGCTATTTCTGTTTTATGACTACATCTTCAGTATGCACACTTTCTGTTGCCCCTAACTCATGCAATTAAACTATGCCACTATTCATGTCTAATTTTAAAAAACAAATATCACAGACAATCCAATTTCTATTCTGGGTCAACACCATGCTGACACAAAGCCAGGAATACACAGTAGCACTGTGCTCTACTACTTATTTGCAGTCAGGAGGGTTCCATCAACCACGAGCTGGACTGACCTGAATAAAGAAAGCTTACAACATATGCGTAGCCTTTGCTGGTTTGCAGTCACTGGCACTATTATACCATCCAGTTGGGATGCCTGCTTTATGGAAGACACATGGATGCTTTCTCATTCCTCAGCTGGCCCGTGTGTTAGCTGGTGAAAAGCTACAGGGAGGATTTGCCTCATACTGCATTCACCCTGTTAAAAACCAACATGATGATTTCAAAGAAAAAGATAAAATAGTCTGGTGGATATACATAAATATTTATTATCAATTTAACTTCATTTTACTAGAAGTCTTTAAACAGTTTTTCTTTTTTTTCTTTTTTGCCAAAATGTTGCATCTGACACAGTCGCTACTGTCATAGCTTCCCTGCACTGGGAATGCAGAGCTTACACTTAAGATTCCAAAACAATCTATTCAAGATAAAGAACGTTCAACTTTAGTGCATATGGAGCTATTTAAAGATTGGTAAAAAGAACCCCCTTTCCCCTCCCAAATGAAGAGTCTGTTACAAAGAGATTTCATTACCAAAAAGTGAATATACAAATGCTAAAAAAATGCTGGCTTGAAAAAGTGATTTCAGAATTTACTGTACACATTGTAACAATTTATTATATAAGCTGCTTCTACATGCAAGCAGATCTTACATTTGGTGTAAAACATTTATACACATTCTTTACAATTTGTACATATTTAAATGGCTGTATCAAACAACACTGCGCTATGGAATTTTGGAAGCAAACAACTAAAACTGGGAGGAGAAAAAGACAAGGTTTATAAAAGGTGAACAAAACTCATGACACTGAGAAGCATCTAGACTTAGGCTTAGTCTTGTTTGGTTTCAGGTTTCAGGTTATTCAGGCAGATCCAGATTTTCCTTCTAGCACAGAAAAGTAATGCCAATGCAAAACAGAGTAAGGCAACTATTGAACTGGCAGACTGTACCCGTCACTTAGAATGGCTTATTGGTAAAATGCCTCTTTTAGTTGTTTTTTTTTTTTAAACTATTTATTTTCTAGGCACATTTTAGCAAAAATTGCATTTTGGCTTTCCTGCTTGCCTGTGGCAAGAAATGAATTACTGTAGTTGATTCCCATTGTGAACACAGTTGGTGGTGGCTTTTTTGGTTTGATTCTGTGAAAAGCCAAGGCCTCAAACGGTATTCAGTAGTATGGAAGAGGATACTGAGTCACTTGATAAAAGATGATGATCAAAGAATAGAGTTTGTGTGATAATTAATGATGTTATTCAGCACTTTTGTCACCTTTTAGTTTGCATTAGAAGGCAACAAAAATTTAACCTGATAGCACACCATACTACTACGCAAAGACCTGAGCTTAGCTGGAATTTGGGGACTTCTACTAGTTGGGGTTAGATATGGCAGTGTCCCCTCTGCTGAAACATTGCAAACTGTCAGAGGGGAAGCTGGGCCTGTGCAGCACTGAGAAACGCCAGTGCCTTATGGCATAACATTGGGGGTGTCAAAGTGCTGGTATGGAAAACTGTTTTTCACACTTTCCTGAATGGCTCGTTCCTTGTTTGTACTTTGTCTTCTTACACAGTGCATAGTGAAAAAGTGAGCCTGACATAAGCTCTGAGGTGGTGTGCCACAAGAACAAGATCTAGTTAGAAGGAAAAAGAAGAGAGGGAAGAATGATTTATATTTACCACGAGTCATACTGGGAGCAGGATGCCATGGCTGCATACGGGAAGCAAAACTTAGAACAAAGTGTTCACTCAGGAGATTATCATGAACATGGTGCCAGAAACATACATGAATATAATTTCTCCTGGTTACTGAATCTCTGGAGAGCTCAATTGAATATAATGAGTATTATGTAATTTTCTCAAGTTTGTCTGCTTTCCCACTTTGAAAAAAACCTACAAATGTGTAACTTGGATGTTGATCCAGAGTTTTTGGAAGAACATCTGATAGACAAGTCTTCATGAAGTCCATGGCAACATATCAGTTTGACAATTTAGATCCTTATAACTGACAGCATTACCTTGCTGTTTTTATTTAAATAATGCTACAAATGGGAGAGCTTTCAAGACAGGATAACCTTATTGTATGATTTAGGCTGATAAAGTAAAATTTTAAATAATACTTTTTTACAACTGATTCTTGTTGGTTTGGGGTTTTTTGGGATTTTTTTTTGTAAAGGCTAACAATTTTTATTAGCATTGCCCCCACATCAGAAAAGCACTTTGGAGTTGTTCTTTATTGTTGAATACTCCTTATTCTCTACATCATGGGAAAGCGGCTGAGTGCCTGCCTCAGCTTCTGTGCAATCTGAAAGAAAGAAACGGAAGATATTTAATATGTATCACTCTACACTGTGCAGAAATTATTGCAGGCTAAGAAATTAGTTCCCTCACTTGATGAAAGACTGCAGGCATTACTGCAGGTTTTGTGTATGCAGGACTCTCAAAGCATTCCATTATGAAGACTTCTCATACACGCACTTTCTGCCTTGTTAATTTGGTACTTTCACTGCTCTGGTTACGCTGGAGGAAGCACTGTAGGCAGGGCTGTTATTCTGCCTATTTGTTTATCTAGCACTGCACTACACCAGAGAGCTACAGGAACAAAGGCAGATTTTCCAGGAAACCCACCTCCCTGCTGAAGCAATGCTGAAACATCAGAACAGAGCTCCTGTGCACTCCCCACAGTTCCCATGGTAGCCATGACCCCCCGTGTGAACATGAACTGGAGGTGAGAGGATTGGTACAAGGAAACTGGTGATGCTGCAACTCATTCTTTCAGTTTTCAGATTTTTTTACAATTTTTTGTACAATTCTTCAAATATCTGCTCTGTGGGAGCATGGATTAAGCCCTGTGAGTGTTTCCTATAAAAGCAGCACCACAGTAGGTGCCACGCAAACAGTGCTGAAGCCCTTCCCTTACCGTTTCATAGAACTGTGCCTGCTGCTCCAGATAGAGACGAATGACGCTGTTGTAGTCATAGATCCGGTTACTGTGGAAGTGATTCATCTCAGCTGCATCAGACCCAGGAGACAAATTATTTAACAGAAGCATTTATAATTAGGAACAGTTTCACTCAGTTCAAGTTAGTTACTCTGCAGCAAGCTCAGTGTCCAGCCCTGCTAGCACAGTTTCTGTTCTCATGCTTCCACAACCTGTTCTGCCTGCAGCACTCAGGTTATAATGGAACTGTTTGTAAAATTGGTAGGGTGTCAATTACACACCAATCTGGACACATCCTGGACAAAGCCAGGTTCTTGTATTACAATACTCAGGTGCACAAAGATTCGATAAAAAAACACAAGCAGGATTTTCTTCTACTGAGGTAACTGTTCCTTCCTGAAGGGTTTCCAACAGAATTTTGGCTAGGACATTCAGATTTCCAAGGGCACAGATATCAAGTCATAAGCCACGGCTGTAAATAATTAGCTCCAAAAAAGAACAAAAAAAGATACAACCAGTACTATCTGACCCATTCTTGACTGAGGCTGTTTCAATAGATACCTGAGAAACAGCATTACTGAATCTGTCACACCTTACACCACTTTCTACATCTCTTGTCAGATCACAGCTTACAGCTGAAAGAAGTTAAATATATTTTGAGGTATCAATGGAGGGAGAAGAAATATTCTACATTGTAAAAGTCATCCTAGAGGTCTCTTCCACAACTACCACACATACAGCATAATCCTCTTGCATCACTGTGACTAAGAAGAAGGAGGTGGGGAGTTTTCTTGGTTGTTTTTAAAATCAATTTTGTGTGCTGCTCTGACGTCATCACGTAATATATTGAGTACTCTTGGCTTTAAATAATCTAAAAAAGATGCAACCTCCTCAGCAGTGAGTAATCTCATTGAAGTCAGTTAGCAGGATGCACTTAATGGCTTGATATCCTGCAGGACTGAGCCCTGACTCCTCACTTCCTCAGTTTTTCTAATGCGGTGTGCTCCACCTTATATTTACAACACCTCTAACCTAAAGAGGAAAAAGTTCATTTAAAGAACATCCAGGAAATAAAGATCTTATCCAAAAGAACAAGCATCTCAGCTGGGAGATGGATTATGTCTGACTAAACCCTAAGTCAGAAAAACACTTCTGCTCATAATGACCTGCTTCTTGCACTAGGGTCCATGCTTTTAATTTGAGACATTATTATCACTTCTAAATCAAAGAATCAGCCTGGAGTAGTTGTTTTGGATTTTTTAAATTGCATTTTCAAAACGTGTGTCTTTTGCCATAGCAATGTGAGATTAAAAAGAAAAAGAGGAAGGCAAAATAACTCCAATTTAGAAAAATCTAAGCAGGGCACAAAAAAAGCCCCCCGAAACAACCCATGACCAGGTTTTATTGCTGGGAGTAAAAGATTTTCTGTAAAATTACGCTGCTTAGCAGAAGTCCTTCAGAGGTCTACAACATTGCCATTTAGCTCAAAATTTGGTTTACCTTGTAGTGCATAAGCCATGGTGCTCACACGTTTCACCATGTTCTGTTTGTCTTGTGGCGTTATTTTACTGGTTGCAACTAATTTGTCACTTTCCTTCACTCTTTCTATCGCTCCCTGTAGAAACCAAATGCAGAAATATTATAAGAACAGTCAACTTAGAGGTCTTCATGGTAATCTAAAATGCCACTAGGTACATTTTGAGTTTGCATTCAGTACACATATACACACAAAATGATTGATTCTGCCTTCTCACATTTTCATCCAAAGTTTGTTATTTCACTTTATTGCTTTCAAGAGTCCTTGCAAAAAGTACCTTCAAACACAGGCATGATCACAGTCATTAGCAAATTGAGTTTGGTACAGGGTGTAATACACAATGATATATACAAAAAGGACAAAAGGACCAAGTTTCAAATTACAGCTGACCAACATAAATCAACATGACCAACATCCAAAAGCCTCAAACTATCAAATACCTGTAGAACCTTATTTGCACATTTTACAAGATGAGGTGACCTAAAACTGTTTTTCAAGAGACTACAACTCATTGCAATGAACAGCCATTGATTCAGGAAAATCCTTGTGTCACATAAATAACAAGCATAAAAAAATATGCCTCCTCTACACAATGTATTTGTGCCAAACAACATTCAAGAGAATCTATTTACATGTCTCTTGGCAGTAGGCTTATGTTTCAAGTTTCAAAAACACTTCTTCTCCTTTTATGGTATTTTCCCTCAATGACTCTGTGGGACGAGGGACTGTAAATGTCCTTAAGAAAGAATACATAAATCTGATACGCTTTTATCTTTGTTGCTCTCAAAAGTATGTTCTTATGTTCTTGTTCTATACATTTAACACTTCAAGTGATCAAAAAAAAACCCAAACCCACGTATTTGTGCACTTGTTTTAATACTTCACAACATTTAGTTTCCTGAAATACATTGCAGCAGACAATGACCATAAGGAAAACTCTATGACTAAAAAAAAAAAAAAGGCAGAATATCCAAAACTATACACTGTGACTGTTGTGTCACAGAGAACAAAGTAGTTGGGTTTTGTTGCTGGTGTTTTGTTTGTTTTTTCTTCCCCCCAGAAATGTTAGAGCTTAGATCTACTTTCTGTTTCTTGATATTAAAGAAACTTCTAGGCAGTGCATGATTATGTATCACATAACAGCAAGCCAGCCATGTATGTGTACACAAGTTTTCCTTCAATACTCCTTCAGTTTTATTATGAACCACCATATAAGGCTCAAATATTAAAAATTTACACTACTGCTATTCACCCCACTGGGACATGAAGTCAACCTGAAGAAAATCATGAACCTTCTACTGCTCTACTATAGCAGAAAGTCACGATATTCTCAAATCCTGAGAGAATTCCTTGCTTCCCTCCCTTCCCTCCCCTCCTCTCTAAGTACTTCTTATTTTAAATCAACACACCAGTTTCATAGAAACTTTCAGTGTTTCAGGAGCAGGGGCCAGGCTGCTGCACAAAGGCAGGTACCATACCACCACTTCTGTTGCTGTCTCTACTGCCCAGCCCTTAAAAGGAAAGGCTCTTCACATACCTTATGAGCTGCTATGATGTCAGGGAAGCAACCAAGAAATCCCTTATATTCATGATTTGTTTCCATCAAAAAATGAAGATCTTTCTTTGGCTAATAAACAAAGCATAAGCGTTAGTAGAACTATCTGTGGCATATCACAGAAAAGAAACTATGATGCCAAGAAAGGGCAAAGGGAAGAAAAGGGAAGGAATCAATAGAAAAAACCCAAACCAAAATATTAATTGCTTATGCAAGTCTTTCATATATGAAAGGGTTTTTTAAAAATATAAGCTTTTTAGAGCAAGGCACTGAGCATCATTGAGCAGATGCCTCTGTTCTTTGTTTCACTCAACACTAGCTCACCAAGTGAGAGGCTTAACTGCCTTAAGTTTCCACCCAGGAAGACTTCCCAGTACAACCTCTTTACATATACAAATATGTCCATGCACAGGAGTATCTCCTCAGTTGTCAGTCTGGAAAGGTGTTTAAAGAACTTTCAGACTAAACCTTGAGATAAAGAGGATCAGCATTTTGGAGACTATAGGCTAAACACACTAAACATCGATTTATGTATTGAATACCAATCAAGGTTTATTTAAGCCAGATTTTTAGTGAAAATTTACTTTACTGACATGAAGCAGGCAGCTCCATGTCAAGGCAATGAAACAGGTTCAATACACAGGTATTCCCCCATAATGGAGCAACAGCAAAATCTGGATCCTGTAGACATTTGGGGAATGCAGAGGGAAGGCAGAAACTCTATCTTTATTACTGACACAAAAGAATGGTATTTAATCAAAGACAGCTCACAGACATGAGAAAACAAACACACTTAAAGAGGAAACAATCATTTTAGTATTTTAGAAAACAGAATGTGGGCTTTCTGACCCACAGAAATACCCTCTCATCACTTCCCCCTCAGCTGACACAGAGTAGAAAAGAAGATGAAAGTGTATTTAAAAGTGTTTATAGCAATTTTATTTAACTGCTTTACAGCACTAGCAGTTATGTTTGAATTCAAGAAGAAAAAAGTAAAGTCAGAAGTAATCCAAATAGGTGATATGTTTGTACATACTATGCCACTGCATTTGTAATACTCCTTACCTGATCTGCTACAAGACTGGCAATTTCTTCATAAGTTTTCCCTGCTTCTGTAATTGCTCCATTTAGATCAGATTCTCCTAAAAGTAAGCATCAGTATTCAAATTACGGTAAGTCAAATGCAACAAGAAACACGCCTTGATTCAAGGCAAATTTATAAAATAACCTATTTACAATAATAAATGCCTACCCATACTTTTATAACCAGAAGAAATAAAGAATTAAAAAAAAAAACATGAAAGGAGGAAAACTGGAGACATTGTAGAAAAATAATGTTCTACAACAGTATTAGCATTATTTACTTCCATATTTCATAATTTTATGCAGTTTAAATACACAGGTATTCCCCCATATGGGGCAACAGGAAGTCTACTAGGATGGAAAGGAAGGAAGAATGAGGAGGGTGACAAAAGGTAAGACTGACAAAGCTGATGTGCTACTAGCCCTGAGCTGTCTGACAGTCCTGGAACATTAACTGTTCAAAGCTCAGAGAAGCAAAACAAGGCTCAAGTAACTTTTTTCCTTGACAACAAGACTTCTGATCCTTTAGGGAGCTCTTAGATAAAATTTTCAAGCTCTGTAACAATCACTGGTTTTCAGAGTGAGTTTCTAACTTTCATCCTGATATGAAACAGATCAAAGGGCCCTACAATCTACACTTAACAATACACACATCACCATAAATCCTAAGCTAGACAACACCACAAGCACTCATAACACTGTATTACTAACAGGACAGGCTACGTGGGACAAAGATGGAAACAAGCCTTACATTCTTGTATGTTTCATGCCACTTCACCTTCCCATCCATGTTAGCTTGTCCAAAGCATGTAGCCAACAGTACAGAGAGCAAATTGAGGTGGAGAGTAGAAAGGCGAAGGTATAGTTTGCAGATATCAAACTTTAGTTTAAGAAAAAAAATATTTTTCTTATGCTTTCAAACATGTCTTGATATTAGGCAGTAGTTAATATTTTATGAACTTTTTGGTTTTATTCTATCTATAATAATCAGTGACTTAACTGAAAATTATCATAGATTTAAGAAATGATTAATCTGAACATTAAAGTATCTTCTTTTACTACAACATATGGACTAATCTATGTTAGAGATTTATTACATAGGATTCCTTCATTTTAGCATGTCCTAAAGGAAACAAGGTAATGACTGAATGTTACTTCAGTTCCATCAATAGATTCCTACTTTCCATTAGACTAGTTTCATAAAGTCAAAAGGCTGTGAGGCAAAGTGACATATCCTAAGAACTATTAAGTCCAGCAACACAGCCACTGCTAAACAAATTATTATTTTTCTCCTATTTGGGCCTATTAGGATAAAATAAAAATAAACACAACACAAATTCCCATTGTGAGATGCAAGAGGTACACAATTCATAAGATATTTTCATCTTTTTGTAAAACAATTTAAAAAAATGGAGAGTGATCTATTTTATTATTTGAAGGAGGCTTAAGTATTTTCAGTATTTCAGAATTCCTTTGTCTGTTCAGAAGGAACCTTGAAGTAACTGCTGTTTAGGCAACTGACTCCTAGATTTTGGGATAAAACATGGTGTGGCTTCAGAGTCAGAAGCCAGGTTGGTCTAGATGTTGCTGTTCATTTCATAATGCTATAAAAGACGGTAACTTTCCCTATCTGAACAAAAAGAAAGAGGAAGGGTATGTGTATTTAAGTGAAATGACAAAATTGTCCCCTTCTGTGCACAGCTCACTCGAGGAACCTTCATAGATCAGTGCTTCAAAGGATCTAGACAAACTCTCCCAAAACCAATCATCTTTCATTCTGAGCATTTTCAGCTTCTGAACCAATGCAAAGCTGGGAATTGCCTTCTTAACTCAGTCTGAAAGCTGAGCTGGGTCCTAGTGCAAGGATACACCAGATGTCAGGGGTTTTTAATCAACGGAAAAGCAGAAAGCCCCAAATGTTGCTAACATTTATAACAAAATTATGTTAGTGTTCAACACATATATCCTCAGAAGAAACAGTGGGGGCCTAAACACATTGACTGAAGGTAGTTATAAAAAGAGCAGTTAAAATGGCCAGTAACATCCCACAGATATTTCAACCCAACCACAAGGTGAACAGGTATTTTCATTGATTTACAGGCTGCATGTTGCCATAAGGAGACGAAGGAGGATGTAAAACTATGAGGAGCCTTTCGGAGATGTTTAATAGAGCATCTCTCAGCAGTTCAACTGCTTGGTAAACGCCAGTGATAATCATTTAGGAAGGAATACACCAGACATATTGAGAGCTAATACTCCAAGGTTTGACTGGGACAGAAGAATTATTTTTTGTCAAGAAGTGGTTTTGTTTTCTTTTCTTTCAAAGTATGTTTTAATATAAGTCAGTAAGAAAAGTTAAAAAGTTTTATGTACGAGTAGCAAATACTTGCAGCAAAGTTTTTCTTGATAAGTACACCTCAAACTGATACGTTCAGCACATAAGCAGTTTGTGAAGCAGATTTGCCTGTTGCTGGCTGGCAGGATAGTGAAACTTGCATGGAACTGCCTAACAGAATTCCTGAAGGGTGATTTAGGATTAGGAGATATTACTATGGCTGAATGGCATACCAGTCATTCACATTTTCTTAATATAGGAGCAAGACTCCTCCAGATTTGGCGCCGCAAAAGAGAAGCTGTACTACTTAAGGTTGTGTTAACCTTAGAGTATCCTATGATGCAGTAACATAGGCAGCACATTGCCAGGCTGCAGGACACTTCCAGGCATGTTCTGGTACTGTCCAATATGCATTTTTTGGACATGCATATGCGTGTATGCAATATATGCAGTATGTCAGAAGTCATCTACCAGCAGCTAAAAATGTTTCTTACAACAAATCGGTCATTGCAATCTTTAGTGGCCTATATGCTTAAACTTCCAGAATGCTAGTATTACAAAAAAAACCAAAAAACCAACCAAACCAAAACAAAAAAACAAGGATGAAGAGATTCAACTCCCAACAGGAGCTGAAATGAGTGTCTTTAAGCATGGCTGAATGAGCCATTCCTCTTTACTGATAGTCCAGAAAACTCATACATCATACTCAGCCTAGCTACTGCTTCATCATTGGAAGCAATGTGTCCTCTTTTAAATACTGAGATCAGGAAAGCTGCACCCTTATCAGTTTAAATCCAGGTGCTTACGTCTCTTGCAGAGTCTGTTTAATCCATAGACCTGTACCTGATGGAATGATCAAGTGAATCCATACATGAGCAGCAGGCAGGACAGAGTGAGAGCAGCAGTGATGAAGCCATTTAAAGCCACATGTGCATTGTACTTGCTCTCTCTTCCTGGGAACTCAAATTAAAAAGCAAAGAATCCCATATATTATTAATTTGGAAAAAATACAAGGGTACAAGTTATTGAAAAGAGCAAAATATATGGAATCATGGCAAAGGCATCTGTAGGAAGGGCACTTTCCTCAACAAGAAACAGGTACAACCAGCTGTGACTGGGCAAACAGCGAGGAGAGACATGCTTGCCTTGTTCCCAAACTATCATGGGATCTATTTTTTCATACCATTCAAAGATGCTGGAAATCAAATAGAAGCTTTCCTTTCTAAGGCTGATCTGCAATTTTGTATCCTAGCTTTATGACCTATTGTTTTCCCCTTACCCTGGCAGAAGAATGTGCTAGAGCCCAAGGAATTTTCTAGAGCCCAAGTCTTCTTGCTAAAGATTTTATCCAGCCAGGATTTGCAGTTTTCTAACCCATGCTAAGCATACATAATCATGCAAATCCCCTACTTCATTCTCACATCCAAAAGTGACTTTTTAGGCAATATGCTATGCTCAATTCTAAATAAGCAGTCATCCTGCTGAAGTACAGGACACAGATGAGAAGAAACTATGTGGATGACAAGGCCTATTTCCAATGCTTCCAGAAGCAGAGAATCTGTGTTTCAGAAGGTTGCATTTTAGTACATCATTTATGGGACAAAATGTTAGAAGATTATAAAGCAAGTGATAAATGAGTAGTCAGAGTAAGTACTGGTCAAATAAAATTTCTAAGATGGAAAGATTTCAGGAAGCTTCTATGCTATAACATTTAAGGTTTTAGAACACAGTAATTTTGCTATCAAGTCTAGATAGAAAAAAACCAAAACCTCAAACACCTTTGAAAGGAGAATTCCAGATAAAACTGACTCAACAGGCTCCCTCTGTATATGAGGACGTATTTTCCAGTTGTTTGGAAAACATCAACAGAGCTTAACATATCAAAAAGGAATTTTAAACTTGGTCTAAAGACTACATTTCAGGAAAACTTTGAGCAATTGATGCCCTCCTTTTCCCTCCCACAACTTTCATACCATTCGTACCAGGCTCTTTTTTAGGGCTCTTGAAGGAGAAGCAAAGGTGAAGGACAAGAAAAGGCTACAGTAGTCAATCCTCCAGCCCACATAATCGATTACAAAACCGTCCTCATGTGGAGGTATCATGAAGTCACACAATAGTTCTGTGACAGCTGTTTTCAAGGCAGCATTTTCTCTCCTTTCCCTTTGCTATCACAAAAATCCTACAGCATGTTTGGTCAGTCAGGTCAGTGACCAGGTTATATATTAAGAGATTAAACTAAATTCTTCCACCACCACTAACCCACCACAAGATAATACAGCTGGAGAAAACAAGATTGCAGACTAGAACATAAAAAGCCCATAACGCACTTGGAAGAAAGGTTTTAGTATTTTTTCCACAACCATGTTTGACATCTAAACCTCAAAGAGGAAAGCACTAAGATCTTCAGAAAAAAATGTAGCATGATGTAATTAAAATACCTCTTTTTAAGCAAAGTACAAATGAAGCTATAGAAGTACCTTGGTATCCACTAGTGCTGAAGACCAGTGCCAGGCTCTGCAATGCTTTTCCTATCTTCTGGTATTCCTTGGGTAGTGCTGAAGGTGGGAAAAGAATGAGGAAAAGAGGGGAAACAAAAGAAAAAAACCAACAAGGGTAAGTGTGACTCAATCTGTAGCATTTCCAAAACGTGATAGAAGCAGATGTCAAAAACAACTAGGTTTTACATTTTCTCTAGTGACACATTTACAATCATATTCTTTACCCTCTCCCCTGCTACACATGTTCCAACATTGGAAAAGCATTTACAACCTGGATTTTTTGGAAGGTACAAACAGTTGGGGAAACTGTGTGTGAATGCTATTTAAAAAAAAATGAAATCTCATTGAATTTCTACCTCAGTCCTCCTATGCATACAGTGAGGGTTTCTTTCCCTCCCCCTCATGGAGGAAGAAAGAAGGGGAAGTACTGCAGTGTGATATGGAGAATAGGTCTCATTAATATTTTAAGAGAAGAGATTATTATACAGACCAACAATACCTAAACTCTCCTCGAATCATGAATTTTATATTTAAAGGCACTAGAAACCAAGATTACCTAGGGATAAAAATGCTGCAAGTATCTGAATAATAAAATTGGTTTTTATAACCTATTTATTGAACATGCATGCATAAATTGCTCCATCACAATTAAATCAATCAGCTGTGATTTATGAGTGCATTCATTATTAACAATTTGAACAGCACCACTCCAGAGGCCTAAAAAGCAATCTGAAAAGCAAAAGCAATTTTTTATATGCTGCCTATGCTAGCAGAAAAAAACCCAAGTAGATGTGGGTTTTGTTATCAAATATTTATATTCAGAGGGTACACTGTCCAGGCAAACAGAAGGCTCTAGCACATCACACAACCTGATTTTTACAGAAGAACCCTGTTGTATGGTATAAGAACCATCATAAAACCCACCCCCCCACACTGCCTAATTTTATTGATTATCTTTGATCAAGCTCTTCTTCAGAAGTTAGACTATTTATGATAACCAGTATGTCTAACACAATGAGTACGATTTAGAGCACTAGAGTTCTGTTATTAGTCATTACATTGATACTGAATCCCCAGTGGAAACTTTAGTTAAGAATCTCTGGTTTCTTTTCACGTGTATTTAAGAAGTTTCCACTGTCAGTCATTTTAAATACCACTGAATGGAAGGCATGTAACTATTGCTCAGGAAGTGCCAAAAATACTTTCTATTAAGTCAAGACTAGAGCTGACAGGGAACTTAAAACCTAAGAGATTACTAAAATTCTTCAGTTGTGCATGTTCCAGTTTACCAGTCTCTTTTTTTGTATTCAGTATGAATGTCTGGAAAATACAAAGTTATAGTTTTTGACACAATCACAACTGTATTGCTGCATCTATGCTAAGTAATTAATAGTTATTAGTAAAAGAAGAGTCATTCAGTATCTAAAGCACTAGTGTTAAGTTTAGGAAAACTTTAGCAGTTCAAAAAATACTGAATTTCTACTGTAAGCACAAGTCACAGCCAGCCTTTGGTTTGATCATTGCTTCTGTAACTGCAAAGCAATGATGTTTTTCTAGTCTCATCTGAAGAACCTTATTCCTTCCCCTGCTCTCCACTTCCCCCTCAGTATAATTTGCTAGTGAACCAAGATCTGTACCATGTTAGAGTTCTGTCATGTGTTAGACTATTTTTGACCAGCAGGAGGGTCAGTGATGTGTGAAAGAAAACCCTCTTATTCAAAGTGGGGAAATGTAAATAATTTAAAGCTAACTTCCTATAGATACTAAACTCTAATGTAATCATTCCATGAGAGATGGAGCTGCTACACTTCCCATTCTCTCTGCTCGGCCCCAAATATTCAACTGTAGTGTTAGATTAGTAAGAGGCAGAAACATAACTCAGGAGATATACTTCAAGTTCTGGGGGCAATGTTTTGGGGTCTTTTTTGTGGGAGTTAAAAGGAGAGTAAAAAAAAAATCAAGGAGATTCGAGGAGATTTATGTGACAGGTCTCTGGTTGCCAGACACTACAGCCTGCCCTGAAGTGTTTCTTATTGTGATCCTCAGCTGTAGTACCTGCTTCCTTTCAATAGCTGCCTTGTGGTGGCCACAAACACTGAACACTGCTGTGGACTAGGAAATTAGAGCCCAGGCAGAGTCATAGAGACTTGGTGAGAAGTTCTGCAACCCTAAATATCTGTGGGAAGGAAGAGACAAGATAGGAAAAAAAAGAATTGGGCTAAAGAATAAGTTAGAATCAAGTTGGTTTTTCTTTTCTTTTTCTCTTAAACTCATTTCATCTTTATATCACTCCTCCTAGCATGCAAGGATCCTAAATAAGGTGTTAATAAGATGCAATTATTTGAAAATATGATTTCATCAAATAAACAGGTCTATTTTGCCCATGTCACTTAAATTTAAATAAATGGCCAATATATGAGAACAGGTCCAACAAGGGCTTTAGCTGCATTACTAGAATTATTTAACTTTAAGTATTTTTAAACCTATGGCCAGGGACCAGATATTTCTGTTACGAGATAAAGAAAAAAAAACCCAAACAACCCAACAAAAAGCCCCACATCAAACATACCAACAAAAAACTTGCACAATTTAGACTGAAACCAGCCCGAGTGCTGTACAATTCTCATGATAATTTAGGATTTTCTTTAGTTTTAAGATGTGCCTTGAATTACACACATTAAAAAAGAGAGAAAAGAACCACAGAAATGATTGCTGAGTTCAGAAGGACACTTACGCCCTGTACACCTCTTCCAGTGCTCTTGTCCCACTGTCAGCAGCTCTTTAACTCCATCATCCATTGCTTTGGTGAACCTACCCACTGCATCACATTTCTGCTCTCTGTGGCATTTTGAAAAAACAGAAACAAGAAAGAAGTTTAATAGATGCATAATGCTAACTTTAAACACAATGTCAACTAGGTCTTAAAAATATCAGAGATATAAATCAATTCCATGAAACTTGTGCCATTCCACTAAGGTCAGAATTCCCCTCTTTAGATACAGGCATTATTTAGTGACTTAAAATGTGCATGTTTTTCTGCTGGTACAGAACTGCTACCACACAGCTATTTTATCCACTTAACAAGCACTGCATCACATGCATAAAGCCCCTGATGGGATATTTCTAGGTGTAGATACACTACTAAAAACACTCCTATCCAGTTTATCCACACACACACAAAACATTATCCAGGTTTTTGTGTTCTACAACAGCAAGAAAAGCATGTCATACATACTACAGGTCTTCTAAGAAAAATTATTAAGCCTAAAGAAGTGAAATAAAGGCTGCATAGTAAATCCAGTCTTTAACTCTGTGAAACCCAAAGGTTTATCACCTACAGGGTATACATTAAAAAGTGCATGTATATGTAATATACACATATATAAAAGAAATATATCCATTTGCACTTCCAGAATGAAATTTGATAATTTAAGTCACTTTTAGTTTTTAATAGCTTTCCATGAATTACAGATATTCAAATCATACTATGTGTGCATTACATACAACTATTTTACAGAAACATTTTTTTGCTTATTGGTCCATCTATAATTATCCTAAGCTACTTGATAAGTATAGCATGTTTTGGAACTGTTGAAAGATTAAAGATCAAAATACACCTCCACAGCAATATAAAATGTAACTCCATAAGATCTGACAGTACTCTAACCCATCAACTAGTTTTGCATAAATTGTTTTAGGATCAGTATTCCACCACTGAGGAAAAAAGACATCACATAGATATCCACCAAGTTTTGGAGGGGTTGATATGAAAATCTCATTATTTAAACAATTTTTCCACTCTGCCTTGATGAATACCTCTTCAAATCTATGAATATATGTGCACACTTAGTATTCGAGTTTTGGATTACATCAGCATCTGTTGTATACCCAGATGCATAATGCCCATACAAAATGAAATCACCTTACATTTCTACCATGTCCAAGTCAGGAGCTTCTGGTTCCATTGTAGAAAAGATCATGACTCCTACAGTTTCATCTTTTTCTGCCTTCCGCTTTCCAGTTTTCCACTCCTTAAAAAATAAAATAGAAGAGAGAGACAAAGTTTGACCACCATTCATCCTTCTTTAAGGGCATGTACTTAAGGAGTGAATAAAATGTTTAGGAGAACTGTTAACCAGCCACCCCTGAATTAAAACCTTTCATTAAGAAATGAAAGCTTCAGAGGAGCCAAGGCTTTTTACAGTTTCCCAAAGTTCTCCCCCTCCTCCTTTGTGCACTTTGTTATCTAAATTCTGGGGTCAACAGACCCTTCTTGTGTATTACTGAAATACAGTGTAAGAGCAATGATATTCAGCTGTCTCTGCACATGGGGTAAGTGATATCAGAAGCTGCTCAAGAAGATCATGAAAGTATTATGCAATTATCATACTAAGTTCTTAGTGCTTAAAAATTCCCTTTGTATTGGAACATCAGTTCTGTTTATAGGCCTATAAATTAGAAACTAAGGACAGCTGACTAGCTGGCAGAATTATACAACTCCCCACTAGTTATCAAACCAACATTTCACCAGGACTACTATTTACTAAGTTATTAAGCCTCTATTTAATGGGTGACACAATAATTCTGATTAGAAGTACCTTGGGAGATTTGTAGTCCAACCTCTGACTCAAAATTGGTCAGCTGTGACCTTAGTCACAGGGGACTTGAACCTTAGAGATTTTTAAGACTAGACTGGATAATTTACTTTTTCAGCAAAGTCTATGTGTACTTAGAAGTATGACTGTATTGCAGAGAAAGCAGCAGAGTTTTTTTATTTCCTCATTAGTGCTGGAGCTCAATCATGAAGAAACCATTATTTACTGAAGGTTTACTGACTTTATTTATCATTTACTAAAGATATTGAAATATCTTTTAAAAAAAGCATAATAAAGTGTTTGTGGGAGAATAAAAAATGGCTGGTTATATCAGGCAAGACTGTAACATAGTGCTGTTACAATCCATTCCAGTGAAAAACCGTGGTTTTGAGGGATGGGGATGGGGGCAGAGTGTTGTTTTTAAATGTAATACAGGATCAGACACAACTTAGATCTGCTATGAAGTAGCTTTTGTTAGCAGAGCAGCACCACTCAGAGGATCACAGTGATTAGTAAATCCAGCAGAGACAGAGCAGGGCAACAGCCAAAAGAGTTTTATACATGTTATTATTCTGCTGGAGGACAAAAAACGTCCCTTAAGTGACTGGCAACAAAGTTACTTTGAAGAGCACAACTCTGCTGGAATGGTGTGCAGAATTTCCCATGAGCAGTTTTACGCCTTCATTGATCAATCAGCTGAGTTAGGAACCTCAGCAGTTTCCAGCCTGTCACTACTGCCTGCAGCAGGGCAGCTACAGAGCTGAACTCCTGGTTAGAACTAGTTCAACAGAAGGGGAACTGTTGGGGGACAGCAATCCTCAATCTCAGTCTGTGTGTGAACTTTATTTCATTTCCTACCTTCTCATCACGGAAATTGAGAAATTGCTGGAAAACTTCACTTTCTGAGACAACAGGATGGCGACACATTCTCGTCATCCAAGCCTGCAGCCTCTCCATGCGCATTTTGATAAATTCTTCTTCAAAGCGCCCTGTTACACATTGAACAATAATTGTTACATTACAGGTAGCACCTTCAAATTTGGTTTTGTTCATTTCTTTTTTTAATTTAAATTGAAACAACCTGTAATTCATCTGATGAGTTATTAACAATTTAATGACTCTGAACTTACAAGAATCACAGAATCCTGAGTTGGAATGGACTCACAAGGATCATCGAGTCGAACATGTAAATAAATGGTCTGTTATGCTAACAAATCAAAAGAACCTTAAATTATAGTATTTTGATTACTGATCAAGAGTTCTCCTCTTTTTTAAGATAGCCAGGAAATGTTAAAAAAAACCCAATACCCACCCACAATTCAAATACGTTTTTTTGAAAAAAATTAATAAACTTTTGGATGGAAAAAATAGGTATTCAGATGACCTAAGAAAAAGTCAGGTACTGGCTTGGAATGCAGGTATTTTTCTGATAGGGTCTAGTAAAATCTTGGTCCCTACGAGGTTCAAAAACACTGAAGAAAAAGGAACTAGATTCCAAGTTGCTATGTACAAGCTAACAAAGCACTGAAATGAAACTGCTCAAACCGCATTGAAATTGGATTGCTCGAAAACATTTGAAATTACTCAAATACAAATCATAGATTTAAAAAGCAGTGCCTCCTTTAAATATATTACCATATAGGTAAACTAGGGAAAAAATCAAAAAATATCAATAAATCATATGCATAAACTGGTTAGAATATACACATACATGTAAGACTAACCAATTTTTTTAGTACTTAAGATATTTTTTACACAAACTAAATAAGTAACCATTTTTTCTCAAACCCGTAATGCATCATCACTGTGTATTCTACAAAGAATTGTGTAATTCTTTAATTAATTAACTGTGTATAAAAAAGGTTAAGAACCTTTTAGATTTAGTACAAACCATCTTCTTGATAGAATCTTTTCTAATTTTAAAAAATGCATGACATCAGACATCTAAAGCATACAGTGAACAGGATTTGAAAGGCAAGAGAGATTCCTCCAGCACCCAATCCTTCTAATTTCCATAGCAGCGCAGATGACAAGCCTTGAACACGTATACTCTTTCAATATAATTCTACTATATAGTTACTATGGCAGCAGATCTACAAGGTTGAGTTTTTTGTGGTTTGGGTTTCGGTTTTTCTTTAGTTTTTTGCAAATATGGAAACCAGCAAAACTAGCAGGTAAATAATAGAACTAATGAAAAATTAACTTTGTGTATGGGTATTTTTCCTGCAAATTAGCAAAAAAAAAAAAAAAAGTCAAACACTACAGAAGAGACATTTCATATCCTTCAGTAATCCTTTGCTTCATTTTTAATCTATACAGAAATCTCCACAGCAATCCTGCAAGGAGTGCAAAACAACAGAAGAGTAGCAGTTGCAAGTTACATGCTGGTCATTAAGCATATCATCACCAGTATATAATCAAAACCAGCATCCTGACAAAGTCAGTCTGGAGTCCTGTTTTGTCAAGACCAATTGACAGAAATGCCTTTGTAGACAATCTTAAGAAAAGTCTCCTAAACACAATGAAAGATAAGCACCCTTTTCCCAGTTTCCTCATAATGCTTCAGAAAGNTTTTTTTTTTTTTTTTGGCATGAGGCACTGTATTCTCTCCCACAGATTCCAGAAGACAGAAATTCATAGGCAATGGGTTTTGCCAAGATATGATGCCAGACTCTTGAGTTTTTTAAGATATAGTTACAATGAAATCTAGAGACCCCATCAGGTCTTCTGGTTTTCTTTTAGTAGACATGCACATGTTTAAATAAAAATGCTGGTCAATTCTAAACACGAGGCTAAGGGGAAGAAGTCACTTCCTCACTTTTCAGTTTCCTCGGCATTTATCCCAGCAACTTCATCAATGCTTAGCTTTCTTCAAACGCAGCAGAGCTGCTGCATTTTGAGTGATGCCTACAGCCACGTGGTTGGCAACAAGCCATTGCTTGGATGTTTGGTTTTGGCTGTTTATCTTAAAGGCTGTATAAAAATCTTACTGGAAAACATACAAGTGGAAATGGACTAAAGGAATGCATTTTACTCCTATCCAGGTGTCCATTCTTTTCTTCACATGCACTCTAGCACATACTTGTAGCAAGGAAGCTAGAGACTACTGAAAATGCATAGGCATTGTCATATTCTATTGCAATGACTAAACTTATGTGCATTTAAAGGATCCAATCCCACTCTTCTTGAAGTCAGAACAAAAGATTTCCACAAGCTTCAGACAGTTTGGTCAAGCTGAACTGACATCAGACCAGAGCAGAATGCTATAAGAATGAAAGGCTTTGTAAATCAAGTGTGAAATCAAACAAGAGGGGAAACAGCTGCAGCATTTCCCTTGGAAGCAAAAAACCCCAGTTTGTCAGGGGATGCTCCCTTTCCTCTGGGAACTTTGTTTCAAAGTTCTTACAACATAACATATGTACAATCAAATGCAAAAGAGAAAAACACAGAGAAAACCAAACACAATGCATGCCCCTCCCCAACCCTCAAAAAAACCCACTCAAAAAGATTTGCCCAGCCAATCAGCAAGTATGGAACATAAGCAGCTATCTGTTCTTTCCAACAGTAATTATTTTCTCATGTAGTAACTAGGGGGATTTGGTTTGCTTTTAATTACCTTTTCTTTTAATCACTGGACTAGATAACTGAACCTGAGTTTTGAAGTGATTCTCCTAATACTGATCTGTTATTATCAATCAGTCATAACAACTCATCAGAAGTTTTGAATGGTGAAAGGTTGGGGTTTTTTGACACCTTCTTTAAAAATAATTGGGAAAACAAACAGTAAGAAATAACTGAACCTTATAAAAAAGTGATTTCCTTATTTCCCATTCCTTGAATTCAGAACTGGGAATAATTACCTGTTACTTGCTTGTCTGGAAGAGAAGGGATTGGAATGGCTAATCCAAATTTAACCAGAAGCCGCTCATACAGCCAGTCAAAGTGCTTGTATCTGTGGTTGACAGACCGATTAGTGTTCTGTAAGAGAAATACAACTCTGAACTTGGACAGGCATCTACACATAGCCACATGAAACAAGCATGACCAGAATGGTAACCACATGGAATGTAAATAAAATTTATGATTTACAGCCTTAACACAGAAGAGCTTGAAATTCTAGAACAAAGTAAATCCTTGGAGTAAAAAAGTATGATGACTACCACTTACTCTTACCATGCTCTTACCAAGTCACACAAACTGTATTATTTATATGTACAAATGACACATATTTGTGAGACAAAAGATCCTGTTTCAGATACACTTACAGTGCAGGTCAGCTGATACTCAATGTAGCTCTTGAGGCCATACATTTTAGAACCCTTTTTGGGATCTGCCACCACACAGTCAAATGTAGAGGTAGGATATACCCACATTGGGCCATAATCACCAATCTGTAAGAAATTGCAAATATTGTCTTTAAATACATCAAGTTGCACCAGCTGCAAACAAGGAGACAAATATCTTCTCTCTTCCCTTGAGAGTATCCACTGATTTCAGTGAGACACTTAGAGTCTGGAAATAGAGGGGATCCTTGCAAGCAGGGATGAATGACCACAGCCGAGTTTATCTTGTGTATTTTACAATTTTCCCCTAATAATGAAGGAGTGGTGAATTCTAGGGCTATTTCAACCACATTTCACTAGAACAGCACATATACAGAAGAGTTTGTTTTTTAGATCAGAAAATGACCCGACCACCAGGACTGAATATTGCAAACCTCTACAGATGTAGCTCCTACATGTAACTATCTAGACAACTAATAGACAGTGTAATGCATTTGCTCTGCTACCCAATCCCAAAAAGGCTTATGTTCATCACAAGTAATGCAGATACAGCATGAGGAAAAAAGTACTGAAAAAAATCATCATCATAATACTTAGCAATTTTATTATGACAGTTCTATTTCTAATTATATGTTCAGTATCAGTTTCTTCTGACCCAATACAAATAGCAATCCTGAGGATAAAAGTTCAGTTGAAAAAACAGGAAAAGGTGAGGAGGATTATAAAACCCACCTATCCACCCAACGGAAAAAAATACAACCTCAAAACAAACCATACCACCCACATAGAAAAATTATACACATCCCCAACTTACAATTATGGAAATTTTCTCTTTGGGTTTTGCTAGCTGCTTTGCCAACAGATACTGTTCCATTCCAGGTTTTGCAAATCCAGGAAATCTAACAATAAAATGAAGTGATAAGTTTATTCCAGATTCTCCTTCCTTTGACATATGCAGAATTACCTGCCATTATAGGAAAAACACCCTAAGTATTTCTCAAGTATAGAAAAGAATTTATGTGAATTACTGTAACAACCAGCATTTTGCACTGAAAAAAGCAGAAAAGTTTTGGCTACTGACATTCAGGTTTTCTTGTGTGTCTGTGTGTGTAATAGGCCCCTTCTTCCAGAGCAAAGTGGCTATTTGTGCTCTGCCGTCCATCATACCAAAGGTATTAGGAGGACACAAAGTAACATCTGCCATTCCTCTGCAGCCCTACCCTCTTTGGAAATACCACACACACCCATGCTCATGCACCTGAAATTTCAAATGACGAGAATTCAATAATTTGAAAGAATGATAAACAGAAGGTCTATTAAGTGCTTCTAAACATGAGTTAGCGTAAATAATTAATCTACCAATTAAAAGAAAGCCAAACAATCACTGTAATGTTCTTGAAGTCTTACAAAATGTCATAAAAAGCAAATAGTGGTCCTCTTTCTGATTAGGAAGATAATTAGCCCTCAAAGTATTGACAATCTGCTTGCAGAAACAGGAGCAGTAAAGTAGGACTTACTTCACAGACAAAAAAAGTCTCTTAAATCAGGTATTTTTGTGAGTTTATAAGTTAAAAAACGATGCAGAGGTACTCATGCACAACACTGGACATAAAAACCAACTGATGAACAAAATTAACTAGTCATGCAGACACAGTTGATTTTAGTTACATGCCCAAGGAACCATTATTCTACAATCCTTTTCCACTCTGCTTTCATCCACTTAGAGATTACCACACACTAGCTCTCAGAGTAACAGCAGTTTTAGAATAAACAAGCATTAAGCTGCAATATGAGATAATGCTAGTATAACCCTGACAAAGCTTGATGCTACTGTAAGATTTTTATCTATAAAATCAAACTTTCTGTGGCTCAAGAATTAACCTGGATGATGCACAACCACAGCAGAACAGAGCTTTTCCCCCCAGAAACTCAAATTGCTCAAGAACTCTGGGGCAGCATCTCTGATCAGTTTCTACTGTATGGACAAGCCATCCACCACCTTTGACTTTCATTAAGCACAAACTGTCAAAGACAGTTACATTTTAAAGACTTGAGGTTCAGGCATTGTGAAAAGGTCATTCGCCTGTATGACACCTCCAAAAATTATACAGTTTTGTCATGTACTTTCAAGCTTTCAGGGATCTGTGTCCTCTGATTGCTTATGGAGCACGCTGAATGACAAATCCATCTTCTCTTCTGCCCCAAAACTATAATATTTACATTGCTTATTTCAAGAATGTTGAATTTACACATCTCGACAAATTCCAATTCTCTTCAATATATGTACATTTCCCCTGCATTTTCCATTACTTGTTAAGTGGTAACTTCATAGCAGCTGCACGAGAATTTCCACGCTGGACCCCCCCAGCCTCTGATGCCTCAGTCTCCTTGTAACCAAGGTAAGATGGTGAAGTTGATTTTGGGTCATCCCAGTCATCATCCCACTCATCGTCATCAGCAGCTGCTGAAGTACAGAAGGGATCAAGGGATAGGGAAAGGAGAAAGTTATGTAATTTCTCTTCAAAAGCAGAAGCAGGTACTTCAGCACTCACAAACAAACAATCAACCAGGTAAATACATTAGAATCTCTTTCAGCCTTTCTATTTTACGATTCCTTCTCAATTACCACTATCTCCATCAAATACAACCTACAATGCACTGCACTAGAAATCCACTGGGGGAAGGGGAAAAAAAAGAAAATAAACAACAAGGAAGAGATGATGGTGTGTTAAGATGAATTCAATTGTGTTCCATATTCACAGATTCCCAAGTTAGCATTCCCTAGTTAAGGTTCTCCCCTTAATTTAGGCTGTCACTACAAAAAGTTAGAGAAGCCTTCTGAAAGGCTAGTCACTTCTTAAAATGAAGGATTTGAGAAACTATTCCTTCAAAGGCCTGAGAGCACAAATCCAAGGCAGTTTACAAGTTCCAGTTATGCAAGCTGAACAACATGCCTGAGAACAGATCATGTATGCACAAGACTTTGGTTTGTCAGATTTCTATAAAAGTTTGAAGTGTCTGTTACTGTGGATCCAATTTTTAAAAAAATATTTAAATGTCCTATTATTTTAGTGTCCAGATTTCCCACATGGCAATGTGCTACTAGGAAACTGGTTTGGTTTTATTTTTTAAATAAGCCATGGTCTCTAGTTACGAAAGATTAAATAATTCTTACCTCCACTGTCCACCTACGCCAATTTATTTAAAAAAAAATAAGTGAGCATTATTAGCACACCTGGTCCTTGATATGCCTGTGGATGACCAAACGCTGCTGCTGCCTCCCAGTTATTTGAAGCGTTGTTTCTCTGGCCAGGTGCACTTTCAGGTTTCGTTGCCCAGCTGTCAACAGCATTTCCATTATCCCAGTTCCCAGACTTCCCAACGTTCCAGCTGGACCAAGGATCATTGGCAATGCTTGCCTACATTGTACAAAGACAAAAGTAAAGAAGAATTGCTGAAGAAATGAGCAACAACCACATACTTTCTTCTTGAAGTCTTTGATGTCCTGCTGGTAGGCTGAGTTTGCATTCAGCACTTTACTTGTTTGATTTAGAAGCAGCTGCCAAATCTTGCATTTCCAGCTACACAACTCTTACATGCAGCAAGCACCTGGAAGAACTGATCAGCTTTCCAGCAATGTGACACCAATACATACTAATAAGAGTGTTTGTCCACAGGGAAATTAAATTATTTGTTGCAACAGCGTTAGGAAGCAATCTCACCCATGGTAATTATTTTACACTGACACTTTAATGAGTATGGTACTTGTGAACTATTAATTACCTAAAGCCATGGGCTAATTTAAAACCAGAACCCAGAAGTCAAGAATCAGGTTTTTGCAAATACTTATTTTATCAAACTCAGATTAGTGGCTTTACTAAAAGCAAATAATAAATCGCCCACCCACATCATCACTACTGGTGTGGCAGTTAGGGAGTTAAAGCCTAACCTGCTGAGCTTCCCTGTCAGAGCTTTACTCATTCACAGTGAAGATGGGGGAAGAAAACAGACATCTGCCAGGGAACAGTCTGGTATCTCCCTGCAGACATACTCTCTCAGCACAAGCTTGTGGTGAAGGTACTCACACACCCCCTTCTGCTGATGCTGATGTGGAGGTAGAAACCCTCAGCGAAGGAGTGCAGAGCAGACGTCTCTAACTACTGCATTTGGCAAGTTCATCCTGGCTTAATAGATAGCTTAGCATCCTGCTCAGCTCCTTGATTTTAACACTACAGTTTGAAAAAGCATTGACTAGTTAAGTTTAGTCTACTCCAGACACTTAGTGCAGAGACTTGCTGTCAAAAAGAAAAAACTGCACACATATCGAAACCCACACACCCAAAGTGTAGGAGGAAGAAAGCAAAGAGGAAGGAAAGCAAACAAAGCCGAGAAGGCTTGTCTTGTTCAGAAGTAGGAGAAACTGAGTTTTGTAAAAAGAAGTCTCAAATCCTACTGATGCTAGTGCATTATTTTTAACACGAGGAATCATATAAAAGAAGCATCTTGTATAAATTAATTACTTTTAGACTACAACATTTACATGTATCTTAGAACATTTGCCAATACATGAAATTTAATAAAACTCCCACTAAAAACTAAATTATTACCTGCAAAAAAGTTTCTTATACAAAAAAGGTACAACTACTCCACGTTCCAATTTTCTCCGCTAAATATTCTCTCCTCTCATTTTAACTTTGATTTTCTACTTATGAATAAGAACTCTCCCTTCAGTTTTCCCTCAAATAAAGTCATGCGACAGTCAGATTTCACAGACACTATCAAACCATAAGGACTCAAAAATGATGCTGACATCATATAACACCTTTATGTCTTTAAGTTCACAATCCCTGGGATCTGGAAATTAACACCAAGACCCCAAGCTGAGGAGAAAAATCACTATTCAGAAGACTCACAAGTGTCAGTGGGTCTCTAGGAATCGACAGAGAGAGACAGATTATGTGGACAGCTTCTATAGTGACAGCTTGGGGTTTTGGGGATTTTTTTTGAGGATGAAACTGACATAAGAACACTACTCCCTGGGGGAGCAATATTCTTGGATAGCTGATACTACTTTGAACAAATTACAAAGAAGTGCTAGTAGCTTGTACCAGTCTGCTCTCTTCCTATGATGTTCACCTGGTATGAGTTTATAAAGAGAAATAACCATACGTGGTATTAGTCAGAGTCCACCCTTTGCTAAATGAAAACACACAGGGCTGGGGCCTACCCACATGGAAAAACACACTTGCTTATAACAGAACTTGGACCACCTAGAAAAGACTAGTTTGCATAATATTATAGACCTATACCTCTGCAATATATGTTGTGCTGATCACAAGCAAATGAAATTCCTGAAGTGGGATGATTGTCAAAAGACTGAGTAAAGTTTTCCTCTTTTCTGTAGTAGCTCATGTGAAATCTGGTACATGAGTAAATGGCAAAGAAACCTTAAAATCTGCTGCAAAAAAGAGGAAGGCAATAATATTAACACTATTAAAGAATGACTGTCAAGAGCAATCATCAAATTTGCAGACAAATGCTGATATAGCAGAGATGCTGTACAGCAAAGGGCTTACTCAAATTGTGCTCTCAGATGTCTTATCTCTATGTAGCTACATGGAGGCACTCTTCAAATCAGGAAATTTTACTTCTGAAGTGTCCAAGAAAGCTGTGAGGTAAGCTCTTGCCCCTAGGTGTATCATCTATAGGCTATAAAAGGGGTGGAATATGCTACTTTCCTCTCAGTTCCTTTCAGCCAAAAGGTCCACATTTCTTTCTGAAGCACTGGGGAGGATTCCCAAGAGGGCTTAGGAATCTATATATATAGACAATAACTTTCAAAGACCACTTACAGGACTCCCTTCAACTTTCTTGAAATGTTTTCCTACATGCACACATACGGTGGACACTCCTAAGTGGTAGTCAACCATCAGTAAACATAGAGAAGGGCTCAGGAATCAGTCCTGGCATCCTCAGGGTTCTAGAGCATCAAGGAGGACCAAACAAAGACATACCAGTTATTAAAAGTGTGCAGTGAGTAATTCTGTGGATCTCAGCAGCTGACAATCTCCATACAAGAAGCCATTTATGTGGCCTAGCTCTGGTTGAATAAACCCTAATTAAACTATCAAGTATTTTGCAAGTGATTAAATGCCATGTTCTTACTGCTTTAGTTTTCTGTAACTGAAATTGATAATCCTTTGATCTCTCCCTAGTCATCACAAAAAAAGTGAAGAGTCCTTGCAAGAAGCTGATATTTAGTCAATATAATTTAATACAACACACCTAATATCCAAGTATTAAAGCCATCTCAAATGCACGCAAAAAGAAATGCCACGCCACACAACTACGAAACTAATCAGCCTTCAAATGTAGCATTGCATCTCTTTGCTCCCCAAGGTAAAGTCAAACAAGTACACTGAGATTAAATTCAAGGATAAACTCCTAAAAGGAAGCTGATTTTCCCTTTTGTAGACTATTAGGGACTTGCTCATTTCTACTGTCCTAGGAGAAAAAGCAAGACAAAAGGGCTGTGTCAGGAATGGACAACAGAGGGAACCATTACTGAATGTTCTAAGAGGACTCCACTAAGGGCAGATTCAAACTCACTACAGAAACAGATCATTACTGTGGGGCCTGGGGGATGGGAAGAGAAGTCTAGCACATTTTTAAAGATCTAATAATAGTTGAATGAGAAAAAATTCCATCACAACAGAAAAATCCTCAGCTTGGAAGTGGAATGTCAGTATCTTTACCAAATGAATCATGAATTAAATAGGAGAAGTGACATATTTGCTATTTTCCAGAGAATCCAAAGCTATACACAGTAAAGCTAAGATAAGGCACTGAGGTGTCTCTGCCCTGGCTAAAAATCTTTATTTGATCTCTCGGCTAACTAATTTGCTTCTGGCAGACTCCTTCCTCATATTGATGCATGCTCCTGATGGACAAACAGATCCATTTTACTCCTGAGGGATAAAAGTCAAAACAAACACAATGTTCAGATGGTAAAACTAAATTAAATACCCAAAAAGACCTAGGTAATTGTGCCACCAAAAATAATGACCTCCAACTGTAAGAAATACACCTTGAAATCTACTCAGACATAGAAGCCATGCCGAAGCAGTGAGTAGCAAAAGTAAGCCTGATCAGATCAAGGGAAGTTCAGGACAGCCAAAGCTGCATTGAGAAGTGTTATGCTCTTGAAGAGAGGTTTAAAAGATACAGACAGCACAAAGCAATGGCAGAAAACACAAGAAAAGTCAAGGTGACTCAGCTGAATAGCTCACAGGAATGAACATACCTCTCCAGTTTTATAGCTGCCTTAGTTACCTGCATGGAAACAAAGCCTTAAGCATTTGTGTAGTGTAATAGTGTAATGTCTTAAGCCTCAGACATTACACTAAACTTAAGTTCTTTGGATAACAGTCTCTGATAGATATGTTAAAAAAAACCCAAACAACTAAGTGAGTATATAAACAGATACCTTAAAAATCAAGTGTTTTTCTCCAAGAAGGAAGATGAAGGGCTAAAAGCCTACTCTGCAGCCATCACAGAACTGCATTCACTTGTGCTGTATTTAAGATAGAACAAGTGTGCACATTAGCAGATAACTGAAGCAGCTGCCTTACCCACAATATTTTATGGCTAAGCTCTCTTCTTGGTAAATCATTACCTTAGCACTGTGGTCCAGGGCATTTCTTCCACATCTGAAGGAAGGCCCTCTTTTCTATAGTGCAACATAAACATCCTTAAAGAAATCCTCTAGGAAAAGTAAAAGTCGAGATGGGCTAGATTTTAAAGAATAACCAACTTTATGGACTTACACACTAGAATGTTCCTGCAGATAAATACTTGAAAGCAACATGATCTCCAGAAGCAGCCGGCAAAGAAGCTGCAGCAACGCTACCCTAGGAACCCATCTGTCCCTCAGCCTCTCCTGTCTTCTCAGTTCCTTCCAGAGGAAAACACTGTCCAACACCTCCACTATCAGCCCCAAAGCCCCCTTCATAACCTAGTCTCTGCACAGGAGCTGGGCTTTGCCTGCTCACAAACCACACAAAGCCAAGACACACCCACTGGACACTCCTTGTTTTCAGCAGGAAATAAATCTAAACCACCTGTGGGCAAACTGAGACACTTCCATGAACAGCAGAGCAGTTCGTTTTTTGCTCTTCTCTTGCTTCCAATCCCACTTCCTTACCTGTAAGGTTAATCATAACCAAAGTGGACTAGGGGCTGCACTACTTGTGCACAGTGCAGGCACGGGATTTCTGTCTATCATCTCCTGATTCAGGTCAAAAAAAATTCCATCTTTGAAGTACAGATTAGTGTTTTAGAAAGATACATAATTTAGACTTGAGTAAAGAATACTCAGTAATAGGGAAAACACATCTATTGTCACCCTGACTGCTTCAAGGAAATTTTTTTTTAATTTAAAGTTTGCTTACTTTCAACTTTCAGACACTAAAAAACCCTATATAATTTATTCAATGGAGCTCTCTCAGGCTTCTGTTTTTGCCACTCACATCTGCACATGTAAATGGCAATCAAGTCACTTCTTTATATCCTGGTGCTCTCTTAGGCTGATTTCAATTCTTAATGGTTTCTTATTGAAACACAGATGAGAAATTTCAGACAGTTTTCCAAGTAGCAATCACAGCAATGCCAGAAAGAGAAGAAAGGCTCCCTGTTCCTCTTTGATGTTCTCTAGACATCCCAGGATCAAGTTACAAAGATTATCCTTCCTTTTTGGGAAAAGCACTTTATTTTTGTCTGGAAACTGAGGAGAGGGGTTTCCCTAGTTGCCTTTTTTGTTTTGTTTTTTAGTAATTGAAGAGTATTACTGGCCATTTTCAGTTTATCACTTTCAATCACAAATGCCCATGATTCCACTTTAAAAGAAGTGCTCAGTGAACAAAAAAACAAACAAACCAACAAAACCCAGAAAGGAAACTACTCATTGCAGTGGGCCCCCTGCTGTGGTGCAGGAGACTGTGCAACAGGTGTGCCACATGTCATTGTATGTGTGCAAGTTAGCAGAAATGCTCACAGGAGGGTTGACAAGATTGTCACCACTAGCAAGTTAAAACATTCTCTATACTGTCAGTGCCAAACTAGGCGACAATACTACCTTGATGAAATAAGAAGTCAAATGAAAAGAAAGGTAGTGCAGAGTCCTGGGGAGGAGTAACTTCATGCACCAGTGCAGGCTGGGGGCTGACCTGCTGGGAAGCAGCTCTGCAGAGAAGGAGCTGCAGGTCCTGGTGGACACCAAGCTGTCCATGAGCCAGCAGTGTGTCCTGGTGGCCAAGAAGGCCAATGGTATTCTGGGGTGCATTAGGAAGAGCACTGCCAGCAGGTTGAGGGAGGAGATCCTGCTCCTCTGCTCAGCCCTGGTGAGGCCTCATCCGGAGTGTTGTGTCCAGTGTTGGGATCCCCAGGACAGGAGAGACATGGAGCCCTTGGAATAGATCCAAAGGAAGGCTACAAAGTGGATTAAGGGACTGGAGAATCTCTCTTATGCAGAAAGGCTCAGGGAGCTGGGCCTGTTCAGCCTTGAGAAGAGACGACTGAGAGGACCTCATCAATGTCCACGAGTATCTGAAGGGAAGGTGTCAAGAGGATGGAGCCAGGCTCTGCTCAGTGGTGCTGAGCAATAGGACAAGGAACAACAAGCAGAAACTGGTGCACAGGAAGTTCCACCTGAGCATAAGGAAGGATTTCTTTACTATGTGGGTTACCAAGCACAAGAACAGATTGCCAAGAGAGGCTGAGAAGTTTTCCTCACTGGAGATAGTCAAGAACCATCTGGACACAGCCCTGTGCCATGTGCTCTAGGACAGCCCTGCTTGAGCTGGAAGGTTAGACCAGATGATCCACTGTGGGCCCTTCCAACCTTACCTATTCTGTGATTCTGTGAACCGCACAAGGGAAAAAGCATACCAGCACTGTAAATCGTGGAAAACTATTTCAATAGTCAGATTTTGCCCGAGGGTATGGGTGCAGATGAAGGCAAGGAGTGATCACAGTATTACAGCAGTTTAACAACTTCCTGCCTAAACCTTTGTATTCCACTGGGTCATCAACAAAAAAACTCAAGACAACTCTATAATTGGAATTGATACAATCACTGTCATATGGTGGATGGTTATTTTTTAATATGTGAATGTGATTAATTTCAAAGCAAGAAAGCCACTGTTTCCAGTACTGTAGAGAAGCCATTGCCTTGTACTTTGCTTAAATGAGAGTTGGTCACAAATTCCTGTTACCAGTCTGAATGCAATATTGTGATTGAGACAGTGGAGGGGAAAGAGTTGCTTTCAAATCACACAATAGAGCAATAGAGGATTTTATAGTGTCACTATCTGTAACACGAACTAGAAATTAAAATTGTAACTGTAACTCCCATGGTGAACATACCTGCATATTTTATATGATAATTTAGCATACTGGTTTAACAAGACAAACTGGACTCAGTCAAGTACAAGTGAGTTACATTTCCTGTGATGATACTTCTGCTTTACCACACAGACATCAGAGAACAGAAATGCTGTTAGAGGAATTTAGTAACACACATGTCAGAATTTCCACATAAGTAGAATAGCGCACTCTTAATAGGAGCACTATATTTATTTTCTCCAATCTTAGCATTCATTGCTGCTCACAGCAATTCAGGGAGGGGGAATGGGAGTTACAGTATGCAAATTTAACAATGGCAATTTGCCTTTCCAGCACTTCATTGCAAAAAGCCTGAAAGACATGAAGTAAAATTTTGGGAATAGTTTCCTTAGTGTTCTCCTTATGCATCCTCAACAACTTATGTCTACATACCAGGTAACTTGAGTTGCCTCCGTTTCTGCATATCCAACTATGTGTTTTCACTGCTACTTATTCATCCTGTCTATACGTAAGTCCCACTGCTTTCTGAAGGGAAAGGGCTTTGCATACATAAGAGTCCACTTATCTTACTTTTCTTCTGAGAGAGAAACCATCTAAATGCATTTCACTCTTACCACTCGATAAAACAATACAAACATGAGAGGTTTGTGTTAAATGCTTCCTGTACCTACCCATGGGGCCTTGCTACTCTGCCCACAACATAACTGAAGACACAAAACATGTGGATTCTCTAGGGTCAACAGGAATTAACACAAAAATCTGTAATTCACAAAAATGCAAACTCTCGGGATACTTATTTTATCCCAAACTAGGAAGAGCTGTACAGTCATCTTCATAGAGAAGTAGACTTGGCAGTGATTAGAGAATCAGTGTCAAGAAAAGGGAACAAACTCCTCTACAAATGCAACTTACAGTTAGGTGCAAGAACTATTTTTATATCTTAAATATAGGGAAGCCACATCTACAGCTCTTACATCAACGTAGCTGTGATCCACTTCCATCCTGAAACAGACAGGCAGTACTCCAATTTATTTTCATTTATACATTTCTAATACTAGTTTTCCATTCTGCAGAGAGGAAAAAAAAGAAAGAAAAAAGGCTATACTGAGCTCTAGAAGGAAGGGAGGAGAAACAATACAAACTAAAATACAGTATACTAAAATTTATAGCATTTCTATCCTATGTTCAAGACTGCTGCTTACACAGGCTGTAAACAGCTGGACTAAACTGTGGCTAATTGTACATACAGTCTGCTTACAGACCACTAATAAAATTACTGTTCAGAGAGTCTTAACTTCTTAATAAGAAGAACTAGCTTGGGCCAATATAATTGCAACAAAATCGAAATAATTCAGATAAACGCTATCATAAAAAGAGAGCCGATGCTTTTTCACAACTTTTAAAGCATTTTAAGTTAGATAAATGAAAAAGCACCACTGTGGTTCAGAATAGGGGAAGAGAGATCATGACTTAAAACAGCAGCCTCTGAACCTGAAACACAAGCAAAATAAATGCAAATACATCTGTGACTAGAGAAGCACTAGTCTTGACCACCACAAAAAAACCCAAACCAAACTAGCTGGAGGAGACAACTTAGAACAATCTTACACTAATGATTGTATTTCCATACATACTTGAATTATGAAGGCTCCAAATACCACCAAGCTAGTAACCTCTTGGTCAACTGCAAAGAGAAGCACTATCTAAAAGTGTGAAACAGAATATCCTTTATTGCTACAGCCTCTGGAAGAAACTCAGCATCAAAGAAATACTATAAGAGAAAAACATGTTAAGCATTTTTCATCAAATATGACATTTTTTTTGTTCACTCTATTTGTTGGGTTCACTTAGTTTAACCCTGACAAAACTTATATTCATTTCAGTGCCAATATTCTTCCATACCAAGAGATTACTACAGGTAATTTACTTTAAAATATACACATATGTGCAACTCTAACAAATACAAATAGCATAAGTGCTGATATACTTACTCACTAGCTGTTCCAAATGACAGTCTAAAATTAGCACCCTGCATTGCTGCTCAGAGGAACAGTGAATTGACAGAGAAAAAAGATTTCTCATTTCCCCTGCTCTCGCTATCCAAGGGCTACCAGGTCAAAACAGGATGACTGTTTTTGTACGAGACATACAAAAGCCAACATTCTTGGCAACTAAGGCTTCCTTATAACGTATTCTCTTGAATAATTTTTTAAAAGCTTTTCATACATTAAACCACAAATGTTATGGGCAGATGCAACATTAAATTCTATCTGCTTATCTTCTTCTTCTGAGAGTGTAAATAGTCACCTTGAGTCAATTTTTTCCCTCATTTTATGTTTAATTAGCTTCACTGCTTCCTCTGATTGCTTTGATGTTCCCAGCATCCTCTCCACATAGCTCTTTAAAAGAGTAGCTGCAAACTTTACCAAGGCAGCCATTACTGGGACACAGCTGATGCAACAAACAAGCTGGAGAGAGTGAACTGCCAAGGGTCAGGTGGAATTCTTCTCTTCCCCTTAGAAAGTATCTCTGTGCCCTTTCTCTACTTTCCATCTGTGGCAAACATAGGTAAGGTACAACATCAAAGTGTTGCTGTGGTTACTGAGTCTTTCTCAGTAAAAAGAAACTGCTTTTACTTATTGCTTTTTAATTACTTTTGAGGAAATTATTTACTGAACAACAACAAAAACCTTCTTAGGAAAACAGACAGGGGGTAGAGGGCAGTGTTTGAGTCAACGATGTTTTCTTAACACCAAAAAGTTATGGTTTCCAAAGTAGGAAACCAAAAGTCTCTTGTTTGACTGGAAAGCAAAAAGGGATGTGGGAAGCAGAAGGAGAGTTGTTTGAGTGGGCATTTGTCTTCCCAAGTAATGGTTATGCATAATGGGGCTCTGCTTTCCTGGAAATGCTGACCACCTGACTGCCCATGGGCAGCAATGAATTAATTCCTTATTTTGCTCTGCCTTCAAGTGAAGCCTTTGCTTTTCCTAATATGCTGTCTTAATCTCTACCCAAGATTTTCCCCATGTTTACCCTTCTGATTCTCTCCCCCACTCCTTTGAGGAGGTAATAAGCTGCTGAGTGAGTTGAGCTGCCTACCAGGTTTAGTTGGTGGTTTAGTTGGTCTCCTAAAAACAGAAGAGGAAAAAGCACCGCACTCCCATTTCAACTCTGCCAGATCTATTATTTTTAATAAAGCTTGGTACTGAAAGACTACAAACAAACTGATGAATGGAAGGAATTCTAAGAACTAAAACATCTTCTGACTTACTGAACTGGGGAGTGGGGGTGTTGTGTAACTACGTGTATGTTAGAGTGACAATGTTTACAATGTTTATAGAAAGCAATTTCTTCAATACAGTAGTAGTACGAAAAAATCCTAAAACATCCTGTTTATTTAAAATTGCTTTTATAAAGATTTCTTGTAACAAACTTGCAACCTCTGCCCGTGTTACTGCAAAATATAATAGATACCATCAAATGTCAGCATTTAGGAATGCTGCTATTTCTTATCCAATCTATATATTACTAGACTAATATATCTACTAACATTTTAGTTTCCACTACTGTGCCACCTCCAGCACTGATTCCATTTACACTGGCACATAATTTGTCATTTTTCTTAACTCTCCATAGCCTGAACGTGAGCATCGTTTAAGATTAAAAGCTCTGCATATTGACCTAGTCTGTCATTAAAGCACTTGAACAGACTGTCAGTTGCTTGCAACTGTGCATCTGAACTCAAGCCAAAGTGCCTCAGCAAACTCGTGTTGAAAAACGTAAATGTTATGGCAACCAAATGCAGAGTAATAAGTCTAGGAAGATGGGCCACACCCACAAAGCAGAAGATTTCATTCCTATTGGAGGTGGCTCAAAGAGAGATGTCAGTGTGCAGGAAAGGAGCAACTCAGCCTAACCCCTGATGCAGTATTACAGGAACCAATGCAACTCTATCAGGTGCGTTTCTATGCCAGCACAGCAATGTCACACCCGCCTGACACCATGCCATCAGTGTACACAGGAGCAATGCACACACTCCACACACACGTCACAGCATCAGAGTCACTCCAGAAGAAAGCTTGCTGTTTTTCCCAAGAGCAGGAAAACAGGGTCTTGCACTAGACAGACAGAATGAACGGACAGAACTTTTTCATTAAGAAGACAATTAGCCATAGGATTTTTGCAAGGAGAAAATGTCTGCACTAGAGAGCTCTCTGATCTGGCAGAAAGGCCTAGCAGCCAAAAGTAGAAGACAGAAGTGCTTCCAGACTGCTTAGTATACAAATTAAAATTCCATTAGTAATAAGCCACTAGAAGAAATTACCAGATATATGTCAGTAGCTGAGGAAACCAGTCTTCAAATCAAGATCTACGATTTTCCAGAAAATACATATAACCAAGCAGTAATTACTGAACTCAGTTAAAGAAAAAAAAACTTGAGAAAATGAATATAATTTTTAACATAAAATCCTGACCACACAACAGAATGGTTCCTCCTACCAAAAAACCCAGGAAAACTGAAGACCCAAAGACACCAGCCTGATGAAATCTGCTTCCTCTGCATCTTGCATGGCCTTGACTGCATCCAGGTGCACACTGTCCTCCTCTCTCTCCCTCTCTTATTCATGTCAGCAGTATAGTTTTACCATAATGCACTATAGTACAGTGGTTCTCCCAGCTGTCTCACACAGCATTTGAAGGATAACTGAGAGGAACAGGACACTTACAAGAGTAGGGCATTGATACAAATGTCACAAGCTGTTTTCCTGAAGTTACTCTTCTGAAATCTATGAAAAACCCTGCAATCTGTATGTATTACAGGGACAGTATACTGTTGATCCTGTAAACTACAGTGTAAAGTGACCATATTTTCAAGCTTTTCACTCCTCCAGAAATGTAACTTCCAAGACTAGATTGCCAGAGTAATTATCTATTATTTAGAATATAACAGATACCTTTATTTTAATCTTTCCCTCTATAAAGGCAAGACCTTTTTTCTCCCTTTCTCCAAGAACAAGCACCTTGTTAAGCCCAGAACAAACTCTGACAGATACCTCTACCGCCATTCAAAATATTCTGTGTATTACATAAGCAAGTAATTCTTCCTAGATCAAATTAAGTTATGTTTCTCTTCTGAGAAACAGTACTCTCTGATTTGGCTGCAAGTAGCTGCTGCAAATATCTCAAGCCTCCTCAGACGCAAAGTTTTGCTAGAAACACTACAGCAGGAAAAAATGGGGTAAGAGTAACAGCACAGAAGAAAAGAGGTTCCACACTCAGCGCTCAAATTACTGTAACTTTTACTGAGGGAAAATTAGCCTAGAATCAAAACTTTTGGCTCAGTCTGATATGAAAAATTCATGAGGCATTTCAAGAGCTCTGCGTTTAGCCTTACATACTAACCGAGCATCAACTGAAAAACATAAGCATTAAGACAGTCACAGAGAGGTTTGGAGTCCTCTACTGAGAACACATGATCACAGAGTAACAATCCTGGTATTGTCCAGCTGACTACAAGGAAGTACAAATCAAACACTACACAGTCAATGAACAGCTATGTTCAGTGTCATACAAAAATGTCCCATGCACAGTTTTCAAAAGATCTCACTTCGTGTCAAAGTCCTCTGGTGCAATTAAGAAAACTAATAACTGACATTTAACTGACCTACAAACCAGGTGTGTGTCCCCGGCTGTTACCATAAGTAAAGCATTTACTTTTCCAACACAAAAGACCTTTGCATATTCCTGTTGGAAAAAAGCAGATTTTGTTCTTCTGTTGACCTATGGATTTCGAAATGTTTAACTTCCTACATGTGGGACATGCACCAGTCTGTAGACCACAATAAACAGCTTGTGTTAAAGATAAAAATGTGTCCTCAGATATCTAACCTGAAACTAAATATTTGCTGCTTAATGAACTGATGCACCAGGCAAAAAGCTAGTAATAGAGGGACAAAATTATTCTTGCAGCAAAACCAAAGTCAGCCTCTTCTCCAACTGAAAATGTATGAACTTATTTCATCTTTTTTAATCCAAGAAAACACTCTTACTCAAATTCTGAAGAAAAAATATATTCATTCATTTTGCTGATGTATAGACCACCTAATTGTATTGGACATCATTAAAAAAGAAAGCTCTGGCTCCTTTATTAGGTCAGCATACTAAAACAAGTAGCTTGAAAATAAAATAAATTTGCTAAAAGTGCATTTACATTTACAGAGACAGAAGTAGTCACAGACTTATATCATTGCAGACTAGAAAGAATAAAAATGCTCCATTTCTGAAAGTGTTAAGACTACTAAATTTTCCAGCAGTGACAGTATTTGAGCAGTCACACACATCATTAATATTCAACAAAAGTGTTCCCTAATGAAAACACAATTACTTTAATTAGTACTTTCATGAAGGTTCACAAATACAGTACAGCAAGCAATTAAATCAACAAAACTTTCCATGCCCACAGTGCCCAAAAATCCACAAGACATACCTGATTACTGCTTTTGGCAGCAGAGTTGGTCTGAGCTGTATTTGAAGAAAGGGAATCAAAAAAGGCTTGGTCAGCTAATGAGTTACCGCAGCTAATGCCATCTTTTGCACTTTCTGTTATAATCTGAAATGGAAAAGGTTGTGAGAGATTTTTCATGCTTTAATTAACCAGATTATGCTTTATCATATACAATCACCCTAACACTCATATCACTAGACTTTAAGATGTTTGCATACAACCTTTTTAAATTCAAATTCAATTGACTGAATTGAAAGAAACTGACATGATACTCTGGAGGATTTACTTCCACACCAGATGGAACTGGTTTGCCTCATAGCTGCAACATGAAAGACTGTTGTGACAGCAAACACCTATCTATAAATTCCTTAGGGATTAAAGGTTGTTAATATAAGTGCCTGGAGACTGGGAACTCAGTGTTCAGAGGATGGATTTGGGACAGTAAGTTTAGAGAGCCAAAAGCTACTAGACCATGAGCTAACCAACTGAAGCAAAAACACAAGGTCATGTGAGACAGCATGATCCTGCTTTCCCTTTCCTTCCTCCCCCTTCTGTTTTGTTTTAATAAATACAACACTGGTGAAGGAAGCCTTAAGAGGCTGCAGGAATTACAGCCAAGGTCCTCACCCACCTAACCGGCAACCTGCATACATGCAGACCCTGGGCAATCCAAGAGTGAATCAAACTCCAGTCTTTGCACTGAGATCCCATTCCATCCCCAAAATGATATGACTGGTCTTTAAACAAAAATCAGAAGACACACTGAAGAGACAACAGAAGAAGCTGAGGAGTCCCTGGATGTGGTGACCCATATCCTGAGCCCCAGAAATGTGGTTCCATTCCAGATTTATGAGTGTATGGCAAACCTGCCACAGCAACACCAGTGTAAACTTGCATTTCTCATTTCACTTCCATAATTGTATCTTCAGACAGAAAATATCCCCAATTATTGGATTATGAGACCCTCAAAACCCAAAGATGATTCAAACAACTCATGTTCTGTACATCAGCAGTATTTACTATAGACAACTTCCCATTGCATTTCTTGGGAAGCCACTAAGAAGTTCAGCTCAGGAGCTTTGGATGGCATGTTTGCACTAGTTTCCAAAGCCAGCTACAATTGCTACAATGAGATTATATATTCCAAGCTTTCTATTTGAGCATTTCAGTCTGGTCAGCAAACCAGAGGATGCCCTTTTCAGTAGTTCTGCTTTCTTAGTGCAGAGCAGTGTAGTCACTTACCTCAACATAATCTGTTGGAACAAGTCCTCTCTCGCCTTGGCTGTTTTTTCCTTCTAACCAGCCTCCACCAACATCCTATAAGAAGTAATATAGAAATAGTTTTGCTAGATGGATCCCACAACGTGCTTCAAACAGCTCAGCAGGAGCTGAAGCATTGTCTTGCTGTCAATGTTCAAAACAGTTATGACTGCACAACTGTGGAACAAACTCGCTCAAAGCTGCTGAAGCAGCAGATACCCATTTAAACACAACACAGACCGTGCTGGTTTTACACAGCTATTGTGGACTTTAGATTTTAACAAGCATGAAGGAGAGAAATGGTTGATTTTTCAGCACTTTTGATCATTTATAAAACCACAGTCAACTGTCTGGCCACAGACTGCATAAAACCACAGCTATTAGCCTGTCAATTTTAAAGAATTAATTTTAATCAATAGACTATAAAGAAACAAGATTCAAAGAATTAAGCTGTTGGTAATATCTGTAAAACCTCTCCCTCATTTATTGAAGGTGCAGAGATGTGTGATGAGTGAGAGCTATCATCCAGAGAAATATTAAGGCTATTCTCAAGATTAAAAGAGCCACATGCCATGTAAGATCTGGAGGCACTCCTTCTGCTTCACATATCTTTTCAGGGGCAGTCTTATGCCATTAGTTTAAAAAGACAAGAGTTCAGCTCCGATCTCAGTGGGACATCCTGATATTGTTTGGGGTTTTTTAAACACATATTCTACATACACTAAGAAAGCTCTGTAGACCTTTGCAGTTAAGTGAAGTTAATTCCAGGACAACATTATCTGGAATAAGCCAGCTCTGTTTTAAATCAAGTTGTTTAGGGAACACATAGCTACATGTCAAGCTAGCTCACAGATGAAAACTGGAGACACATATGCTAGACAGCCATTACTGAAACAAACAGATAAATAAAATCTGGCTACAAGATCAGGCAGTTTTTGTTTGTATGTGTTTTAAAAGGCAAGTCTATTCACTAAGCCATACCATTTCACAAAAATCAAGGCGGAATCAAGTAATACATTTTTACCAAGATTAAGAACTATCCAGGACAATTAAAGTGCACTGAAATTCAAAATGTGCACATAAATCAAATGTCAGTACTCAAAAGTCCTATTCATTTAACAATGCCTTGATAGCATTATGATAGTATTGTCACCATTTCTTCCCATCTTGTCCATATTTCTTTAATTATGAAAGAACACACAAATTCAATAACAAATTTTTGTTGTGAGGTCTTTAACAAACTTGGAATGCTGAAGTCATTGACTAAGAAACTCAAAACCTAGAAGTGAGCTGGATGTCATTTAAATGCAAGTGGAAAGCACCTGAAAGATTACATACACACAAAATGTGCAATATTAAGCACACAAAAAAAAGACAAGGCATTCAGATGCAAAGGTTATCACCATAATTAGTTCCTTCCTCTTCCTTGTCTCTCAGCTCTGTTTAGAGGAAAACAAAGCCGAGCACATTCTTAAGTGTGTGGGCACAGTTTGAGAAGGCCTCATCCTCCAAAACCTTTCATTTGTTTCCCTAAGACTATTAGAAAATTCTTCGTATTCGTTTTTTTGCTAATTCTTCAGGGAAGGGTAGCCAGGGCTTTCAGATGTCACCCAGCACCATTTTTCTTCCATCTGCTGGTAGAAGTAGGTCAGGAAAATGCACTGAAGCTGATTCCATCTCAGTTTTCTTACCGGGTTGGTGATTGTGATGATCTCCCCCTCACTGACCGTCAGCTCATTGTTTCCAGGCTCAGCAGCAAAATCATACATAACACGAGCCTGTATGTGGAAAAGAATGTAACTGTGAGGTTTCCAGCTTATCAAGAAGATTTCATGAAGGAAGTATCAGCACAAATTATCCTTAACTTACAGAAGTAGTGGGGTAAGACTGAATGTACAAAGAGCAACTCAGCACACAGGAAGCTGACATTTCCTAGATCTGAACTGCAAACTCAACAGTAACAACAACTTTAAAAGATAAAAATCTCATGTGGAGCTTGTTGGAGATAATTTACCACAAGGATTTAAGACTGGTTGTTCTCTGTCATGTCCAGAATTATACATACAACTTTTTCCAGGGGAAGAAGGAAAGGTTTCTAACTTTAGCAAACAATTCAATTTTTTTTTTTTATACAAGACATATTCCAACTCCAATTCGGGTAAAGGGAAGTATTTCACAGAGCAAGCAATTCAGAAGAACAAAAACAAGTAACTGCAGATGTAAGTAACCACTGCTGTGCATAAAATGTAACACATGAAATTATGTTTTGAGATTCCATATGGAAAGAACTATGCAAATACAGAAACAAGCAGTGAGAGTAGGCCTGTTATATCTGGCATGAAGAGGGGGGGAAATGAAGCCAACCTAATTTTTAAGTGTTTAGATACACTAAGGCTTTGCTGTGTACTGACCCTGCTACTACACTTCATAAAGAAATGTTTGAAACATTTGGTTTTACTAATAACATCATTCAGTGCACAGCAATGAGTTCCTTCTTGTACTTGAAGGGCAAGGGGAAGAAAAAAAAACTAAACCAAAAGTAATATTTTCTGTCAAAGGAGACAATAAAATAATTTCTGTTGAAAGTAAGCTATGCAATAGGAAAAAAAATACCGAAAGACAGACATTCACCATCAAGTCTTGCCTGTCTCAAAACTGGAGGTTGTTAGGATCCTTACCTAGACACATCTTTTGACATAAAACCAGAGGAAAACAGAACTTCCCACCCCCATATTTTAATTTCATGAGTATTATGTGCAAATACTTCTGGCTAGTCAAAAGATACTTTACTTCAGTGTAAATAAAAACAGAGCTGAGAAAAAACACACGTTTCAGCTGTTCAGCTGACAAATCTAATCCCAAACCATGTGCACAACAAATCAAACACTTGGTCTTCTCCACTTCAGCAGCACAGCATTGCAGAAAACCATATGTCGTAAGCACTCTGAATGCTCCCTTGCATGAAAGCTTTTCCCTTAGAATGGAGGCTTTCAGCACTTTCAGATTATGCCATGCAAAACTGAGATGAAGAGGCAAAAACTGTGTTCGATAATAACACTGACTTCTTTCTTTCCAGCAGCACATCTGGCCTCCATGGAAATATAAGAATAAGCTGCCTTACTTTCCTTAAAAAGTAAACAGAAGAGAAGCAGCACACACCTTTTGAAATACAAGAATATTTTAAGCAGGGGTGAACTCTCCAGTACTCTTCCCTCAGTAGCAGTAGATGGAGGTGTGGAACATGTCCTTTTTACAGCAGGTTACCAAAATTTGTCCACTTTCGGCAAGTCAATTGAACAGCACTCAGATGATGCTGAGCATCTGAGTTATGGGGAAAGCACTTTTCTTAATCAGGGAGTCTTCTTAGCCTTTTTTCAATACACCATAGTATTGAATTCTTGCTTCTATTCACAGGAATAATGAGAGTTTACCAGGACAAAGGCAAAAGACACATTTTATCAACCTTCAGAAAAACTGGCAAAACATTCCCAGTAATGACCAGACTGAAAAGGTAAAATATATTTCTGTCTAATAAAAGAACAGATGCAAACACTGGATTCTCCAGATACAGCAGTGAAATAAAAGTTACTCAGAAAAAAAAATGGAAGTATTCAACTTGTAGAGAAGGAAAAAACAAGAGATCTATAGCATTTAATAAAGTCATTATGCCAAAGTCCACTTATTCACCTTCTCTGGATCCCTGTTTCAAAAGTTACAAGAAAAAGTAGAAGACAGGGAAAAAAATTACAAACAAATCTTACTTACTGCAGTTTAAGAACTCGAAAATAATAATAAAAAAATATTTGCAATGCTACAGAAATTGATTATTACAGAGCATTAAGAATTTGAGGTATGTCTCAAACTTGGTCTGTATATTGACATCTCAAATACATTCCTCATCTTTTTCTGCTAGTACTCTCCATTTCACCTACATTTCTGGGCTCACTTGCCTAGGCTGGAAATGAAGACCTCAAGAACTTCTGGCAAGTAAGCTTTAACACTACCCTCCAACTGCTGAGATTTAATGGGGAAAACAGTATGAACTCAACCAATTCCAAAGTAAGTAAAACTAAGTGACTCAATTAATAAGTGTATGGTTAACAATGGAAAACCCCCTAGCCTTTCCCGGGGCAGATACATCAGCCCCAACCCTATTTAAATTTCTGATAATCAGTTCCAAAATACTACATAATGGAAAACAGTTTGACTTTCCAATAAGCTTTTTCCTTCTTACTGGCCATAAATGTTATGTCCAAGTAGCAGATAGGACTTAAAAGATAGATCTTTGCAACTCATGCAAAATTGCAAATGGGCATGGAAAAAAAACACTTAACAAGAAAAGGATTTTAGCTCCTGTGTGTGCAATATACACACTGAATATTAAAGCTAAGCTTAGGGACACTTTGAATATTCATAAAATGGGAATCTCTGATGAATTCCAGATCACAGAATGAATACCAATAAGACAACTTCTTCAAAACACAGCTTAGAAAAAAAAATTGTTACAGTAACTGTTGTGTTCCATATTTACTTCTGATCATATACAAAAGGATCAAACAGTCCAAGAGCAACAGGAACTTCAGAAATTAAAATATTTTGTTAGTGGAATAAAGGCCACTGCTTCATTTACAGAAGACTGCAAATGTGCAAAACAAGATAGAACCATTAACAAATCTATTAGCTATAAGAAAATTAATTTCTTTTACTGGTTGCATGTATACCTCCCCTCTCCCACCACCACCTCTGCTCCAAGATACAAATGGTGCTGGATTCTGAAGTTGTTTTCTCAGTTCCTTTGAGAAAAAAACCCTGCTAACCCTGCTTTCTTTGCTCAGGTGGCAGCAGAGCACGTACACTGGGAGTTTGGAACACATCCTGACGTTCATCTCATGCTCCCTCTAGAGAAAAGGCTGGCATGGATTAAGCAGAACCCTGCATCAGCACATGCCAAGAGGGAAAGGGCTCTCTGATCCTCAGCATCTCTGCACCTCTGGCATATACTGCAGTTTCTCTGGAATGAGAGGGAGCCAGCAGTTTTCTCTACAACTCCAAGATGGGGAAAACCGGTAAGAGTTAAAGGAAAATTTAGCTCTTCAGCAGTATGGATATAGATATTTAGATTGTAATAAAGAGAAGGAAATAAAAAGGAAACTGGCAATTCCCAGTGTTATGGAGCTAGATCTACCTGCTGTAGTTATACAGCTGGGCTGCAGTTTCCCAATTTACAGATTTACTGACTTATTACAGTGTGAAGCCTCCCAACATCGAGAAGTTCTAAGCATTGCAATCAGTCATTATTACTGTCCTTTTTAGAATTATGATAGAATCATGCCTAGGAATATTAAAACACCAAGGATTCCACACACTGAAAGGCAGTATCTAGATTAGTGAAAATATTATTCCTCTGCAGGCCTGGAGCAGACTTAGCTTTCCTCCATTACTTCTGTCTGAGTTGAGTACTTCCCTCTTCTTTTTCTCATATTAAAAACCAAAAGGAGGAAAATATCCAACAAAAAAAAAAAAAACAAAACAAAAAAAAAAAAAAAAAAAAAAAAAAAAAAAAAAAAAAAAAAAAAAAAAAAAAAAAACAAAACCAAGAGCATTTGCCAACTCATTTCTGAAAGCAGACGTAAGACTATACAACTCTACCTGTCAGTGTTAAGGCTCTTCAGTGTAAATGAAGTGAGAAGGAAGTTGTCTAGCAAAAGTCATTAAAATAAAATTCCAATGAAAGGTTACACTGTCACTTCACTAAGTTACTAGATGAGTATCTGAGATCTCTGCAGACATCTTGATCCACTGGCTCCTGCTGCCTGTTCCCCAGAATTCTGAAAGAGGTGATAAAGCAACAGAAACACCTATTTCTCATGAGACGAATCTTTCTGCCTTTTCCAAGATGTTTCACTCAAGGCTAGGTTTAGATGGAAAAACCTTACCCCAAAACTGAACAATCCTAATGTGCACAGGGCCACACTCGCCCACATTGCAGTTCACCTGCAGAAGGCTAGCTCTGCCGTGGAGAAGGACAGTGAAAGCCCCTGTGTATTCCTCACCAGCCACAAGCAGACAGGCTAACACCTAATGCACATCAGCTGTGCTCAGAGCAGCTTTTATAACAGCTTCCCTGCCCAAGCTTTACTTGAGATCAATGATCAACATTGAGAGTCACAGAGAGTGACTACTGTTTTTTCTTTAAGTTCATGCTTCTGAAGCAAAATGTTTTTGTAATCCTGAACTTCCTGACTGCAACACAACAGCACGGCATCAAAGTATGCTTTAGAGCACAAAAAACTGGAGAAGACACTCAAAAATTGGACACACCTTTGAAAATGCTTTCCCTATGCATGGGACTTCATTGGTATTAGAAAGAGATCTTGTGTTACACCACAGATTGATCTGTCTCAACCATGTGTTACAATTTAGGAAACTTGTACCACTTGTACTACTTGTACTGCTTTTCTGGCCAGCTAGCAGTGGCAAATAGAACAAAGGAAATATCCACAGAAGTTTCGTAGCATGAAATTCCCATAACTGCACACATTCCTCTTCACAGTTAGCACTTCAGGAGTTCAGTGCTTCAGCTATCCTGCACTGTTCTTGTCAAGAGACAGGGAGTCACAGGTTTCAATTGCTTTGTGCCACTGTCAGAAATACAACTGCTGTATCACAGCAGCAAGATGCCAACACCTTATGTTGGTGGCAGCAGTTCCCATATTCACAGAAAGAGGATAAAATTCTGTATTTCTGTTTTGGGAAGTATATGAGGCAGATAAATGCAAGTTTCTCTGAAACCTGCATCCACTGGAGGAGCAGAAACCAAAATTTGGGAAGCCTGGCAGAATGTCAAAAATAAAATTAAAAAAAATTAAAAATAAAGAAAAGTTAATCATTAGCATCAGCTCTAAACAAGTCCTTAAATTTTAAATGGGCATGTCAGTGAGAAGATGAACTTTTCTTCTAGGACAGCAGCTTAAGCTTTTTAGCTCGGATGAACAACAAAAGGCTTTTGGTCACCTCAAGTAACTCCAGTAATATATCTGTTATGAATAAACAGCAGAACAGTTTGCAACAAAACTGCTTAATATATTCTTCAGTAGGTCTAGTAAGCATAAGCCTTTGAAATGCGATGTCTGTGACATACTGATGAGCAGTATGTTGATCACACCTAAAAGCACAGAAGAGGAAAATGCATTTCTTTCTCCACAGACTTCGTTTTATTAGTTCTCTTCTACAGGTTTTTTGTGAGGTTTCCTTTATTAGTTTTTTTTTAGAATCATATTTTCCCCACAAATACTGTTTTTATAAATAAAATATTCATTCTCAAAGGCAGTTCTAAAAGAACAAAACAGAAATAGCATACCTGGATACTGTATAGGATACAGGTTGGCATCTCAGGATTAGAGAAATTGAGAAAGCAAAAAGGAAATAATAAAGACAAAAACCTAGCTGCAAATACATCAGGTCAGAAATTGACAGTATCTTTTGATTACATCCAAAAACAATGGTTCAAAATTAACCACTTAATTTAAAAAGTGACAATACTCTGCAAACAACAGGCAATTATTTTAAAATTATTTTTACTTTTTTTTTCCTGCACTGTTTGATCTTTCACAGCAATTTGCCCTGTGATTATTGTCTGTAAAAAATACCTACTGTTTTTTAGGTATTTTACTGCTTAGAATGAGTGCAAGGCATCTGACTTGTTATCAGCTGAAGCAGAAGCATTAAACCTCGCTGTCTTCACTGCACCGTGAAGCTCCAGGGAAGACACAGGGTAGGCACATACCTAAATGACAGCTTAGCCATTGCTCTGTCTCAGCATTCCTAAATGGACTACTTAATTTGCCATGTTTTAATCAATGCATCTTTGAAAAAACTCTCCACAGATCAAAACACATGCTAAGTTCCACTGTGGATATTATAAAGAATACTGCAAGAAGTTTCAAAGAGCTGCTGTCCAAAATGCTCAGAAAAACAGTACAAAGACAGGAGCCCCTCACGTCTTTCCCACCTCAGAGGACTGAGGACACCAGCTTTCTTCCAACAGTAGTTAACATTTAGGCAGATTTAATAATGTCCCACCCTTTATCCTGAAATCTAAGCTCGTTCAAAAGCTAAGTACTCCGAGTCTGAAGAGATTTTTCACTGCACCATCTGCAACACTGAATCACAGAATGGTTTGAGTTAGACGGACCTTAAAGATCATCTTGTTCCAACCACCACATCCACCTTCCACTAGACCAGGCTGCTCAAAGCCCCATCCAGCCAGGCCTTGAAAGTATAAAAAACATTTATACTACTAATAAAGGAAACATCTGGGGCTAGGATTTGACAAAAAATGCCTTTTCATTTCAGTCCCTCTATCAAACTCTATCAGGCTTCAAGGCAAAGTGTGCATTTGGATAGCCTATGCAGAAATATCAAGTGGCTCTTCAAGTGCCTATGACTCTTAGCCTGGAGAAGCAGCTACTCTCTGTGCTGACTATGGTAAAGAAATGTCTACATGTTCCTCTCCTCTTTCCTAAGAGACAAGAAACAAACAAAAAGTTGACAATAGAAGCATAAGAGGACACTAGGGACACTGTGTTCTAAGACAGACTCCTACAGAAACGGTACCTTAGGAATTCAAGAGATTATACTAGAAACTGCCAGTTAAAGTGATAAAGATTTATTATTATGAGTAAGAGACACCAATGTTTATCTTTTTAACTAATACAGAGCAACTGGAGAAAATGTATATTGCTTGTATAGTGCTAGGCATCACTTCTTGTGTATGTGCTCAACAACATCTGCCTAGAAAACTAGTCTGAAGAAACGGGAACATTTTATACTATGATTTTATGAAACAATAAGCAAAACATAAAATTCATTTGTTTAATTAAAACCTTCCTTTAGTATTAAATTACTTTTCCATACAATTGCGTTTTGCTTTCAGCAACATCAGAATTAAAGCAAACTCATCCAAAAAGTGAAACTAAGTTCAGTAAAAAACTCCATTTCTCGACGAAGAGAGATCACAATATTCAGGTATCATTACTCCAAGTTCCCTCACCAGCTGTAACTGCTGGATCCTCACATTTCTCTACAAATTCACATTAAAAATGTCTCTTGACCCACTGGCTCACTTTCCTCTGAGCAATTTTTCAACCCTAAAATAAGCTCACTAGCCTGCAGCTAATCATTGGAAGTCAACAGTTCTGACTATAAGCACATTAGAAGCAGATTAAACAAAGACAAAAAGCTAAGAATGAGGACTTGCATAATTTCTTCCTGCTAATAAAACATGCTTGCAGACAGATGCAGAACAAGGAGATCTCTTCAGCCTCAGAAGTTGCATGTGCCTACAGTATTTCAGGCAGGTATTTAATTAAGTATTCACACTGGATTAAAAGGTCTATCTCATATTGGAATTGATAACAAAACATAAAGATTTTCCAAAAAATACAAAACACAAAGTCTGAAGCCTTTATAGGGTAAGGGACAGAAAGGTAATACTAAATTCCCACCAATATGCATGTGGTTTAAAACACTGGCACTTCTAGAATTAGAATGGAAGTGTAATAAGCTTATCTTGAAACCAGAAAGAAGTGTCTAGGCAAGTTTTCAAGTGTTAAAGAGACTTGGAAATGTTTTCTGTAGTAATAAAGACAATAGCTTACTAGCCTCTTCAGCAACTTGGGCTTTTCTCAGTGAGGAATGATTAGCTCTTCATATCTACCACACAGGACTTCACTGTCTGGCTGAAAATAATTTTTTGGTCATGAAAGACCACCTGAACCTGTTCAGGCTAGTCCCACTTATTTTTTTTGTTACATATTTTATCTTTGATTCACAGAACATGAGCTTCTTCATAGCTGTCTATCTGTAAGCAAACATCAGCACACCCCAAAGGCCACTGAAATGTGCTCCTGGCCAGCATTACAGGCAGAATGCACGTCAAGAACTTGCAATCAAGTGAATTCCTACACAGGAGGCTTCTTGTTCAGCTCAAGCATCTGGGACTAAAAGTCATTGATGCAGAACGAGGTCTAAAATGGTTATATGACTAATATCTCTTCAAAGTCTTAGAATTTAACAGATCTTAAAATCTCAAGGTGTTAAAACAAATTATAGCTTCTTTCCATGCAGTTATAACTCAGGTGGGTAGATAACTATGCCACAAAGCATGAAAAAAAGCAAAGAGAAACTGCGATGTTTTCCAGATTTACAACAGTGCTTAAAAATGTTAAAGTCTGAGATTCATCTATAAGCGTTTCAGTGGTTTAAAAAAGCAGCATTCAAATTCTGATATTTTCAGAATAACTACCATGCACTATTAAAAGAGGTGCTTGGTTATCTTTTGGTGTATTCATACTGACTTATTTATGGGGTATTGTCAGACCCAAGAACAGAATCTCCATCCACCCAAGCAATATTGAAGCAAGGGAAACAGTTGTAGAAATACATTCAAGACACCCATGTGATTTAGAGACATTTCCAAATACTGATTCAGATACTCGCCTGAATCACATCTGAGCTTTCAGTTGGGTTACTGAAAAGCTTTTTTCTTGTTTAAAACATTACTTATAAACCAGTTTTCAGCTAAAAGTGTACTGCAAAGCTTCTACTGTGCATGACGAGCTCCAGTGACATCAGATCTTCTTCAGAATCAATTTACTGCACAGCTCCAAGTGCCCAGACTTCCCCATGTTTTCCTTTCTGAATGCCAATCTTTTCCAGATCATCAGACAAACTGAGGACTCAACTATTTCGAATGTGAGAACATTAATTCCAGCTTCACCACGACTATAGCAAGTAATAACCGCAGCAAGTACAGCATGGGTTTGTATTTACAGATGTTAGACAGGACGGATTTATCTCAAGTGTGATTAAAATCTCTGCCTGGATTAATCATTACTGTGCCTCTGAAATCAAACTGCAACACTTGCAACTGTTTGCTGAACCAATATTTAATGGCATGCTTCAGAAACCTGCTGTGCCAAGTCCCCTGAAGTTTGCCTGAAACTTTAGGGCCATCAGTATTGCACCCTCACAGTTCTGTCCCCAGAGAACAAAGCCAGTAAGACACAAAGGTTTCAGAAAAATCCAGCAGCATTCACCAGAAAAATCGCCACATTGTGACCTACTCATTAAGACAGCTTGTAGTCACACAATAGTGCTGCCTCCACGAGAGCAAAGATTAGAAAGAAATAGTAATTATCCTAATAATTGGAGAGACACAGAGTTTCGCTAAGGATATCTAGTGAACTTCAAGCCCTTTCAGACTCAGCACACTATTATACATCATGCATCTCAATGTACCAGATGCACAGGCTACTCTATAATAAAATGAATACCTGACAAAGCAAACTAAGTGCACGTTAAAATGATGCTACTTCAAATAAAACTTTATCCATAAAATGCAGACTGGAATAGCTGTACTGCTCTGAAGTCCCAAACACTGGTAAATATTAATAGGAAAATACATGCTCAATAGCACACTCACTGAAAGCAGCTGGGATGGAATCTGAAACACAGCAAGATGAGCTCTCCACATGGAATTCTGCTAAATTCTCTGTTACTTGAGTAACCAACATTAATCAGTATACTAATGTTTTGTTATCTCTTAGATATCTCTTATTAGAAACACTACTTTGTGAAAGCCTATGTTTACTTTTAGTTTATGAATGCAAGAGAGGAAACTGTTACACCAACAAAAATGCATTACCATTTTATCAGATGAAGCTTCTTTACTCTAGAAATAGGCAAGGTTCACATTTTTTGGGTTCTAAAGTATCCAAGCCTACAGCTATTTTAGGCTTTTCTATTGACAGTGTAGAAAAGTACCAGACCCTGTAAAGTTACAAATTTCATGTCATGATAAATGGCAGCTCAAATAAGCAAAGGTCAGTCATCAGACCTGCTCAGAGAACACCCAGCACCTGAACTGGACATTTATGATCTGCAATTTAATCCAATGTGCACTACCAGTGTAGGCCTATCCCACTCTAAGACAAAGAAGAAAAAAAAGAAGAAAAAGAATGACTGGACATCAAAAAAAAAAGGAGAGAGAGAACGAATGACAGAACTGGATTAAGTCATGTAACATTTAAAGTTTGACAGCACACCTCACAAACTTTTCTTGTACCAGCAACCTTTACAGTGACAGAAAACATCAAAAAAGTCTGAAAAGAAAGTTAGAACTTCTGTTTCCTCATGAATTACTAGAAAATTTGGCAGCTTGACAGAATGTGACAGAGCTGTTGATAAAAAAACTGTAATTCAACAACCTTCATACAAAGTTCCAAGACCGTGGTCTAGTTATTTGCAACAAGGAAGATGCTTAATTTTGTATTCCACAAGCAATAATTTTCAGAAGAAAAATATAGGGCTGTTAAGGAGGGAAATTACAGTACTACTGAAAGAACTGTGCTGTAACTAGGTAAGCACTAATTACATTATATTATCATATATAATTGCAATATTCAGTTACTGAATTAAACCTTGACCCCCCCCAAAAAAGAACTAATGCAGTGGCGGAAATAAAACATTTAAGTTTCACTCTCAAATCTGATGAAGCTATAGAGTGAAGTGAAGCACCTCATCAGCCATCGCCTTACTGCTGCAGAAAGATGAATTGTATAGGCTCTCCAGGCGATACTTGAATTTAAATCAGAACTAGAAGAAATAATAAATGTAATAGCCTTATATCAATTGTCTTTCTTCTGGAAACCACTTATATAATCACTGTAGCGAAGAAAGAAAAATCCTCATACAGAAGGGAGAAACAGTTTAAAGCTATTTTAAGATAATTTTTATAGCTGTTCTTGAAAATTAGCCATTTTGTTCTATCAACCTGGAAAGCAAACACTTCACTTGAATTGAGATGACAACTTATTTTTGCTCTGAACATTGAGAGCTGCAATCTCAGAAGGCTGGGAAAAGCAAAGCAAGTCCAAAACCTACTGTGTTTAAACAGAGATACCATACGAATACACAAAATAAAAGCACAACAGTTCCCTTGCCAAGGAAGAGCAGTGATCAACTCAGAGCAGAAGTCAGTAACTCATTGACAAGTCGTAAGAAATAACACCCATCAACCAATTGTACACCAGTCCCACTTTTTTACAAGAGTGGGACTAAATGATTTCACCTGGGCAAGTCCCACTTGCAGAAATCCCAGGCCAGACATGGCTGCCTCTCCCCAGAAGCAGCTGTTCTGCTTGGACTCCCCAGAGACCTCCCACAAGCTGCACAGCCTACCTTCTCAACACCTCCTCCTTCCAGCCACCTATTTTGCACATTGGAAACCCCTCCTGTATAGTGGCTTCCCTTAAGGGGCAGGGCTGCTCCAAAATACAGGAGGAAATACAGCTCTTACTCACAAAAAACATGCTCACACACAAAGTCGCTGGTTTGACTTTACCCAGCACACCTCTCTGAGCACACTCTCTGTGACCAGCAGTGCCCAGGACGGCTCACGTGCCCTTAATACCATGCCATGTCCTGAATGTCTCCTTGCAACTACACAACAGCTGGACCGGGCTGCATTATGGCAGCTCCCTACAAGAAGAGCAGTCCCTTGTGCCCTTCTCCCCCTAGTATGGGTCTCACAGATGACTTTCTGTCAAAGTTAAATGATTCTGGTCTTAAATGTCTTCTTTTTTTTGACAGAGGTTTCTCATTCATATGAAGCTCAAACATAAAGACTGTTTTGGAAAAAAGATGATAAGGCTCAGAGTTTAAATTAAATTTTCCAGTAAGCAATATGCATTTTTTTTTCTCTTCAGTAGCACTTGAATTTTGCTTCTTGGACTACTACAAGATTGCTCTGTTGTTTGAACTTTCTCTTACTTGGGAAGCTCCTTTCCAATCATAAACTGCTGAGAAAGCAAGAATACAACTGAAGAAAATAAAAGCACAAGCTCTGATTTTCAGCCCTCAGAGAGGTGTAAAGTGAACTTGGATGAAATTGCAATTGTGAAACATGCCTTGAAACAGAAGAGGTTTAGCTTCAAATGCCGAACACTGCAATAGCTATTTACTTAAAATAATTCTAGATATCTAAATGCTAATCTGTCCTACTGCAGGGCTGGTCGAAACAATCACTCCCACTATTTACAGTCTCTTCTCTATTACCTGTCTTTAAAATGTTTTGCAAGACTGCTTCCAACACCATCAATGTTGCAATTGCTTGTAAATTTAATACAGGAGGGAACCCACATATTTGAAACAGCAAAATTCTCAAATTATTTTTACCTTGGTGATCTCTGTAAACTCTGAAATGTTCCAGATGCCCTAACCAAAAAATGATGGGTTTATTGAATATCAACACATTCGAGTTTTTTCAAGACCTGAAAATCTGAAGAGAAAGATAATTCAGAGGAAAACCTTGAAAAAATGAAATAAAATAAACTTTTTTACGAAGTTGAAGTTAACTGTAAAGCCTTATTGCTGAAATAATACCAATATATGGAGAAATTCTACCAGTGTGAAAATCTGAAACCCTGAATCTATAAACCAGATGTAGCTTATGACATCTGATACCAGACTTCCTTCTCTTTAGCTGTTGTAATCATGTTTTTAAATGATGACCTCTGGTAATGAGCCTCTGATGACTCAATGCCTAGGTGCTCAAAATAACTTTGAAAAACTGAGTCAGAGGAATCATTACTCAAGTACAGCATCACACAGCCTCTTACCAGCTCTTCAGCTTTCCAGCACAGAAATGAGAAGCCTTGAACTGGTAATTGCTGCAACATAACATAAACCACATATCACTGAACCTTTAAAAGACCATAAGGCCTGACAGAAAAACAAAAACCCAGAAAACCTGTGTCTTCATAAAATAAGACTGTATCAGTTCTCATGTTCATCCTAATATCCCACTCCTCCAACAGGTCAGGAATCTGTGGTTAATCTGCATCACCAAACATTTTCACCTTCTCTAGTCATCTCGTTGCCCCTTAAAAAACAAACCACCAAACCAAAACAATCTAAAAAGTCCTAGGAAGTATCCCTACATCTACTTAATAATAGCCTAAAAACCCCAAACAACATTTCACATGATTAGACCATAAAATCAAAGTTATTACTTCACCTAATTTATTTCGTTCCATCACATTCTATATATATAGATCAACTGTGATCTCATGTTTTCTTTATGTCTTGTTTTGCTGAATTTAATAATGGAACATGTTGAATGGATTATGACGTGATCTGCATAGTAGAGGATCACCCCAACTCACAGATGTGTTAAGATTTATTAACTGAATCTTCCCTTAAGATAAGAGTTGCGAGAGGAGTCTACTTCCAAAGTTAGGACAATACAGAACGTAGATTAAGAGAACACAAAGTCTGGGAATTTTGGAGGGTTTAGCACAGAGGGGTGCTTCACTTCCCAGCTGCAAATCACAACAAAGAATTGTTTCTGACCAACTCATAATGAAAACATATAGATTTGTGATGGTATAAAGAAAAATGTGGGACTTCTTTGGGAAGTCTTACACTGCCAAGAGCAATAGAGAATGAAAAAGAAAGATGAAAGAAAGGATACACACTTAAGGATAATAATCTTTAAGTCTAATGTGTTGTTACCATTCCCTACCTGAAATTTTCATATGTAAATCATGACCTTCCCTCACCACATCTACAAGAACCATGCTGAATTCAACTCTACCTGGCCAGTGACATTCACAAGAGAAAATCCAACACGATTTGATGGACAAGTAAGCCTTGAACAGCATTTCCTTGTTTTAGAAGTTCTTTAAAGAACAGAAATAGAAAAGTCAGTAACAAGCTTTCATCTCAAGGGACCAGGGCCCAGTCCTAAAAACAGAACCAGATAAATGAGTCCTCAAAGTAGACAAACCATTGAACAATCAAGAACATAATGGTGGGATACAAGTGCACCTAAAGTTATAAAGAAAAAACTGTTGGTATTGACAATAAGAGGGGCCTAACTTCATGAAGCTTATCAACAGCTGCCTTATGAAATACCTCTCTTGGGAAAGCAGTGTCACCAACATCAATGATGTTACGCCAATAAATCAGCTCCTATTTTCAACTTCTAAATTAAAACTCTCAACACATGTTAGCAGCACAGTTTCCAGAAGAACTGTCTTGCCCACAGCCTATCCAGTTCTCTCGATAACATCACTTCCTTCTGAAATCAGGGCTTCACAAATGGCAAGACATCAACCTTTTCAAGAAAAATACTTGGCTACATTTTAAAATAATAAATAAGTTCAAAAATAGGCTAAGGTAGGGAGAACGTTTAAAAGCCAGCATATTGCTTCCTGACATTTCTAGCTCTCCCTATTCAACGAAGCTCAAAAACAAAAGAAAGGGCATGAGTAAAGCTGGGACTTGGCAAACTCCAGTGAGGAAAGAATAGGAAAGGCCAAAGAAATCACGAAGGAACAAACAGAAGAATGACAATCTCATCTGTGGCTTTTGTAAGCAACTATGACAGAAACACATTTAAAAAACTGCATTTTCCTTGCGACAAAGTTTTGAGAATTTTTTAGGTTCAGGCACTTTCTGTCATTTGTGACACAGTTAAAAAATAAGAATTATTAAGATTTAACTCTGTTTCTGAAGGAAGCATCCAAAATAAAAGTATCTAGCTTAAAGCATCAGTTCTCAAACGTGGACATGAACTTGCTTTACCTCTGAAGTCAGGTTCAGTTAAATGACTGTAAAACTTTGGAAGTCTCCTAAACAATGTTCTTTTTTTCTTATTTTGATAGGGTTTAACACTTGTTTCAGTTTTTAGAGCATGTGACCTTGAGCAAACCACAAAATCCACTGCCAAGCTACAGTAAGGACCTAGCCAACAAAAGAACTGCCTCCAGCAGATAAAGATCCTCCATTTCCAATTTATACTTCCACCCTTCTTCGTGAAAGTCTCCCCCTCCCAACTATACCACCGCACCAAACCGTCTGTATCAGCTCTGAGCTAACTTTCAGCTACTGCAACTCCCTAGAACTGGAGAAATGGCCCCACTGTTTCCATTCAACAAATTTATTTTGCTATTTCAGCAACTTACTGTAGCTTAAAAACAGGCCTGGCAAGTGTTGGAGTAGACTCCTGGAATGTACATACAGCATGAGATGAAGAGCAAGAAAGAAGGAGCAATGGCCACTGCTAGTTTAGCTCACAGCATCAGACACAGCCTCCAGAGTGCCTAAGGCCTACAGCCACCCTAACCTGTTGCGACAAAGGACTCTCTACCAAGTTACCAGCTGGCAAATATGCTAGGAAGGCATCAGTAAAGGCTTCTTGGTATGAAAACAGTAGTCCTTTCCCCTAAAAGCTTTTATTGTTTCAATAAGAAATGCATTGATTTTGAATGGTACAGAGAGGAGCCAGCACATTACACAACTGTAGACCATGTCTTCATATAGGAAAACTATAGGAATCTAATTGCTGTTTATCAAAACTTTGATTAACAAAAAAGCAATTGAAAAACAAAAAAGCAAAGGGAACAAGAAAACTGGCCCAGGATGACAAGCTAGCTATAGAAGAAATCCCTATTAGCATCCTCCATCCCCACAAAATGGAACACCTTGATTCAAGCATTTGTAAATCTTGTACAAATGATAAAGCTGAAAACAGAAGCTGGGCAAGTTCAGATTAAAAAGAAAGAAGCATCAACAGCAAGAGAGTTGATGTTAAAAAAAAAAAAAAACAAGAAAAAGACAGTCTGGATTTTCCATCTCTGAAAGCATTCAAATCAAGACTGAATTTGCCCCCAGCCTTCCTTGGGAAGTATATTCTAGTTTAAACAGGAATTAATTCAGGAAGCACTAACAACCTGTGCAGCACAGTCATCCTTATCAGTTATATAGGATTTGACACCATTAAGTTCAAAAACGTCATACTCCAGACAACTACTTAGCGTTTAGTTTTTGTATTTGTACAATACAAATACACTTTGCATATTTCTTTCAAAAAGAGACAATTTTTGAAGGAGCACAAGCAGGTGAGAAGTTTGTTTGCAATTAAAAAAACCAAAATTTACTTTCCAAAGGGAATGGTGACTGGCTAGTTGGCTGAGCTCCTAAAAACTGCTTTTTCAGCCCTTGCACGGCTCAAAAAACCCAATGTATCCTTTACTACAGCTGATGTTCGCAAAACGTGAACAAATTACAATCCAAAACAGGGCAGTTTGCAGAGAGGGACCTATCTCCTGGGTAGAGCTCACAGAAAATAAAGTAAGCTTCTCGTCAGTACTGCTCTCAATTATCAGCAAAAAAAAATAATAACAATAAAACACCAACTCTTTACTGACTATCACTTACCAATTTTAGTCTTCAAGTTGAAGTACATTACTATATCTTACAATGTGTAGAATGAAAAAAACTGCATCACCTGATTTCTAGCCAGTCGGGGCTAGGAAGTCAGAAATAATACGCCCTTCCGTCTGGGGCCATAATGTCTCCAAAAAATATTTAAAGAACAGCAAAGTGAAAGTTTCCAAATGTATGAATAAAACGGATCGTGTGTTCAGCACAGAACACAGAATCCCATGAGGACACTGCACCTCAAAGTGAGCAGAGAAACAGTAAATGGGTTTAGTATAGTATCTGCCTAACATACTGTGTATTATGTAGTAATGCACACCAGAAGTAATTTTCTTGCTACCAACAAGATTGATTAAAAATTATTCATACACACATCCCCTAAATTAGTGGAACCCACCAATGTTAAAACCAAATGTATCAGCTCAACAGGATATATAACCAAGTGTATATAAAAGCTCAACAGGAACATAAACTTCACTATATTGACTATATTCACTGTATTTTTAAACTGTCTAAGTGATTTTGAATCCTAAAATCAAGTTCTCTGTGCATCTGAAAAAGTTTATTAAAACATGAGCCACCATCAGCTTACATGGTTACAGAGATAGCTACTTATACATTAAACCTCACACGTTCAAAATGTGGAATTTCTTCAGCACTGAGAAGACCAACACAAATAGAGCACTGTATGAGAACCGTCTCAGTAAAAGGAAGTTTTTTAAACTGCTGGCCCCGCTAACGTAATCAGGTGACTCAAAGTAATACTTCGAATACCAAAAAAGTCTTCCTGAGATACTTCGACAAGTCACAGATGAGTTGCTGGTGGATGTTAACTCACACCTACACAAGCCGAGATGCTTTCATCAACCAATATTGTAAACAAATATTGTTTATTTAGAAAGAGTCCAGTTTCAGATAGGATGGGCTAATTTTGACAGTTGCAATAGTAGCAGGTACTGTTGAAGAACTGAACAAAACAATTTAACTTCCTGGGTTTTTTTTTTTCTTGTGTAAAATCAGAGCTTGTTATTAAGAGGTCGCGCAGTGCGGACTCTGGGCTCCCACCAGAGACACGACACAGCCACCCCCGGATGCCACCGAGGGGGTCAGCATCAGCTGCCCTGACGCGCCGGGGCTGCGGGGGGCGAGCGGGCCGGGGCAGCCGCTGCCGGGACGGGGCCCGCCGGT